>JBBYHO010000005.1:22321823-22357388 GCA_038382025.1 Adansonia gregorii
TAGTGTCATTAATGAATAGATGAACAAAATTAACATATTTATCACACGTTGAATTTGGCCAAAGCTTAATTCTCTACCAATCAATGTATAATTTTGTATACCATTCAATTTTTCATGATTTGTCTTTGTAAAAGTGCAATTGAATGTTCCATCATATAGTAAAAATGTGTCATAATGACTTTCTCTTAAAAAATCTAAAATTTTTGATCCCGAACCTTTTAAATGTAGCCTTTAGGAACTCCTTACACTCTAAATTCTTAAGGTCTTTTCATGACCCGATCCCGGTTATACCTTCTTGACCTAAAGTCCATTTTCAATTTCATTTTGGTATAATCAATTTTGAAATCCGAGTTGTAAAACTCTTCCAATTTCAATATCTAACTCTAGGCTAAAAAGTTGACTTTTATGGTTGCTTTACCTAAAGTTGACTTTTGCTACTTTGTTGACTTTTGATTATAACTTTAAACAAGTTTTTTTCATCAAAATGACCTCAATAAACTCCTTAATCACCTTAAAAGACATATCTTAGTTGACTCTTGACATTCTTAGATTTTTGAGACTTAAGTCCCAGTTCTCCAAATCCAACACCTACTCTTTAAATTGTACAATTAAGCTTGGATGCCTTATTACATTAAGCTAAGCTAATAGGAACTAATTGTAACTTCAATTAGACCTTTCTATCCTCTCTAACTCATTTGAGAGGATCCAAACCTAGAAAATTCCATCTAACCCCTAAAATCAAGCAAAAGTCAACTAGAGTGCCGATAAAATAGAGTGTTTACAAATCTTAATTTTAAAAATAAAAAAACCCTTTTAAAATTAAAATAAGATAAATAATAATTAAAAGAAATAATGGTAGAAAGAGTTAAACAAGATAAAAAGCTTCCAAATTTGATAAAAGAAGGCTTTGAGGAGAAGAATTAAAGTTAGGATTAAAGAGAGCTAAAGAAGAACCAATTCACAGCATGAATGGTTATGACAAAAAAGAGTTGGTTATTAAAGATAATTTAAGCGCAAAAATGTCTTTATAATATCCTTCTTAGCAATTTCTGAACTTTTCGCTTTCTTCTTCCTAAAAATTATTTCTTATTTCCCCTTTATCTAAAAAAATGTATTGCTCCAAAATTTAATTTTCCCATAAAATAATTTTGGTTGCAAACACACTAAAATCTTGGGGATGACAAAAAAAAGAGAAGATTTAAAAATTTAAAAGAAAAAGTCCTACTTTTTTCTTTTCAAATAAAATTTTTCATGTAGTATTGCTAAATTTAGTTAAATCGTTACTTGTAATTTCAATAACTTCAAATTAAAAAGTTCAAAATTTATAAAAAAAAAAAAGAAGAGAGAGAAAGAGGAGAATATTTTGAATATTTTACACTTTTAAAAAAGTTTTCGTTAATCCTTTGCTTAAAAGAGTACATTTGAACTTAAACAATATTTGTTTCCTTTCTTTTCATTTTTTCTTTTTCTTTTTAAAAAGAAAAAAATGCTAAACAAAAAATAGTTATTCCTTTAACACCTTAATTCTAACAAAGTAAAATGATTTTCACTTTACTCTCATCTCCTATTTATTTGAAAAAAAGATTTTCCTTATTTACAAAAAGAAACTTTTTCTTCCATGACCATCTTTTTCCTCAAAATAATAAGAATAAAAACAAGTTTTCATTTTATTAACTTTTCCCTTTCTTTGAAAAAAAAAAGAATTTTCATTTATCTTGAGCAGGAAAATTTTCTTGCATTCATCTTTTCTTTAAATTTTTTTCCTATTTTTCTGCAAAGAAACAAACAATAATTTTTCCTTTGTTTATAAAAAATTAATTAAAATAGATTCTTTTTCTCTTTAAGATATAGAGTTTTTAAAGATCACTTTTTGTTCTCTCTAAAACTAAAAGAAAATTTTCATCACTCATAGTTCTCTCTTTCAAACATATAAAAGTGAAAAATGAGAATGATAATAAGAGTGTATTTATTTCATTTCTTTGATTTTAATAAAAGGGTTCAAAAGTTTCTTTCATTTCGTTTCTTCTCAAAGATAAGTTTCGTTTAATTTTTCTTTATTTCTTCAAATGTATGTTACAAAGAATTCTTTTAATCTTGAATTTTTTTGTTATAGAAAATAAGAAGGACTGCAAAAAATATATAAAAATGAATGAAGAAAATTAGTTTAAAAATGTGTTAAAAATTAGTATCTCATTTCTTACAATAAAGAAAGTCAAGAAAAGAGTTGAAGTTGGTAAACAAATTAAAATTTCAAGTACGTAATTGGACTTTCTTTAGTATAATACCACATTAAAAAATTTCAGTAGTTCAAAGATATAAAATATATTAACTTTTTTTCCTAGTTAAAAGGTTGAATTAGACAATGACAATGGGTTAATTCTTGATTATGAGTGTAATTTAGTCGATCTATTATTATGTTTGAGCTTGGTTTGATGCTCAAAGCTCTCTTCAAGCTTGGTCAAACTTGATTTTTCATACTTAATTAGCTTGAGCTCAACAAAACTAGTTTCAATAGAATGGTAAATATGAACATTAAACACTATATATTTTTTAATTTATTTATGTATGCATGTTAAACATATTTACAAAATAAAAGTTTGATTAGATTTACAAAAAGTAAAGGTTCAATTAGATTTGTGAGCCTCCCAAATCAAGTATTAAAATATTTGAATTTAGTTTAACTCTTTATGCTAGTAGTTCAAATTTAAATTCAATTTAACAATGAATAAATCAAATTTAAATATTTGTCTAATCAATTATGAGTAATTTGATTTGTTTATGCTTTTGGATTTGGTTAATTGACTTGTTTATATACCTCTAATCTCTGCTCACGTCATTTTGGTGAAGGCTATGGTAGATCTATAGCATTTACTGAATCAAGAAAAGATTTTAATGCTTTATATATTGGTCCCTACGCCTTTTTTCTTTTATATTTGGTATGTAAAATATGGTTATTTTAGGCTTTTTAATCAAAGTATTGTTTTTAATTAAACTAAATTGAAATATTGTTGTTTCAAAATTATTTATCAAAATACTATTATTAGCAATTTTCGACACATGTCAGAAGCGTCAACACTCTTGACTCTATCAATATAAAAGCTCTAACACCCTTGACACTTTCAAGTTGAAAGCTCCAAGAGTGTTCGGAGCTTTCAACTAGTGCCTCCAACATGTATCTTTTTAAAGATTCAAAGCCTAGTCTTTTGTCTTTTTTATTTGGTAAATGTATTTTATTCTTAAAAAAAATCTAAAATTATATGATAAGTATTAAAGGCTTTTAGTTTATTATCTAAGTAAATTTTCGGCTAAATTTAGAAAAATAAATAAAATATATTCAAAATAATTTTAAAATTTCATAAATTTAATTTATCAGATAAATTCAGAAAAAAATTAAAAAAAATAAAATATACAATAGTTTCTTAATTTGAAAAATTCATTGGTAACAAAAATTTCTACATCTCTCCAAGTGCTTGGTGTATAGCAATTAATATCGAACATTTTGGTAATCTATACTGTTATAAAATGATTGACTAAGTTTAATGTCACGAGTCAAGTGACATTGACTCAATTACTCATTTTACTATAAAAATGAAATAAATTAAAATAATAAACTAAAAATACGGATATCTGAGTATTATAATTTATTTATTTATCATACCTATTTATTTAAAATTACCCACTGCTAAAGAAAACTATCAAATAAAACTAATTTCATTTATTAAAACGGCCTATCTTTTCATTTTAAAAAATAAATTCCTACTTCTAACTTTGAAAAATTTTAAAATATATTATTTTTTAAAAAAGTAAATTAAAAAAATTCATCCACTTTTGTTGATGTATTAAATCTAGTTTACATAGTAAAACTAAGTAGTTATATATTTAGTAACAAATTTTTTTACATAATTTTAGATTTTTATGCATTGAATTTTTTAAATATTTATCATATAATTTTAGATTTTTTAAAAATTATATAAATTTAACGGATAAAAAATAACAAAAAAAAATAGGTCTCGAAATCTCCGAAGAAAACACATGTTGGAGGCGCCAATTGAAAGCTTCAATGTTCTTGGAGCTCTCAACTGGAAAGAGACAATATTTCTGATACATTCAATATGAAAGTGTCAAGATTTTGCTTTAAAGCTCTAACACTTTTCACGCTTTCGTATTTAAAAACAACAATATATTTTAGTAAATAATTTAAAAATAATAGTATTTCGATGATTTATTTAATTAACAACGGTATTTTGATTAAAACCAATTATTTTAACCCTTTTTAACAGAAACCCAATTTTGTAGTTGTGCCTTGCCTTAGAGAAGATTAGCTATAATTTGACATACTAGTTTTAGATTTTACATATCAGCTACTATGTATTCAAGTACGCGCCACAAGCAGTATGTTGATCCAAAATCCAATTAATGGTGGGGAAAACAACCCCCACCCAACCAAGTCTAATGTTATGCTTATTGGTGATGATGTGAGAATTAAGAGCTCCTTTAAATGCAATGGTTACAATAGCTGAGCTATTTCCATGAAAACTTGTTTAAGTAGAGATATGAATGTTGATGTTGTGAGTGGATGATTGTGCTGTTGACTGTGCAAATGCTTCAGCTCCTTTTTCATGCCGATTACCCTTGCAGTGATTAAACATTTAAGCAAACCCTGCGCCTCTGGTTTTGGATATGGGGAGATTCACTAAAATCTTTAATGCCGCCGCCATATATATTTTCCAAGGCCAACTTTTATTTAAATTCTTCTATTTGTAGCTGAAACGAATTCGTTATTCCAATTATTTTTTATTTATATAAATAATTAATTCATATATTTGAATATATTATTTATATATATATATTTAATATTATTTTTTTACTGTAAATAAAATTAATTTAATGGATTTTGATATTTAGTATATTAAGATATCTTACGGATAATTTAAATTAAATACGGAATCATATAATAAATGAAAAATAAATAAACTTAAAAATCATAAAAACTAAATAATTTAAATTTAAATATTTTAAAAATTACATATATATATATATATGTATATATACGATCAACTGTCATCCTAATTTACTACCATGGCATTCCTGTTTGCTTGGGCTGTTTAGTATCCAAGAAGAATGTATTATCGCATAACACCGGAACCAATTTTCAAGGGTGCAATGATTTTGGGGATCAAATGGGTTTTGAATACTTACAAGGATTGAAACTTTAAATAAATGAACACTTTGAAATTTATGAAGAGCTTCACTAATTTCTTTTCTTCATTTTTGTATTTAATTGAAAATTTAACATATGTTAATATTAATTTAATATAATGTATAATATAATATAATTGACATTCATTGGTTGAAATCATGTGTTTGTTAAAAAAAAAAATCCTTAATAAGTATTATTAAGAAATATGAATATGGTGTTTAAAGTTAGATATGATAATTTTTTATATTGTAATTATATTTAAAATATTATATATTTATACGTATTTTGATATGTTAATATTTGTTATATAATTTTTGACGTGATTAAATATTCGTAACATATCTATATTATTTTGTGTTGTTTTATATTTTATTTAATATGCTAAATATTTTATATAAAATCATCAAAGAATATTTTAATAAATCAACAGTGTAAAACTAAGGAGTTTTATATATACAAAGTCCTCTTAAATTAAGGATTATAGTAAATTAGAAATATATAATCTTTTGAATATTTGAATTTGAATCTATTTAATTTATTAAAAATTTAAATTTATTTATTATCTTTTTATTATCTAAATTCATATTATATTAAAAAAATAATATTTATCAAATATTTATACTTGAATCTATTAAAAATAATTAATTAATATATCCAAATTTACAAATTATCAAAATCTATAACATAGAAATCTGAAAAAAAAAAAAATCAAATATCTAATTTTTTATTGCCAATCGTGATTCCTGAAGTGTCATTCAAAGTCCAAATTCAGTGGAAGTAAGCATCACGTGCTTCGGTTGTGGGTAGGGCTCATTTATACATCTATGACCAGACCACTATCCTAAATCACAATGAGCTCACTGTTCACCATCAGGCTTTTTTTTTTTTTTTTTGGTTTTTTGGGTTTTTGATTGTCTGTCTTTTAGTTAGGTTTGCAAGTTGTAAGTTGTGTTCCTAAATCACGTATTCCTGTTGCTCTGTTATTGCCTTCACCAACTCAACTCCTCCGGACACCAGTAATCATCAAATCAAAAAAGTCGCTCAAAGGTCCACCATTTCTCACACTCAACTCCTCCAGACTCTAGGACTCTCTTGGAAAGAGCATAGCCAATTCTCGAGTAACTAAACCATGAAGATCTGCCAATTGTATTCTGAGAAAGGAGTCATTTCTTGTGGAGTTTTGACAACTTCATTGTTGCTGATGGCTGATGACATTTCATTATTGCAATCGAAGTTCAATATAAGAATTTGAGCATTGCTGCCTACTGATGCCTGGTTCTATTGCCGAGAGAATTATAAATGAAAATATAAAATCATGTAACCTTGAGGTTGTAGTTTTTTCCTCTTCAAGCATGTCTCGCGACTATTCAAAGCATGGAGGGTAGCTCAGCTTTAAAATGCTTAAAATGAAGTTTCCTAGTTCTTTATTTCTTGAGGATCAGATAAAAGAACTTTCGCTTTCTTGAAGGAGGAGAAAGAAAGAAAGAAAGAGAATTATCCTTGCCTTGGTTGGCCATATTAAAGCATAAATTCTAAGAAAATTGTATTGCTAGTTATTAGTTTAAATAATTTCAAGTTGAATTATTCCAACAACTAGTTTATAATTTGTGAGCTTGTCATATGTGTTAGGCAGTGGCAAGTGAAGGTGGAACTGATGATGCTAAAAGAAGAGGTGACGCTTTTGCTCGTGCTTTCTCTGCTCACTTGGCAAGGTGACTTACTCTAATGAAACATTAAAGCCTTTTTTTTTTTAAATGTTTGGCTTTTGGGGTTAGTTGATATCTTTTAAAACCTAATCAACTCATGCAGATGTCAAAATATCATGATTGTAGCCGGCTTTCTATTTTCTCTTATGTGTATGAGGATTAGTATAAAACAAGAGATACTTGGAAAAGACAGTAATCTCAATAATTGAGATATGTTAGATCACTTTGCTTAGAAATTTTCATCTGAGAAGCAAAGGTAAATGCTGAGTTTCAATTTCATGATGCTTATAGAAGTATCAAACAGAGGTAACCTGCATTTCAACCAAGTTTGAAACTCCTCTTTTTATTTTATTCTTTTAATTTTAATATTTAGCCTCCTCTTTCCTTGCACTATTCTTTCTTATATCTGTGTCCGCACTATGCATGTTTGCTTCCTTATTACTACCTTGATCAATATATTTCCTTTTTATTTCTTTATAAATGAGCATCAAAAATGTTTTTTGTGCTGACTACTTGCAGGAAACCCTTGCATCATGAATGTGAGATGGTCATTTAAATGCAATGTGGAAAAGCGATAAAAGTTTCCTTGATTGGGGCAGATTTTGGTATTTCGCTAAGATCCCTTGATATGGTTGTGATTTCTGAATATATATAAAAGCAAGCAATGACCAGAGTAAAATTAATTAAATATACGACATTTTACTTGTTCTTAAGAATATAAAATTGCTTAACACCTGAACATACATGAGGTATATGTCTACTGTTTTTTTTAATTAATAAACTATTTGAAAATTTTTTGCAAAGATAAATTCTTCTTTAATAGAAACCTAGTCAGACGGGGACTTTCTTCCACTAAAATGGCTAAATTGGCATATCCTTTTCTCATAGAACAGGTTTACTAAGAGGCTAAGCAGTTGCATTGGCTGCCTGCATTTATTTGAGAAAAAGAAACCCCACATGCCGTGGTTAAAACACTTGATGTTTCCTAGGTTCATCGGGTGTGAGGCCATATCTTTTAGACATTAATACTGGTGTGGGTAAAATCTAAATAAGCCCAATACTGCATTGACAACTTTTGACAACTTTCGGGGGATGGCCTCCATTGACCATAGCTAATGTCTGCCCCCCCAAACAACGTGGGTCTATGGAGTATAAAATGTGATTTATTCTTTTTTTTTCACTATTAATTTCAAAGCATTTTATCCGTAGTAACTCGGAGAAAAGCAGGGATCAATTTTCCACCATCCTCGATCGAGGTAAGAGGTTCGAAGAGTCAATGGCAAGGAAATCTACATTTTTGTATGTATGTCTCGATACATGGGTGTAAAGTATTGATAAAAGGCTCTACATCATTCAAATTCCAAAATCTTGCTAGTTGTATCGATACCAAAGGGCATGGTATCGATACTTGAAGAGTGATATTGATACCAAAGGTGTTTGTCATAGTTAAAATCGCAAATTTTGGCCAACAAGTACTAATACAAGAGTTTGGTATCGATACAAGCTTGCTGATATTGATACATCGTGCATTGTATTGATACCAAATTCAAAGTATCGATACATTCTAGGTTTTTTTGCTCAATGTATCAATATAAAGCTCAATGTATTGGTACGCAAGGCTATTTTTGATCTAATTTGAGACATTTTTCTCCCTTTATACTATCGCAACTTGGCCAGTACTCGAATCTTGACCAGCTCGATTGAAAAAAATGGGTGTACCCCTCGTTCATATATATGTGCATCTGTATATAATTATTTTTATTTTTTTAGGGCTATACCATTATATTTTATTATTCTTTATTTTTCATGTTTGGGGACTAATTGTCGAAATGAATTGCTAACTTGACTTAACCCTAAATAGTCATTTTGAAACAATTATTTATTTTGGAGTCGCCACCAATATATTTTTGCTAGGTGAGATTGGTCACCTATCAGAGTTCATCTTTCGGGGGTTACTAAATCCTTATAAGCAAACTCTGAGGTCTACCTGAATACCAAAGAACATGTAAAAGGGTCCAAGAGCTGGTTACAATCATAAATAAGGATCGATCCCTCTCATGATGCCCGGCAACTAGTACCTTATTAATCACATGTTAACTTAAATTTTGATATTTAGTCAATTTCAAAATCCAATATTTAAGTATAATTCCCATTTTCCAAAACAAAATTTTATGAAGCAAATTTATTATTTCGCTTGAGAAAATCAGGTTTTTAATGTTTTTGAAAATTAAAATATCTCTCATACCTCAACGGAAGGCTGAAGGAACATGAAAAATGTTATTATTATCTTTCATATCCCAGCAGAGAGCCAAATGGATATGAAAGGTTTTAAAATTCAAAATATTTTCCGTACCCTACTAGAAAGCTAGAGGAATGCAAAAGGTTATATTTTTTTTGAAATTCATAAAATCTCTATTTTCATTTTGAAAAGGATATATCGTTATTAAAAGAATCCGTGGAATCCTTTTCATATACTGGGGGACATTTAACAAACTACTTTAACTAAAAAACATTGCCTTAATTTTTAAAAATTTTGATGTTATTAAGAACATTAATAAAAAACTGTTTGAAGGCTCGATTTAAACCTTACATACGAAACTAGACTTAAATGACCTGAACATGGTTGATAAGACCAAAATGTCCCCTAAAGTATTTTCGACACAAAGGCATCCCGGTAACTCTAAAGGATTAGATATCATATATGAATGAACCTATTCCTAGTATGCATGTTTGACTTAGAAGTATCCCAATGATCATATGGGACTTGATCCTAATATAAATTACTAAAATGTCTCTAAAGTTTATCTTCGATATAGAAGTATCTTGGTTAGCCTTAAGGACTTGATATCATTACAAAAGAGTGAAACTAGCTCTATTATGCATTTCAATATAAAAGTATCTCAGTGATTATAAAAGACTTAGTTCTAGGGTAAATTATTAAAATGCTGCCTAAGATATACTTTCGACACAAAGATGTCCCAGTAACCCTAAAGGGCTTGACCATGATAGGAATGAGATTTTTACCTTAAATGGGTAATTTGGATATTAAAAGTGACCTAAAATGCAAAAATTGCAATTAAGTCTCTAAACTTTTCAAAATGCCACTTCATACCCCATCAAAAAACCAAAGGAATATGAAAAGTTTTATTATTTTCTACACCTCTCTGGAGGACCAGAGGAATGCTAGAAATATTTCTAAAACATAAAAAATATTATATTAACCCTAAAATGCAAGGTTTTGCTTAATGATTTCTAAACTTTTCTAAATTTGCAAAATAGTACCTATAATGATAAAAATAAAAAAATAACATAAATCACATTACAAAAATCATGGAAATCATGCCAAAGATCACAATTAGCATTTGGCCAAATACCTATGGCCTTGAAACAAAATTTTTTTTATTTATACAAATTAGTCTCTAAACTTTCTAAAATTACAAAAAGGTTCCCAAAAGGTTAAAATTGTACAAAATACATTTAAGCATGTTAAGAATGTATGAAAAATACTCCTAAAAATGTATTAAATATTTGGCCAAACATGGATGGCATTGAAAGAAATTTTTTTATTTTTTACAGTTTAGTCCCCATATGAAATAAAACACAAAATCAAATATTAAACATATCCAAATCAACATGGAACTCAAAAAAAAAAATAGATAATCAACTCGACCAAGTACTTATGCCCTTGAAGCAAAATTTTTGCAATTTTGCAAATAAGTCCTTAAACTTTTTAAAATCATAAAATGACCCTAAAATGATAAAAAAATGAATGAAACATATATATACATATTATAATAAGCATGAAAACATCTCTAAAGATCAGAAGACATATTCAGCCAAACATATATAGCCTAGAAAAAATTTTATAATTTTTTGCAATTTAGTCCTTATAATTTTTGTTTTTATAAAATAGCCTAGAAAATTAAAAACAACATACAATCATCAATATCAAAATCAAAATCGGCCAAGCTTGGAATCATTCTTCCAATGCCTTCAAAAATTTTGGAAAATTATTTTCAGTCCTACCAGTTTAAAATATAACAAAATAATACAAAATATCACAAAATCAAGCATGAAAAATTATCCAAGAATCGAGATCAATTTTGGTCAGCATGCATTTCACTAAGAAAATAACTTTTTTATCATATATTTTCATGAATATCAATATACATACATATCATAATTTTTACCAAGCATAAATATGTATAAATACATAATAAATAATGAACAAATTAACATAAACCAACATGAAAATTAAAAAAAAATGCACAAAAAAAATATATACATAAAAGTAATATTATTTCTATCAATAAACAAAAATAATCTTGATAAGATCAGCATATTACTAACAAAAATTAAATAAAACAATAAAATCAAGAAACTTGTTCATAGCCATCATACTTGGCTTTTCACCATGGATTAAAATCCATAAGCACTAGCATGATTCTAGCTCACTAAAAGGAAGAAAAACGAATGAAAGTAGCAAAAACTAAAAAATTTCTAGGTATTTTACCTTAAAAGTGTAAAGAATTTTTATTTTTCTTGATTTTTGCTAAGTGTTTTTGCTATTGTTTGTTTTGAATACCATCAAGCTTTGTTAAAATCCCCTCTCGTTTATTTAATGGAGAAGAAGCGACCAAAGGGGTTGAAATCCCCTTTGGTCTAAAGTCTTGTTTTTTTTTTTTGTTTTTTGGGTTGATATTTTATTATGATAAGCATGAATTAAATTAATTTTGTCATTATGTTTGTCATCATACATGACTCAACATCTTAATGATGATCAAGATACAATCATCTAATAGGATAGTTAAGACCAAACTAAATTGTTTAGGGAAAAATTATAATCTAATTAGACTAGTTTCCATGAAACTAGTTAAAAAATCCAAAATTAAAATAATTAAAAATTAAAAAATTAAAATTAAAATTAATAATTATAAACAAAATTTTGGAAATGAAATAATGAAAAAATCTTAGTTGGAAATCCAAAACTCACAAAATTATCTGAGAAAAATCCTTCTAGAGGAAAATTGATATGAATAAAAATAATTCAAAACTCATAAAATAAATTAGAGTTTTAAAAACTGATTTAACATGAATTTAATAAAAATATTTGATTAATTTTAAAAATTTCAAACTTAAAAAAATGCCACTGAAAAAATTTATGGAGTAAAAAACTGCATATTTGGGAAACGAAAAAATTTTAAAAATATATTCAAATTTCATAAAATGAATTAAACTAAATAAATTAATCAAAATATTAATATATCAAATAATAAAAAAATGAAAACTTGAAATTACGAACAAATTTTTCCTAAAAGTTTTTACGAGTATGATACTTACGGTATTATGAAAAATTCAAATTTAAGTCTCAAAATTGGCAACTTCATACCTCATGGTAAAAAATGCCAATACAAATTTTTCATTGAACATTTTTTATTTTTTGGAGTGAGTATTAACATAAATACTGCAGTATTGATAAAAATATAAAACAGTTAACTTCTCAACTTTTCAAACAATTCTTGAAAAATTCTTTAAAATGAAAAATTTGATCATGATATCATCAAGAAAAATGAATTGCCAAAATTTGATAAGAAAATACTTAAAACCAATTTTTTTTTGAATATTTATTTTTTTATTTGAGATTGACCCTCAAAATGACCCTTTACTATCACGTGCATATGTGGCCATTTAGGTATGACTGAACAAGTTATAAAATTGCTAAGTCCACCTGTGAAAATCGATCTCTACCAAGGTAAACGCTAAGTTCTCATTCTCAGATAATTAATACTATTAGAACAGGGCCTGAACAAAAGTAAGTGTCTATAGTTGCCCCTCTTTAATCGTTGCTGAGCATCAGGAACATGGCAAAAACTAAATAGATCTAATTTTGTCCAGGTCATGATAAGCTTTTCTAAAAAAACTCCCTATTTTATATATATACGCTAATTGTATTGGTTTTCTAGAAAGAAACTCTGCAATCATTTTACTTAATCAGACAAAGTTAATCTAAAGCGTTCTTCACCTATTTTTCATGGGATTGAATGAAGGGGCCATCTTACTCCTAAAAAACTTTGCCTATCCTTCATAGAATTAAATGAAGTTGACTTAACTACCCTTCACTAGATCAAATAAAGAAGATATCATATTTAAAAACGTCGCCTATCCTTTATGGAATCGAACGAAGTTGACTTAAATCCTATTTCACCTACTTTTGACGGGATTGAGGAGGACATGTTACTCAAAAACTCTGCCTATCCTTCATAAAAAAAAAATAAAGTTGACTTAAGTACTACTTTACCTACTTTTTACGAGATCAAATGAAGAGACATTTTACTCAAAAATTTTACCTATCCTTCATGGAATAAAATGAAGTTGACTTAAATTTTTCTTCATTCCCTCTTTATGGGATCGAATGAAGATAACACCTTACTAAAAAAACTCCGCCTATACTTCACAAAATCGAGTGAAGTTGACTTAATTCCTACTTTGCCTACCTTTCATAGGATCAAATGAAAAAAAATCAAATTCAAATATCATGAGAATTGATCTACTTATATATTGGCGAGGCCTCATCAATCTCAACCTCATTGCTGTCAAATTATTCTTTTCTAGATGACTTATTGTTAAAAGAGTGATTCGATAAATGTTGTTCATAAGTTTGCTTTATGAAACATCTTGCTAATCTGGTTGTAGCCTAAGAATCCATCCATGAAGGAGAAAAGAGATTTCTTGGCTGTGTTGTCGACCAAAGTGTCAATATGGGGTAGTGAAAAGTTATCTTTGAGACTAGCTCAATTCAGATCTCGATAATCAATGCATATTCATACTTTGCTATCTTTTTTTTGGGACTAGGACTATCTTGGTAGCCTATTCTGGATACTTGGCTACTTCAATAAACCCCGCATCAAACTGCTTCTTGATTTTCTCTTTAATTTTGAGGAGCATTTCCAGCTTAATCTTCCTTAACTCTTGCCAGATCGATTTGCATCGCTTGATGGGTAGCTTGTGGACAATAATATCAGTGTCTAATCCTTGCATGTCTTGATATGACCAAGCAAATACATCCCTATATTCCTAGAGTAATTCTACTATCTTGGTCTTAGTCGTTGACTTTATTGAGATTCTAATTTTAACCTCCTTTCGATCCTCCTAAATACCTTGATTTATTACTTCTATTGGGTCTTCATGAGGCATGATCTGTTTCTACTCTTGCTCAACTAATCTTAAAAGGTTTGGTGGTGCAGAGCTCTCTTCGAAATCTTTTTCAAGATCAACTTCACTAGTGCAAATTAACTATTCAAAATCGATCTTTAGCAACCCATTAGACACATCTATATCAGTGTCATGAGGACACCTAAAAGGGTGAAAAAATAAAAATTACAAAAGGCACATACACAACCAAGGGATTTGGATACAAATGGAGGCAAAAGAGTAATAGAGATGCAAAGGTTGAAAAGTGATATAGATGCACAGTATGGAATAATGTATGCAAAAATCATTTCATTGATAATGTAGGACACCCATCTATCTGCAGCCAAGGGTAGGTAGGCTTTCCTTTCTTGACATTACATAAAAAAGACAGGAAAAGTGCATGGGCTTTCATCATTACCCTATCACCAAAATCAGGCCTTAGTGGAAAGACACACATTTTATGGCTCGGTATCTTGGAGATAAAGGTTATGAAATGCTCTGTTTAAGATGACCAAGATATCTTTAGCCTTTTACTCTTCTTCTCGGTTTATATCGATTCGTCCTCTCATATGGAATATCTTATGGAGAGACGACAATATTGTTGGCTTTGATTCCCCTTCTCGACCTAATGATCGAGTCATTCTCTGGTTACAGATTATTCTTTCTTGCTACTTTCTTGACTGCATATTAGCCTTGAATCCTGAGCCTCTTTTGTTGACTTAAGTGATGACCTGTAGAGTTTGGGCTATCCTTTGCAGATTCTTGCCAAGCCTTTTTCTAGCATAGGAACCTTTTTCAACAGTTATTTTTAAACTCGAATGAGTACTCTTTGATTGGTGGGGTTCAACTATTGGTAATCTTTCTCTCACAGATATTGCATTGATGAACTCGAAAAATTGTAATGATGAATCTAGTGCATATTCATTAGGCTCTATGTAAATATCCTCAGTGAAAACAATGGCGATCATTTTTTTCAGCTCTGATGGTGACTATTTTGTCATCTATTACAAATTTGAGCTTTTGATAGAAAGAGCATAAGACAGCTATGGCAGAGTGTATCCATGGCCTTCTTAATAGATAGTTGTAAGAAGGATTAATATCTATAACTTGAAAGTACACTTTATATGTACATAGGCCTATCTGGAGTTGGATTGTGATATTTTCAATTACTCTACGACATGTTCCATCAAAAGCTCAAACTATGGTGTGGCTACTCTTGATGTTGGATTGATCGATAGGGAGTTTAATTAATGTAGTCATAGGCATGGCATTAAGGGTCGACCCATTATCTTTGAGTACTTTGGGCAAAATGCATCCCTTACAATGGGTAGTGATATGCAGAGCTTTATAACTGCCCTTGCCTCTGGGTGGGATCTCATTATCAACGAAAGAAATAAAATTATCAGATGTGATATTGTTCACTAGCCAATCCAATTTGTCCACGAAGATGTCTAGGGGCACTTATGCTTCGTTTAATACCTTTAGTAATGCATTTCGGTGAACCTCTAAATTAAAAAGCAGAGATAGCATAGAGATTTTTACGGGTTGTTTACTTAACTGGTCTATAATGTAGTATTCACTGTGCTTGATAAACTTGAAAAACTTTATGGCTTTTCTTTCACTTACTACTTCTTTATCTTTTTCGGGCTCGAAATTCTTTGCTTAGGCCTAAGTGGTACTAATGGTTGGAGATATTAACGTTTTGTTTTTCTTGAGTTGGGGGAGTGTAACACCTACTACTATGTGTTAGGTGACTAACTCCTAATAGTTCGATTGCAGAAGTTTTGGGAGTTAGTTCTCCAATCATCACTACCTGATTCTCGTACTTCTATGGGATAGCTTTGTTGCTCTTATATGGGAATGGTTTAGGACCTTGACAACTAACTTTGGTGTAAGTGTCAAAAATTAACCTTGAAACTTGACTTGCCATAAAGAATAAGGGGTCAATTTCTCTTGTAAGGTGGTTGCATGGTTTCATCTTTTATCCTGTTGATAGATTCAGCAGTAGGTGTAATTTCATGATAGAATTCTATTTGGCCTTTATTCATCATTTTTTGAACTATGGACCTCAACCCATTGCATGTTTGTAGGGTATGACCTATAATTATGTGGAAGTCATAAAAGTTGTCGGGATTTTCTTTTAATTTTTTTATTACTTTAAGTAACTCGACCTGAATCAATGCCTGCCAGACTAAGAACATTGGCATCCTTACATCCTCTATGCTTGCCTTGACTTTATATTTATTCTTAATGTCGATCATGTTTGCAACTGGCTTAGTATGGTTTGGTAAAAGATTGGTAGTAAAATTTAGTCCCTAATTCATCCTGAACTATAAGACTTTTGAGTTAATTAGATTTTGCACATTTCGTTTAAAAGATATGCAATTCTTAATGTCATGCCCTGCTGCCCCAGCATGGTATTCACAGTGGGCATTAAGGTATGTACCATTGCGGGTATGATGGCTTCTTTACTGGGACATAGATTGGGGCCACTAAAGGACTTTGGAGCAAGGTTTGGTAGAGTTCATTATAGGTCATAGGGATAGGATCAAAATATTGTCTTTGTTTATTTGCACTTTGATTGCCAGGTGCATTATTGGTTGTTCGAATGATGCTTTGGTGAACTTGTGAAGGGTAGCTTTATGGTGGGTTAGATGGGATTACAAAAGATGGGTTGTAGGTTATGGCACTAATTAACTGAGGGGGTATTATGATACGGTAAGAATACAACATTCTTGGGTAGCTAGGGTTGGGTGCTTGACGCTGCCTTGGTTGAGACGAGCTAACGTAATTTATGGCATTCGCCTATCCTTTTTTCATTTTAATGGTAATAGGCTTCTTATTCGATCCAGCTGTTTCCCTGGCAAACATTCTACCACTCTTAATGGTGGCATTGATCATTTCTCTAGAGAGAACTAAGTTTGTGAATTTTTTAGTGGCATTTCCTGTGAGCTTCTTATAATAAAGATTACATAAGGTGTGAATGAAAGTGACTATCATCTTTTTCTCTATAAGGGAAGGTTGGACTAGGACTGCTTTTTCTCTCCACCTTTAGGTATATTGCCTGAAACTTTTAGTGGATCTCTTCTCAAAATTCATTAGGGAAAGTCGATCCAGCACCCAATCTAACACGTGCTGGTATTGATTTAGAAAGGTATTAGCCAAGTCAGCCCATGATTGGATTTTTATATTGTCTAGCTAAATGTACCATCTAGCTGCTACCCTAGTGAGGCTATGCGGGAAGCAATAGATGAGGAACTTTTCATCTTTTTCACACCCAGCCATTTTTCGTAGGTATATTCGAATATAGACTAAAAGGCCAGTGGTTTCATTAAACTTTTCAAACTTTAAGACTTTAAACTTTGGGGGAATGACAAGGTTAGACACCAAAAACAAAGATTGCATATCAAGAGCTCCGGATTTGTCATTTCTCTTGATAGATTGAAGGCATTTTTCCAGTAGCTAGAATTTACTCACTTTTTCCATAGTCATGGTGGACTTTTAACTTTATGTTTTCTCTGGTTCCTTATGGTCAACGGTTATTGGATCTACTGATGAGACTTTTTGTTCACCCTTTGGGTACTAGGAATGAATTGGCCTGTCGCACTGGGATTTAGGTAGATGACTGGCAGAGCCTAAGCTATAGGTATAAGAGCGGGCTATTGTTCTTGTCTAGTTTCCCCTTAGGCAGGTTCTGGATTATTGGCAAAGGGACTTTTAGCGTTGGGAGGATTATTCCTTGTTTTAGCAGTACTGGCTTACCAGTTTTTTTATAGAGGTGGGCATTAGTTCCATAAGTTCTGCTATTTGATTTTGCATTTCATATTGCTGACAAAGCATCTGGTCTTGTGAGTCCTTAACCATTAGTTCAAGTTGCTCAATGTGAGCTTTATGATCACTCTTCATGATTTGCTTACGACATCGTGTGTTGTAGCGATGCGTGATGTAATATTCCGTGTTCCTAATTGATCTCGAAATCCCTTGCACTTTTATGACCTAATTCCTGTATTAGACTTTTATTTAAAAATGTATTTATTAATGAGCATTTATGATGCAATAATGAGTTAAGATCATGAATGATTGATGCAAGTGTAATGAAAAATAATGAAATTAAATGTACATATGCATTAAAGACAATTGATTCTTGGAACAATTTCGTTAATAACATCATTCATAGAGTCATAAAAGGGTTTTTCTTTTACGACATGATTACATCTAAAAGTATAAGGTGATTTTATTGTGTAATCACATGATAAGAAAAACCCAAAAGTTGTTGTTCATGATCTCTAACAGGTATGGTGTCTTACCTTATAGACTGACCTACTTCAATCATATCGTTTGCCTCTTGTTGAGCCATCCAAACTTGTTCAGTGAAGTATTGATGCTTTTTGGTAACTCAAGCGTGCTTGGTCGATTGTCGCTTGCCACTCTAATTTGCGTTGCTCGGTTGCCCTTATTAGTTCATTAATAAGACCTTGATGAACCTAGAGAGACTGTTCTAACTCTTGGATTCTATGAGTGAGGGCTTCATTTTCAACCTTGGTAGCTCTCGTATATCATATTTAGGCCTCGAGTCTTTGATTCCTTCGTTGGTAGGTGGCAGCAAGAGCACATGCCTTTATGAACTTTTTTTTGCTGGTTCTAACTTTTTCTTTTTGCTGATTTAGCTTGCGATTGAGAGTGGCAACTTTCACTTCCTATTTGACTGATTTCTTGCTAATACGTCAAAATTTTGTTAGCTTTCTGGAGTGTCACATAATCCTTGGTTAGGCTTTCAAGGTTATCTTTGAAGCGATCCCTTTCTTTAACAACTTGATCCACTTCATCTCTCTTAAGATAGATATCTATCTCTAGTTGGCCCTTTTTGTCCTTAAGTCAAGAGATTTCTGTGGCAAAGGATGCCTTTTCTCGCTCGAACTCCTTCTTAAGTAGCTCAATCTTAGAAGGTGATTCCTCTATTAGGATTTGTACTATCTCAGAGTTTGGTGGTGGTAATGGATCATTGATAGAACGGAGTCTCCATTCTTTATACCCAGGAGTGGTGAGGCTTCCTCTCTAGTATCTTTGCATATAATGGACCTTCTTCCAGGCTTGGAAAGCTAATTGGACTTTTACTTTATAATTATGCTCTCTATATTTAAAATCCTAATGTCTCAAGTCTTCAAAGAATAGGATGAATTACTGGCACGGGAACTGATGCAATACTAATAGAGGAGCATAACTGGTAATTCCTCATAATCCTAGGAGTGGTACTAAGTGTAGTCTTCACATCTGTACATAATCGAATGAGGGAACACCTATGGGGCTCTCTATATGATTTCTTCCTCCTTGACGTTTTGTAATTCTTTGACCCAATGCTTTTTTGTCTTATTTTGATGACATTCTTACTCTAATACTATGGAAAGAGGACTAAACTTGCAAAAAAAAATTTGCCTAGTTCTTTCCTTCTTAACATAGAGATGACCTAAGAGCCATATCTAGAGTAATGGGGCAAACATGATAAACCTTTTTATTTTTATTCTTTTACAAAAGCTGAGGGCGTGGATGGTTTCGACGATGATGGCAGAGGCAAGGTTGATGTCACAACATAGGTGAGAAAAGAAATCTATGACTGCCACCTCTATATAACCCAAAAGTCTTTAGGAATATGACAAGCCCGTAGATTGCCAGAGTGTAGACATCTTGAATTTTCTTTTGATCAAAAAGATTTACCTTGTTCTTTTTCAAGCTGGCCTAAGAGATCCATTTACTGCTTCTTTTTACCTTGACATAACTATCAACCCATGCTTCTGTGGCCCCAAGAACTTGCCTCAACCTTTTTTTGAACGGAAGAAGCGTTAGTGCTTTGTAGTAAATCTAATCTGACTTGGGCCTTTCTATGTTGAGTAGAGTTGTTTACTCATCAATGGTAAAGACTAAATCTTATTGGTTGAAGGTGAAACATCGATAGGCCAGATTTCAGAACTATGCCACTATTAAAAGACTAGATAGTAGAGATAAGCTGTTGCTTTATAAATGATGCCCTTTGCTGAGCACCAAACCAAAACCATTGTCCCAAAATGATGATAGTCATGATAGTTATGATGAGATGATGCATACGCCAAAACACAAGCAAAGGGAAAATAAGTTAGTAGAACATATAAGAGACAAATGTAAGAAAATAAAGAATTCAAGAACATCAGAACAAAATATTCATAACATGTCTCAACCATGGTGGTGAGATGAAAAACGGGCAGTATTTCAACATGTAAGGATGCAATTTGCCCTTTATGAGGCGATGTCATATCGTATTTTGATGGAAAAATAACTGGCCACTAGTAATATTTGTTTATCATCACTAATGCAGATGCGCATTAAGCTGTGACTCGGACAGCATAATAGCTTACAATATAAGACATTATGAATGATTGTTTTTTTTCACAGTCACTTATTTATACAAAGGTTAGCTATCATTCGGGTGACACGATAAAAAAATTAGATGCAGGTAATAATTGTACACTTATTATCTCCTATGTAATTCTGGTAATTGAGAGTAATGGTTAGGAATGTTTCCATGAGTGACCATATTCACTAGGTATTCTAGCAGCGTTCTGGTATAGTGTAACATGGTTTAGCTTGTAAGGCTCACTATATAAGGTTTATATTGATGCCTAAATAGGTATCTGAATCATTCTTCTATCTAGTAAAGATAGTTGAGGCACCCCAATCCTAGGCCCATCGCATGTTTGGCAGAAAGGGTTTGATTCGGTGGATGTATTTCCCTATGCAAATGCGGAGGGTTATTCATGAGAGACATAGGTAATTTACATCTAGGAAGTTATTGCCATGCCTATGTAGAAAGTTACTCATGAAGGTGGATAGCTTACTTCCTACTAATGATTGGGTTATAACCATGCCATGGACTTTGGTGGGACTCTAATGCTCATACAAGTGCACAGTATGTGATCGGGAAATGGTTAAGCCTTTTTGCTTACTCTCATATTGCCATTTTTATTAAACTAATGATTATTAAAAATAAGAAAATCCTAACAATCGTGTTAAACAAAAGTTTAGTTAACAAAACAAAAAAAAATGGTCATAGTTAAACAATGTCGAAGATCGAAGGAATCGAGAACCTAGTAAGACACGACTAGACATTGGCCTAACTCTCTATACTATCCCCAGCTGAGTCGCCAAGCTGTCGCAATGTACCTCAGGGTGGATAATCGCGAATTTATGGGTGCATGCGACTTAAAATATCTTTCTAACTAGGAAATGTCTTCTTGACTGAGGCTTTTCATTCACGATGTAATGAAAATGAGAAAGTATAGATTCTTGACTCGTGATATAGTGAAGGGAACCATAAGATAAATCACTCATCTTATTGGTCTCAGATGACCATCATAAAGTGGTTAACACTTGGAGTCGCCACCGATCATTTTGGTCTAGGCATGACTGGATGCCTATCGAAATCTATGTTTTGAGGTACAAAACTCAAAACTTCGATCCTGTGGTCTGCATAGTACAAAAATTCATCGTTTGAGTTTTGGAGTTAGTTACGCATGATAAAGTACAAAACTATTCGTGATGCCCGAATCGATACCTCACTAGCTATCTCTTATCTTAATTTTGATTTTTTCAATCTTAACTCATCACTATTTTCATATAACCCTTTGTTAATGCATGAATTTCATAAAAATACGAATCCAAGTTTTGATGAAAAGATTTAATCTCACACACACCCCAAGGATATGGGGAATATAGAGATTTTCAATGAAAATGACCTTTGGATTTTACTTTGATAAATGAAATATTCCATTTTGGGCACTAGAAAGATAGCCATATGGAATACTACCTTTAGTTTTACTTGAAATGTTCTGAAAATATGCTTGATTTTAAAAGTCAAAATCAAAGTTAAAAAAAGTTATAAATTAACGAAAGTCAAAATCAAAGTCAAATATGACATAAAAAGTTAACTTTTAAGTTGGAATAGCTAAAAACCTAAAATCTAAAATCAACTTTATTTTTATGAAGTTAAAGATGGAGAGAAAGTTAATGGCAGATAATTAAGCTCATTTCCAAAAAAAAATCTTAGAAAAAAATTTTCTTAAAGGTTAATCCTAGGGATTGAGGATGAATAAATTTGTATTTTTAGGAAGAACACCATTGAGAGACATTTGGAACACATAAGGAAACATCTAACTGAATTTTTGAAACATCCAGCAAGAACTAATTAGACAAGAAAAATAAGTTACAACTTTGGCCTGTTATCCCTATCATGGCTGAATTTAATCAATGTTATAGCTTATGGTATCATTTGTAATTTTTTTTTAATTTAAGGGTATTAGAGACACTCAAATGAGTCATTTAATTCCTAGATATGCAAACATTTTACTTTTCTAAGTCCTGCCCAATTTGAGAGCCATGGTAGAAATGCACCTCTCTCTCATCCCTATTCATTTTTTGATGCTTGAAGACTTAATTGGAAGGTTTAGGATACCTAAGGACTTAATCAAACAAAAAGAATAAGTTAGTAAGCTAAAATAGGGCATTTTCATGCAATTACATGGATATATTGATACATTTAGGTCAGATATTAATGCTACATGCATTTTCGCAAGTTTTCAGCTTCTGAGAAGTAGATGTATCAATACTTTATGCATGAAGAGCAATACATCATTAGGTTGAGATCAATTTTGGTTAATGCGATGCCATTGTATCAACATAATTCATGTTGTATTGATACATTTGCCTATAATGTATCTATATCGTAGACACCTAATCTTGTTTAGGTCTTCATAGCAACATCACAAAGTATTACCAAGAATATAAGGGCAAGCATGGATCCATTCCCTATCATTTTTGGCCAAAGTAAAGTGTTCAAAGAGTAAAAAGTTATCAAAATCCTTATTTTTATTTAAAGATATCAATACATAATCCTAATGTATCGATACAATGGTGGCCATGTCACCAAACTTGAAAATAGTAGTGACGTATTGATACCAAGGGGGATTGTATTGATATATTAAGCAAAATACAATTTTGCTTGGCCTATTTTATCAATACAGGGCTTGGTAGTAGCTAAAATATGATTTTGGACCCATATGTATCAATACATAATTGAACGTATCGATACAATGGTGATTGTATAAATATATTCTACCAATGTATCAATATATTCACCTAAATATTGCCAATGTATCGATACAAGACCCTATTATATCAATAAATTAGGCAATTTTGCTTGAATCATGCCTTTATCTTCCCTGTGTTGCATTATTTCGAAACATAAATTTGGCCATGATTTTTTACCCAAAAATCATCCAAATTCAGATCAACTTTCATGAATTTATCTTGGACTTTAAGATTAGGTCAAAATAATTTTTGGAGGTTTATTAAGCTTAATATGGTTTAATGAAGGGAAATGTTGAGATTGCACAATTTCTCAGCCCATGCATGGCTTTCTTTTATTGTAAATTTTGTACATCAGCCAATGGAATATTGTAAGCTCAACCTTGGGTATAATGACTCATTATTTTTTACAAGCCAAATGTCCAAATACTCTTCATTTGGCTAGGTTTTTTAGCTAAAATTCTTTGATATATAAACCAACTTCATGCTCAGCGATTACTTTTCATAACACTTTTCACATACTCCTCCATAGCAAGAAAAACTCCATTCTCGTTGCTCTCATAATAGCCAAAGAAGAACCCTCCAAAAACCCTTATTTCCAATCATTTCTCTCATTCAAACCCACTTCATCCTAAACACAACCTAAAAGCTTATCCTTGACTCTTCCTTTCTACTAATGCATAGCAAAAAAGGGAAAGAAAGTGAGTTAAAGAGCCATTAAAAGCTTAAAAGTTTGTGACAAAACCAAAAAAAAAAATGAAAGCTTAGCGCTTGGTAAAGGTAGGAAGTAAAGTTTTAAAACTCTTTCGTATATTTTCCTCTACTTTTTCTTGTTTTCTTTCATTATGATCATTCATGCCCATTCTAGTGAACCATATTTATGTGACTGTGACCCTTGTTTAGGAAGAATGAATTTTTCTTAATGGTGTATGGTTTTCTTTTGTTTTGATGAAATGGTTATGTTATTTGGATGATTAGAAATTTCTTTTTTCTTTAATCTTCTTACTACAACGCTTGTTTTAGTATTTCAGGACATCTTATTCCATTCTTCTTGCTTAATCTCAGATGGTTTATGCTCATTTAACATACTTTGATGATGCTCATGCAATTAAATGCATTCTTATCATGCTTTGTTTGTTAAAATGATTTTTTATGGCATTTGTGATGTTTGCTAAGATTTACTATTATTGCCATGATTATAGTTCATCACATGTTTGTTGACATGTTTTTTTAATGTTTGCTTTAGTGTTTCCTATTCTAAAAAACCTCTTAAAATTAAGTTAATAATTCTCTCAATAAATTGACATTAATGTTGGCCTAATATTTTTCATAAACTAGCTCATCAATGTTGGGAAAAATCAAGCATTTGTGTTTAGATTCAGGGACAAACTAGGCAAAAAAATCTATTTTACAGTCCCTAAAATCCATGTTTTACCAAGCATTTCAACCAATGTCTTGTATTGAGTCTTTGTATTATGACTAAAATGGCAAGATATAGGATCATTCACTTATCCAAATTACCTCAAACTTTAAATGGATCAAGAATTCTACTATTATGGACCTTTAATGGTAAACATTCACGTGTCTCAGACCAAATATGAGCCTAGGATAGCCAAATACATGAAACAACTCTATTTCAATACTGGCAGCACTATGACCCCAGCTTATGGATTTTTTTTGTATTTTTCCTTAGTAGGGCATCGAATTACCTTCCTTACGGTATCTTATTTTCCCCTAGATGTGTTCAAATAAGAGAGTTATGATTTTTTGAACCTACACTATCTAGTACCCCTAGAATCAGTGATTAGCATTTTGTTTGGGCCATTTTGGCCAATAAGATGATTTTTCTAGTATTTTTAAATTTTTTTTCCTAAAAACTAGATGAAATACCCTTTATTGAAAGGTATCATTTACAATTTAAAATTTTTAAATGAGTTTAGGGTGATTTTCCATAATTTGCTACACCTTCTTCCTTGCACATGCTATTAATGCTAAACCAAGTTTGATTTCAAAAATCATTTTCTCCCAAAAGGTGATTTTTTGGGATTTTTAGAATATTTTTATGTCAACCCTCATTGAGTACCTTTCCAACAATATCTTATTTGTTACCTGAGAACCTCAGAAGAGTTTAAAATGAATTAAAGAGAACTAACAAAGCAATACTATTCCTTGCATTTAGCATTAAGTAAAATTAATTAATTTCCCTAAATTCCTTTTTCTAGGCATTTAGGTGTCTCAAAATGAGCTCGATTAATTCCCTAACGGAGCACATGTTATGATACGAGTCCTATTAAGCTAAGAACAAAGCCAACCACTCTCAAAAAAATTAATTTTGCCCTTTTTTTTAATTATTCATTTTATTTCAAAATCCACCTTTTTATCAAAAATCCAAAATATTCTTTTTTTCTAAAATTACCAAAATTTTCATCCTTATGGATTTTTCAATCGTAATTTTTCAAATTTAAAAAAAAAAATCAAAATTTTCTCTCAAGTCACCCTGAACTTTTCAACCAAAACCTTAATTTTCATGCCTTAAGTGACTAGTGAGTCCAAACGAATCTCAAAGTTGCCGATTTTGATTCGGTTATTTATAAATAATCAATGACAACTACAAGATACACCATAACTGAACCTCTTCTCTATGCTTTATGTGATTTATGTCTCTGCGATATGTATTGTATCATTATGTCTTACTAACATTTTTCCTCTTTTAATGACAATTTTTGGATTCATGTTTTTAAACTAAATTTTTCTTAAAATTATTGAGGTAGTGTTTTGTATCGTTCTCCTTCTAGTGCTTGATATAGAGTATTTTTTTCAAATAAAAATCTGAGATTATTTTAACCTTATGCTTTGTCACTCCTTCAAGTTACATAATGGTATTCAAAATTTTCTCACAAAACTAGATATATTAATTTCAAAATTCATGTATTATAAAAAAAGATTATATATAAAAAAATGACAAGTTAAACTGAGAAAATCAAGACTGGATATTATATGGCTAGATGGTACCGATTTAGGGCACATGGGGGTGTTAATCCTTCCCCACTCATAACTGACTCCTTAACCTTTCTAACAAACTCTGGAATACGTATAAGATAAAATTACATCTCTAAGTTTGTTAACTCGAGACACTAGTTTTAATAGGTGTCCAGTCATACCTAAACCAAATGATTAGTAGCGACTCTATTTTCTTGGCCACTTCATGGTGTCCATCAAATGTTGGTTAGATAAATGATTCCTTCAATGACTTTCCCCATCTTAAATAATGAGAAACACTCATTTCTCATCCTATCACACCATAAAATCCCAACCAAGGATCATTTTTAAGTCGAGTGCACTTTCGACCATCAGAGATACATTACAATGATACACCATTAAATGTATTGATACTTCATGAAACATTAGGGCATGAGAAGTCTATTCCTTCAAGTTTGCTACTATTCATCTTCATAACCATGTGAAGAACCAAACAGCATGAAGTCTGATTTATTTCCAACTATTTCAAGTTTATTTTGGTTGAAATGTAATAGGACACTATTTTATGTTAGATATTAAAACTCTTTCATGCATGGCATGAAGATATGCCTATTTCAAGATATTGACCTTCTTTGAGGCATACATTCGAGCTCGTCCACCAAAACCAATTGACTTTATGCTTTATTTGGAAGGTTTTAGCCTCTTGCTTAGAACATGTAGGTGGTTAGATGTTTTTTCCAAGCAAGCTTGCATGAGTGTTAGAAAGGTGATGGTAATGCATTAGGATGACAAGCAATCAAGCAAAAGGGTTCTATAAGCACTTGGGGTGTCTAGAACAAATGAAAGGGAAGGTTCTGAGCTGGAAAATCAAAATAGAGAAAACAAAAAGAAAAAAAAGAAGGAAAAAAAGTTCTTCAAGATTTGCACCAAGTGGTTCTTCTTTAGATTTCTAGTTTTCTTTTCCTTTCCATGAAAATATGAGGATCCTAAGCCATGCTTAGCTGATTTTTGTGCCAAGGTGTACTAACTAAGTTTATGGCCAAATCTTGAGCTATGATCTTCAAATGTTTTATTTTTGTTATCTTTGATCATTTTTGTTCAAAGTTTCATAAAAATCCACTTTCTACCAAGAAAACTTGGTTTGGAAGATTTTGTAGTAAGTTTGTTTAGTTTTTAATGGTTTTTATCAAATAATGTCCTCTATTTAAACATTGTTATCTCCCTTCATGTTATCCATGATACATGCATCCCATGTAAGTTTTATGTTATAGTTCATGAGTTTCATGCCTATACCATTCTATGAAAATATTGTGACAGTGTAGCAATTCCATGCATATAAATGGATTCATACAATTTTAAGTTAGTACACACTTTCTTATCCAAAAAAATGCATGATCCCTTTGTTACTTATTTGTTGGAAAAGAAAAGATATATCTAAGTGCATTTTAGAAGTGGTTGAAACCCTAGGGACAGTGCATTTTAGAAGTGGTTGAAACCCTAGGGACCTTTTTGTAATTTTTTCAAAATGCTTTCATTCATATTAGGAACTAGTATGAAATTTCCATGCATTCTAGGATCATTTAGGTTATTTCCCATAATCTAGGGACCATTATGCAATTACCATGTGTTTTAAGGTCATTTAGGTTATGTTCCATAATCTAGGGACCATAATGCAATATTCAAACATTTTAGTTTTTTAGGGTTAGTTTTGGTACTTTTCATCAAAACCAACCAAATGAGTCTTTAAGGTTATTTTTTATGTTTCATCAAAACTCATTAAAATCGAGTCTTTGGGGTCAAGTATGAACTTTCATGTTAATACATGTCTATAGGGTTATTTAACCAATATTGCATTAATATCAAGTCTTTTAGGTCATGTGGAAACTTTCATGTCAATACATGTCCATTAGGTTATTTAGATAATATTACATTAATGCTGAGTCTGGAGTTATGTGAGAACTTTCATGTCATTGCATGTCCATAAAGGTCATTAAGGTGACCTTACATTAATATTAAGTCTAGGATCATCAGGAACTTTCATGTCAATGCATGTCCTTTCAAGTCATTTGGTGATATTATGCTAAAAAACTGAGTATGCATTTCATTGCTTATGAAATATGTTTTATTAAAACCTGAGGCAATATCTTCGAGTTAGCCCATTGATTATTTTAAACAAAGGAATGCCTTCTTTAAATAAGTAAATGATTTTTTTATTTTTACGAGAAATAAAACTTTTCTTTTCTTTTAGGTTTTTCAAAGGGTATAGAAAATATTTTGATTTTCAAAATTCATTGAAATTTGACTTATCAATAATTGGAATAGTAACATTAATTTTTGGTAACTTTGAAATGCAGGAATGATATTTATATAATGAAAAATTAACATTGATTTAATCAAAATTTAAGATAACACCTAATTAATAGGCATTGATTTACGGATGTCATAGAAGTCGCACATCTCACTCTGCACATAACTGACTTTTAAACCCTTTTTCAAGTGATCTTTAGTTAATATGCATATCTTGGAGTTTATTTTTTTGGGTTTCATACTCTTAAAAGACAAACTTCAATAGGTGACCAATATCACCTAGCCAAAAAATAAATTTATGGTGACTCCAAGTTAATTTGTCATTTCATAATGGCTAGTTAGGATTAAGTGGGTTGTGCAATTCATTCAAATAAATAAGTATCACCACAATGTGAGAAAAGTAAAAAAATTTACTCGATCCAAGTCTGGCATGTTGAATTCACATTTGGCACATTATGACAAGATATATTAAGGACACATGGAAGCATAAATATGAGCTTAATAATAAAATGCATGAGGGAATATGCCGTGGAATATCCTAATTAATATCATGTACACATGATCACGGCCTAAGGTAAGGCCAAGTATAGATAAAACCATGAGAAAGAAAAATAACTCCTTTTTTACCACCCAAAAAGCATAGGATGACCACCATTATACAAAACAAGCCAAGTCTTCATTTTTTTTCTTCATACAACTATCATTCTACCCTAGCCACCATCTCTCAAGCCAAAAAGAAAAGAGAGAGGAAAGTTTAGAGCTAGTTTAAAGTATATTCCTCTCTTGATCATCTTTTCCTTCTTTAATTTTCTATGTGATTTGTTAATGTTACTCCCATGCTCATATCACATTTTCATGCATAGATTTCTAAGAGTAAATGACATAACAAGATTTTTTCTTAGACTATTACATGTAATGCATATTTTCATGTGATATGTATTATTGATTAATAAGGCAATGTGTTAATGATGTGAAATATGAAAAATGGATTGGTTTTGATGCTATGAAGGTCTCAACCATAGGGTTCTTTTATATGTTGTGAATTTTTTTCTCCTAATTTGGTCCCTTATTAAAGATTCATGCGTGCTTAAGTATTTGTTTGCTTATTATGGTTGATGACTCATTAATGAGTTATATAATTTGCTTAAAATATGGAATATGAGATGATCTTAATGCCCTTAATGTTTTGACCATGATAAGTTTTCATATGAATTCATTTTTTTCCATTTTGATCCTTTATTAATGTTTATTATATATTTGTTTAATTGCTGCCTTGGTTTTTAAATCAAGAAAGCTTAAAGCTTAAAGATCCTAAGGCTTCCTAAAGTTAAGCCTCTAAGCTTATGCAACCATAATTAACCTAACCTTTCTTTATTTATTAAAAATAGTTTTCAAAACCTCCTTAAGTATGGATTAAGGTTGGCTCAACCAATAAACCAATCTATCTCTAATTGTTTTTATCACTTATTTTTCTTTCAAACTTAGGGAATAATAAAGTGTGTAGATGCTTAAATACTTATATATTTTAGGCCATATTGTTTTCATTTAAAGCCTTGCAAACATTATTTTTAAAACTCAACATATCTGGCCTAGGAGTTAAGCCTTGCAAACATATGTTTAATAGCTTGCATAAACATTTTTAGCTATTGTATCTAGGGTTGTTTCAAGCCTATATGGAGAGGCATTTGAACAAGGAAGCATTTGATGCTTAAATGGCTTAGGTTTGAGCTGCTACTTAGTGCCCATTTCACCATTGTTTTCTTGGCATTCAAATGCAAAAATTGAAAAGCCTCAATATTAGTCAATGATGTTAATGTCCTAAGTTTGAGGGATGAGCATTTAAATGCTTAATTACTTGGTAATGAGTCTCTAGGTAAGGACATATATATTTAGTCACTAAAATAATGGCATTTGAATGGCATCATCTTGATTTTCTAGCCCTTCTGCTCATTAGTTTTTGGCTATGCTTTGGTCCATCTTATGTCAATTTTTTAGTCATTTAGCCCTCCCTTACATGCTTACATATAAGTATTAAAGTGATAAGGGATTACTCCCTAAAAACTTTCTATTAGACTACCTAGACAATCCATAAAACCAAACTTTATAGCTCCCTTATTCTAATCCTATTAGACCTATAACCAAGTTTGTTAGAGAAAATATGTTGGCCATCAAATTATTTTATAAATTCCTATCACTTTAGATTTAAAGGTTCTTAAGCTAGCTTTCTAATAATACAAACTTCATATATTTTCAAGTTCATTTAAGCCCTTAACCAACCTTAGTTTCATTACTACCTTAAGCTATCACTTGTATTCTAGCGTACGTATGTCTATTTACGACAAATTCTCCAACCATTGTTTAAACCCATTTAGGGCCCATGAGCTCCCTTATTCCAGCCTCTAGTGGACCTATGACCAAGTTGGTTAGAGAAAATATTTTAGCCACTAAATGAATTTATAAAACTCTCATCAACTTTAGATTTAAAGGTTTTTAAGTTAGCTTTCCAATGATGCAAACTTCACATATCTTTGAGTTCATTTAAACTTTTAACTAAACTTAGTTTCATCACTACCTCAATCTATCCCTCACATTCCAATGCAGATATGTCCGATTGCAACTAATTGTTCAACCGCTATTTAAACTCGTTTAGGGCCCATGACCTCCTGAAGTAAATCTTATTTAGCTAGTTTTCCAATGCCATAAAATTTGCACTTTTGGAGTTTATTTAGATAAAAAAAAACTAGGTTTCCACTTGATGTTTAGGTCTCTTATATCTAGTAGCCAAATCTAAGTTATGTCAATTTTTTGTCCTTTACTTAAAGTTTTTAGGGCCATAAGCTCCAGATTTTAACCTTATTGACTTAGCCTTCAAACATTTTCATTTTTTTTGTAGTCAATTTGAGTAAGGAACAAACAAGAGAATCGTAAGGTGTGTAAATTGTCTTCAGCTTTAGCATAGGCTGTTGCATTTGATTTTGTGGTCAATTTTGAGATATTTAGATATTTAGGATTATGGATTGCATTATCTTAGGAAGATCAAAGGCATTCAAATGGTTATTTGCCCAACCACTTTGGTTTATCTCAAGGTTCATGCTCTTCACGAGAATCGATTTAAGCTTAGTTCCGAAATATAATTATTTATCTTTTGTTTATTCAATTTCAATCATGTTGTTAAACCCTTTTCAAAAATCTTTTCCAAATATTAATTTGTCTTTACTTGTTTTTACTAATTCTACTTTTAGATTCCCTTCAACTAATTTCTCCAAAACCAATTTTGATCTTATTTATGATTTTTCAAATTAAATCACATTTGACTCTCTTGTAATCCTTTTTAGGCCTAAATCACCTTTCGTGTCTAAGCTTGTCTCCCATAATGTCCAGTTGCTTTTTTAAGCATCCAAGACTTTGTGAGAAACATACCATTGAAGCCCCATTTTTATTAGTTCATTTATTTAAATATTTGTTAATTTTACATTAATTTAAAATCATATGTTTAGGGTTTTTTTTTAGTTATGGCCATGTTGAATAATTATTTTTTATAATTATGCCATGCTATGTGAATTAATTGTGTCAAAAGCCATTTGACTTTAACATAAGGTAATGTTTTTAGGTTAAGGTATTTATCAGAGCTTTTGCCATGCTACTAGGGGAGACTTCGGTAATTACCTTAATTTGAAATAATATGTTTATGCTTCTTATTTAGCTACGGCCAAGTTGAATAATTATTTTTTATAATTATGCCATGCAATGTGAATTAATTGTTTCAAAATCCGTTTTACTTTAAAATAAGGTGCTGTTTTCAGGTTAAGGTATTTATCAAAGCTTTTGCCATGCTATTGGGGGAGATTTCGGTAATTACTTTAACTTGAAAATATCGTTTTCGAAGTAATATTTCAAAAATGTTTTTAAATATTGAAACTTTGATGTCTTGTCAAACTACAGGGGAAATTTCTAAATTTTTAAGAAAAAACCTAGGGCTTTTTTACATATTATTTTCGTGTTTTTAATGAAATAATGATTAATTCTATAATTGGATTAAATCAACTTGTTTATATTTTTTTCCATAATTAAATTTTCATTTGTTATTATACCATGACACTTATTAGTATTTGTTTTTACACAAAATGGGGGAACATCTTCGGGATTAGGCCTTTTCTTGGATCTTTTGTCATGCTATTAGAAAAGAACTCAGAAATTGCCTTAATATAAGAATATACTTTCCAAAATAACAATTTGAAAATTATTTTAAATATAAATTTCTACATTCTGTCAAGCTATCAAGGAGTATAGAAAACTTTGAAATTATGACAAGTTCAGATTATTTCAATAAAAAATCATAAATAGCGTTTTTTGGAGATCATGGCTAAGCATTAAATTGAAAACATAAAACCTAGACAAAGGATAATATAAGGCTAAGAGGTACAAATTTTAAGGTGTTGTGAACGGCACTACTCTTTCTCCGCATATAACTGATTCCTAAACCTAACTCTTTTTCCATGGTTTTCAATATAGACTTTTAAATTTGTTTTTTAAAAAAATTTCAAAATTTTCAAAGAGACTTATTTTTTAGGTGTTTGATCACAACCAGCCGTAAAATATTAATGCGGACTCTAATTTCACAGCTATTTTGTAAAAGATGTATAGGAAAAGTTAGGAAGAGCTTTGCTTTGACAACCTAGCCCCTCTTTCTAACAAGATAATTTTTTCTATGATATGTTGGGATTCTGATCCAGGCATGTTATGACAACAATCATGTCACATATTATTTATTTTAAAATTATATAATATTTGATAAAATATAGTAATTTTTAATTAAATGTGCAAATGTTTAAATTTTATTCTTTTCTAAAAAATTAATTTTGATAACAAATTTAAAATCATTTAATTTTTTAAAATTTTAAAATATTAACAAAAAATTTTAATTGAAAAAATGCAAAATAAAAAAATTCAAAATTTGTTTTTTTTTTTTTCTCTCCTTTCAATGAAGAAATGATTGCCAATGTTGGTAGAAGGTGAAATATGGTTCAACCAAGACATGTGACTACGAATTGAAGTGAATCAATCCCTATAGTTACTGAATAGGCACAAGAAGAGATTGGGTTTTACCCTTGTCAAATCAATGGCAACATGAGCCAATCTAGCTAGTGGGCGAGAAAAAAATAAGGGAAGAAAAAAACAAGTGAAAAAGAAAAAGAAAAAAAATAATAATAGAAGTGATGGTGTTAATTATTGTCTTTATTTGTTCTTAATTTAAGAGTATGAGACTAGACTCAATTACATTTTTCTCATATGTACAAAGAACTTGAAAGATATTTTCACAATTTTAAAATTGATGATGGTTTATTGAAGGGTGAAATACACAAATCTCCTTGTTAGAGTAGGAAACGATACAAGCCTTCTAATTTAAAAATGTCACTTTATCCCTTTGACCATTAAAAATTTATTTAGACTATTAACTTTGTCAATTCTATGCTACATTAGCTTAGTCTTACCAAGTTAACCTAAACTTTTTTTAGGTATTAAACCCCTGCTGTTTATGTCTACTTTCCAATTTATAATAAAAGAAAATTCACTAAAAAGCTATAATTCAACAAACCAAAGTAGTTTTGAATTTTATGGGTGTTTGGTGCCTTCTATCTTATAATTCTAATAGAATGTGATTGATGGAAATATGATTCTTGGGGATGTCAGTGCTAGGAAAATAACATTATAGCATTTAGTATACATGGGAAAGTGTTGATTAAAATCTTAAGAAAGTACATTAATACCAATTAATAAAAAATTGAATCGAAAGTTGAATAGGTCAAGCCTTTGGTGTTTGATTGAACCATCTACTTCAACAATAGCCAATTTTAGGAGTTGTGGCATAGCTAAATGTCGTAACATTGCTAGGATATGAATCTTAACCAGCCAGACTTAAAAGGCAGGTGTACCCCTTGTTCTAATATATATCTATATATCATTATTTTTTTTGTTTTTAGGGGGCCATATCATTATTATTTTTTCTTATTTTTAAAGAACATTGCCAAGATGAATCACTCTCTGGACTTAACCCTAAGAATTATTACACAATGGCCATTTATTTTGGAGTCAACACCAATCTATTTTTGCTAAGTAACATTGGTCACTTGCCAGAGTTCTTATTTTAACGTAACCCTTAAAAACAAACTTAGAGGTCTACAATAATACCAATAATGGCATGAAAGGGTTCGACATCGATCCTTCTTGTGACGCTCGATAATCGATACCTTATTAATCACGTATTAACTTGATTTTATTTAATTTTAAAATCTGGTATTTAATTATAATTCCCCGTATGTCAATCTTTCAAATCCCAAATTTATTATTTCATTTGAGGAAATTAAGTTTTTAATATTTTTAAAAATCAAAATAACTTGTCCCTTACTAGAGAACCGGAGAAGCACGAATGATTTTTCATTATCTTTCACATCCCACCAGAGAGCTGAAGGAATACGAAAGGTTTTTTTTACAAAATTCATAAAAAAATCTTAATTTTCGTAATTTAAGAAAGGGTATCTAATTATTAAAATACTATGCAAAAACTTTTCCATATGCTGAAAGAAATTCCATGTGCTATTTTAAATCGTAGACATTGTCTTAAGTTTTAAAATTTTCTATTTTTATCAAAAATAATAAAAACTTATCCTAAAACTTAAAACTTAGTCGAAGAGACCAAAATGTCCTAAAGTGCACCTTTAACATGAAAGTATCCTATAACCTAAAGGACTCGATAATATCATAAATTAATAGACATATTCTTACTATGCACCTTAGACATGTAAGTATACCCATGATCACATAGGACTTGGTTCTAATGTAGACTATTAAAATGCCCCTAAGGTTGTCATGAAGGCATCTCGATAGCCCTAAAGGACTTGATAGCTAGATAAAAAGATGAACACATTCCTCTTATGCACCTTTGTTAGACCTTTAGGTGGTAAATGAAATCAAGAGGGGGGTGAATTGATTTCTCAAAATTTTGATAAATTAAAATTTTCATAGACAAACTTGAGAAATCCAAACAATAAGCTTTTGGAGTGTGATTTTAGT
>JBBYHO010000005.1:22365825-22398178 GCA_038382025.1 Adansonia gregorii
AGTTTAGAAATTTCCCCTATAGCTTGGCAAGACATAGAAGTTTCAATATTTAAAAATATTTTAGAAATCATTACTTTGAAAATGATATTTTCAAATTAAGGCAATAATCGAAATCTCCCCTAACAGCATGGCAAAAGATCCGGTAAAGACCTTAACTTGAAAACATTACCTTATCTTAGAGTAAAACGGATTTCACCACAATTATTTCACATAGCATGCATAATTACAAAAAAAAAAAAAAAAAATTATTTGACAAGGCCATAACTAAACAAGAAACATAAACATATGATTTTGAATTAATGTAAAATTAAGAAATATTTAAATAAAGGAACTAATACAAATGAGGCTTCGATGATATGTTTCTCATAAAGTCTCGAATGCTAAAAAAAGCAACTGGACATGGCGAGAGAAAAGCTTAGACACTAAAGGTGATTTAAGGCTTATAAAGGATTACAAGAAAATCAAATGTGATTTAATTTGAAAAATCATAAATGGGATAAAAATTGGTTTTGAAGAAATTAGTTAAAGGGAATCTAAAAGTCGAATTCGTAAAAACAAGTGAAGACAAAGTAATATTTGAAAAAGATTTGTAAAAGGGGTTTAAAAACATGATTGACATTTAGTAAACAAAATATAAATGATTTTATTTTGAAACCAAGCTTAAATCGATTCTAGTGAAGAGCACGAACCTTGAGATGAACCATAAGAAAATAGGCATTCGAATGGCTTTGGTCCTCCTAAGATAATGCAATCCCTAATCCTAAACATCCAAATATCACAAAATTAACCAAAAAATCGAATGCTATAGCTTATGCTAAAACAAAGGATAGGTTACGCACCTTGTGATTTTCTCATTTGTTCTATACTCAAATTGACAATAAAAAAAAATATAAAACCTATGACGTTTAAAGGCTAACTCAATAAGGTTAAAATTTGGAGCTTTTGGCCCTAAACAAATTTAAATGAAAGACAAAGAAATTGACGCAACTTAGGTTTGGCCACTATATATAAGAGACCTAAACACCATGTTGAAACCTCATTTATTTCCTACCTAAAGGAACTCCAAACTATGAGAATTTTATGGCATTGAAAACTAACTAAATAAGATTTACTTAGGAAGTGCATGAGTGCTAAATGGGTTTAAATAATGGTTGAACAATTAGTTGCAATTGGACATATTTGCATTGGAATGCAAGGGATAGCTAGAGATCATGATGAAACTAAGGGTGGTTAAGGGCTTAAACGAACTTGAAAATATGTGAAGATTACATCATTGGAAAGTTAACTTAAAAATCTTTAAATTTGGAGCTAATGGAAATTTTATGAATTCATTTGGTGGCCAAAATATTTTCTCTAACATATTTGGTCATAGGTCTGATAGAGGCTAGAATAAAGGAGCTTATGGGCCCTAAACGGGTTTAAATAGTGGTTAAACAATCAATCACAATCAGACATATCTATACTGGAATAAAAGTAATAACCAAAGATGGTGATGAAACTAAGGTTGGTTAAGGGCTTAAACTAACTCAAAAATATGTGAAGTTCACATCAATGGAAAGCTAGCTTAAAAACCTTTAAATCTGAAGCTGATGGGAATTTTGTAAATTAACTTGGTGGTCAAATATTTTCTCTAACAGACTTGTTCATAGGTCCAATAAAGATTGGAACAAGATAGCTACAAAATTTGGCTTTATAAGTTGTTTAAGTAGTCTAATGGAAAGTTTTTTGGGAGTAATCCCTTGTCACTTTAATACCTATATGGAAGTGTCGCGACATGGCCCCATATGCATGGTGACACTATGACTTAAAAAAACTAAAGGGAAAAGGAGCTTGCCTTTGGATCATCTCTTGATCAGGATTTGAATTAGGCATGATAGAATGAAAGTCAAGGGGATGACCATTGGACGAATCGCTCATCCACCTAGTCTTGGATGGCTATTATGAAATACAATCAGCATCGATAATTTTGGCTAGGTATGATCGGATACTTACTAAAAGCAGTGGTTTTGAGTTACGAAACTCGAAACACTAATTTTACAGACTATATATACCAAAGTTTGTTTTAAAAAGGTCCAGGAGTTAGTTATGTGTAAGGAAGGACTAGCACCCCTATGATGCCTAAAATTAGTACCATCTAGCCATAAATTATTGAAGTCTCAATTTCCCTTGATTTTCATGCGATCATCATTTATGTGCAATCTCCTTCTTATGAATGCAAAATTTTAAATATTGGATCTGAGTTTTTATGATAAAAGTATAATTAATATCTCTATATGTAACCTAGAAGGTAGCAGAAACATAGTTGATTTAGTAAAATGAGATCTGGATTGATTAGAAGAGGATACTCAAGCATTGGAGGGATATTGACATAGAACATTACCTTGGGTTCAATGAAATTTGATTTTTTTTTTTTGAAAATATGAATGCAAATCATCATCAAAAAGAGAAACGAGTTAATAAGAAATAAAAGAATATAATAAAAGTTGGATTAATGGTGAATACATTGAAACAAAAAAGGAAGGATGGTTAGGATGTATCTTGTAATTGACCTTGGTTATTGAGGAATAACTAGATTGACACTTTTGAGATATTTTTGGATTTGGTAGCTATCTTAGGCATAAAAAGATTGATAATACGTTTGGGGATGCTGGGGAAGAGGAAACTTAGATTTTTGCTATAATTTTGAAAAGTAGGATTTGAGTATCCCCTCGAAGAAAATGAAGTTGGAGAATTCCCTCAAAAAAGTGTGTTGGAGTATCCTCTCAAACAAAATGGGTTAGAATATCTCATTGAAAACATATATTTGGAATGATTTTTTGAAAATCAAAATTTTTAATATATATTCTTTTAAGAAACAAGATTTTAGAATGGAAGGTTGATTTTTTTAATAAGAAACAAAAATTAATTTTGGAAATGTTTGTTTTTTGAGTTTTGATCTGAGTCTAAAGGGACTTATGTCATGACTTATGATACCATGGGGGAAACCATTGAATATATTTTGAGTCATTCGAATGATTAGAAAAGATGGGTCAGGAAAATCCAAGTGAATTTTCTTAGATTAAGCAAAAATAGAAGATAACATTGCGATGTCCACTTCCCTAAATATATTTCGATTTGTTTAGTTTCTAGTGGCAAACAAGGTACCATTGGAAAGTTAACTTAGATTAATGCAAAAATATGTCCAAAATCCTAGAAAATTGCTTGCTAGGTGAAGTTAATTCTTAAAGCCGAGTCTAAGTCAATAGTGACAGCAATGTAAAAGAAAAAAAGATGTGAACTTCAAAAAACCACTTTGAACTTAATTGGGATAATTAGATTGCAAAGATACATTTTTGAAAAGGCAATTTTATGAAAATTTCAAGAAAAATGTTTAAAAAAAACTAGAAAAATCATTTGATGGGTTAGAATTTCCCGAACATAATATGAATCAATATTTCTAGGGTTTTTAGATAGCAAAGGTTCAAAAAATCCTAACTTTCATATCCGGAATGATCTAGGGTAAACAAGGTATTGTTAGAAATGTAATTCAAAGCTCTTTCCAGGAAAAAATCTAGAAAATTCCAAAAAAAAATCTTTTTAAGTCTAAAAATAATTTTTTAAATAGGGATCATTATGCTACCAATATCGAAACAAGGGTTTCTTTGGGTTAAGGCTTTTACGGTCACGTGTCAAGTTGTCAAACATGTGAATATCCAATCAATGAGGTCCACAGTAATGAAGTAACAGATCAATCCAACTCCTGCAGAGTAGGCCATCGAACTATCCGTTATCCGCACTAATAGTAATGATAGGCTTGAAAGAAAGCTTAAACTAAATATTTGAAAGAATTTTTTACCTTGGTTTAAAACAAAATTTACTTGGCCTAATGAGGCCATGATTTTAAACATTTGTGTCTGATATATCCTTAAAATTGGAGAACCAATATATTGAAAACATTAAATCCATGCCAATCCCTATTGATTAAGATTAGTATAGACATGACCTGGTGTTTTCTTTGAAAATAGATTTTTACAATCATCATAGAGACATTTCAACAAATATATAATGAAAAACTAAGTGAAGTTATCAAAAATGAACAATCACTCAAAACAACAAACTATCCATGCATTTTATCAAAGAAATCATAGTGAAAATACATCCAAGGCATGGTCAAGATCAATATATGCTAGGCTAAGCATTCACAGATGAAATAAACATATTCAGATGAAGAAACACGTAGCAAGAATGCAGAAGCAGATGCGATTTTAATTTCAATAAAAAATATCATTTTAGTTCATCAAAACACCATTAAAGCACCAAGAAAGTCATCAAAATCCTAAAGCTACCACAAACAAAGCCACAACAATGGATGGAAACCTTAATAGGGACATGAAAATATGAAGGTTCACTAAGATGATGATAATGAAGAAAAACAAAAAATAAAAAGTAGAAAGGATAGAAAATATTACCTAGTAGAAGCTTAAACTCTTAGCTATATCCTTAAATAGCAATCCAGCAACTTCTAGCTCACTTCATCCTTTTTTTTTTGCTATGGATGAGCAAGAAAAGAATGAAAAGAAAGAGCTTTTGGTTATGGTAGCTATGGAGGATAGTTTTTAGGGTAGAAATAAGTGAAATGAGAGATTTAAAAAGCTTTTTGAAAGAGTGGAAAGAGCTATGATAATAGAGATTTTTTGGCAAGCTTGACACTTTTCTTTTTGGTGTTTGATGTCAAAAGTCCCCTTCTTAGCTAAGTAAAAATTGGATTATATAGTGAATAATTTTAGCGATTAAGATAACCTAGCAATTAGGGCATATAAGAATTTTGGTATGTATAATATGATGACTCATTATACCAAGGTGAAACCTTTCAGTGTTTGATTGTTAACCTTGATTCTTGTAGGCAAAAAAAATCATGCATTAGATAATTAGATGAGTAATCTTAAGTTTGTCCTTCCCAACACTAGATTTCTCATGAAATATCTTCATGCCAAGCTCAATGAGCCTTTCCACAATGTGTTAATCTAATGTTTAGAGCCCAAAAATTAAATCCATATAATTTATATGAAGTTATGTCTGATATTAGATGCTTTTAAGGCCATTTTCATGATCAAATTTGAGTTTTGGAGTGATGGTACAAAAAAAAGAAAAATGTTAAATTTGGCCAGATATAGTCTTGTGTATCAATACATTGAGCTTTGTATCGATACATTAAACAAAAAAAACCTAGAATATATTGATACTTTGAGTATAGTATCAATATGAAGCATGGTGTACCGATAATAGGAAGCTTGTATTGATACTAAGCTTGTTGTATTGATACATGTACTTTTGTATCGATATTTTTGGCCAAAAATCACGATTTTAGCGAGGACATAACTTTGTAATGAAACAAACACCTTTAGCATTGATACCAATCTTTAAATATTGATACCACACCTTTTGATATTGATACAACTAGCAAGATTTTAGACTTTGAATGACGTGAAGCCTTTTATCGATAACTCACACCTATATATGAAGATATGCATAACAAAAAAAAAGGATTTTTCTTACCTTTGACTCTCCAAACTTTTTACTTTAGCCGAGAATGATGGGAAGTTGACCTACGCTTCTTTGAATGACCTAAATAGTACCTTGGATGATGACTTTTGATACTTTAAACATTGGCCTAGATAAAATATAGTGTCTATAGCTACTCGACTTTGGCCATTACTGAGCATTTGGAATAGAGCAAAAATAAACAGACACTATTTTGTCTGAGGTATAACATTGCCTCATGAGTATCTATAAGAAAATGGAGATCTGGTTAGTATTACATTGAGATAGGCAAAGTTTGTTGGCAGCGATCCAGACTAATAAAAAAATTTAATGAGTTTTTTAGGGTTTAACCTCTCTAATAGGTTTATAGTTTCCTAGGTTTGACCTTCTAGATAAGTGCCCACTATGTGGGCTTTGACTTGATAGGCATTTAGCTATTTATGGACTAAAGTAGGTATGCATCTAGCTCTCTGTGGATTTACTTGATAAACATTTAGCTCTTCATAGACTGAGGTAAGTAGGCATCCAGCTTTTTGTAGATTGAGGTAGGTAGGTGTCTAGCTATTTGTGGACTGAGGTAGGTAGGCATCTAGCTCTTTACAAATATAGATAGGCATCCAGCTCTTTGCGAACTAAGGTAGGTTGGTGTCCAACTTGTTATAAACTTAAAAAAAAAGAAAAAGGTATCTAGCTCTTTGTATACCAAACGTCATGAGTTTAGGTACTTTTCTTAAATGGCTTTCTAATTTATGAGCTCGTAAGGTTAGGAATCTTTACTTGGAGCCTTTCGAGGCTTTTTAAAAATAAGAATTTGTATTGAGGTTCTTTATTGGTTTGACTTTTGTGAGTAAGAGTTTGTACCTAAAGAATGCTAATTGTTGCATGAACGATGCATGAAGATGTAAATGCATGTTTAAGTGATGCAAAAATGATGATTTAGAAAACCTAATCCAGTAATTGGTTTTGGAGTTTTGAATTGTCTTCTATCTTTGAGTTTCATCAAGTGTGTTGCCATGTGCCCACCTTTAAAACTTCAAATGATTTAAAAGACTTAGCGCCCTCTACTTAAAAATGTACGATAGTAGTGGTGGTTAAGCCTTTGAGTTATCCCATGATCGGAATTTGGATTAAGCATAGTGATATGAAAGTAAAAGAGACCATAAGGCAAATCGCTTATCCAACCAGTCTCAAATGGACATCACGAAGTGGCCATAAACTTGGAGTCACCACTGATCATCTCGGGCTAGGTAGGATCAGATGCCTATTCAAAATAATATTTTGAGTTACAAAACTTGAAACATTGATCTCAAGGTCTACAAAGTCCAGAGATTCATTGGTTGGGTTCGGGAGTTGGTACGCAGGGAAAAAGATTCGCACCTCCATGACACTTGAAATCAGTACCCACTAACTATGTCTCACTTCAGTTTTGGCTTAATCGATTCCATTTGGTCATTACTTAGAAATAATCCCTTTTTATGCATGAAGTTTCGGTGGAAAACGTGAATCCGGGTCTTAAAAGAAGATTTATATCATCTATGCATCATCAAGGTATGAGGAGCATAGGGATTTTTATGAAAATAGTTTTCAAATTAATTTTCAAAATTTGGATATTTTGTATTAGACACTTGAGAGATACCAACATGGAACATTGCCTTATAAAATTTTAAATATGAATGCATGATAATCACTATAAACAAAGAAACGTGTTAGGAAGACAAAAAGAATATAATAATATCATAACCAAACAATCACAAACAAAAAAAACATAAAATGAGGGTTGATTACAATGTATCCCATAATTGTCTTCGATTATTGAAAAATAATTGTGATGACAATTTAGAGATGGTTCTGGATTCGATGCTAATTTATGGGATGAAAAAAATTTCAATCAAAACAATCTAGGGCATCTAGAAGAGAAAAAATTTTTGGATTTTTTTGGTGAAAGCGGGGTTAAAATATCCCTTTAGAGTGATGGGGTTGGATTATCCCAAAAGATAAAGTTATGAAAATAATTAGGAATAAAGATAAAATTTAAGTTTTTAATGGAAAACAAGGTTGGAGTATTCCCTCAGAGTAATAGGGTTATTCCCAAAGATGAAATTTTTTTATGATTTAATAGAATAATTAAGAATATCGACCAAATTCAAGAAAGAAAATTCAAATTTCTTAGAAAAAACCAAGCTTGAAGTATCCTCTAAGAGGAGTTGGGTTGAAGTATCCCTAAAGATGCAAACTTTTAATGTTTTAAAAGAAAAGTTCTTTTTTGAAAAAAAAAGATTTTCAAAATAAAAAATTGAATATTTGTATAAAATATATTTTTATCTTATGCTTGATCCGAGTCTAAAGGGCTTGTGTTGTATAGGAACCAATTGGATGCATTTAGAGACATTCGAATGTCTCTATAAAAGGGATTCAAAAATTGGGTTAAAAATAAGGGATAACATCCTGTCGTCTTCGTTATTGAATTTATTCTAGTTTCATAGAAAGGTTTGAAGAGGTGAATAAGGTACTATTGGAAAGATGACTTAATAAGGTTTAATGTAAACATATTCCAAAAATCCTACAAAATCACTTTCTATGCAAAATTAATTTTTAAAATTAGTTTATCTAGACACTGGCAACACATGTAAGGGAAAAGACACATCAAACTTTGAACAATTGTTTCGGGCTAATCTGGAATCTTTGAATCATGAACAATACCGTTTCAAAAAGGGAATTTTATGAACTTTTTGGTAAAAATATTCAAGAAGTTTGGAAAAATTGTTCGGTGGGCAAAAATGACCTAAGTAGAAAACCGTTTGCTAATTTCAGGGGTTCCAAACAACAAAGGTTCGAGAAATTATATTTTCCTCATTTGAAATGATCCAAAGGCACATGAGACACCATTAGAAAGGTTCTTTGATGCCCTTTAAACAAAAAAATATCAAAAAATCAATGAGGATATTTTATGGTTTGAAAATGATTTTTGAAACTCAGATTATAATGTTGTTAGAGCAAAATAAGGAGCTATTTGATATGTCTAGGTAATAACTCATTAAACGTGTCATTAGAGAGGGTATTAAACTCAAGATCAAGGCTTAAACTTTAACAAAAAAAAATTTATTTCCATGAATCGAGACCTAAGAAGATTAGTTTGTCCCCAAGATTGGATGACCAATTTAATAAAAACATTAAGTCTATGCTAGTCCCCATTACTGAAGGTAGCATAGTCTTAACTTGGGCTTTTTTTGAAAAGTCAGATTTTTTATAACAAACAAGCATGCATTTTCATAAACAAATCATCAATAAAATATAATATGTACAAAGGTAAACAAGTATTACATATGCCAACACATAAAGATGACATTTTGACATAGAAATGGTAACAAAAATTTAGAGAGATGACAAATAAGGTGCATGGAAGTGACATAAAAATATTAAGTGAAAAAAAGCATTTGGGAGTTGTCAAAACAACATTTTTGAGTCATAAGACTCTTCAAAATGCAAGAAAATGCATGAACCTACTCAATGCATGTTATGAAAATGCTGAAGCATGTTCTAAGCATGTGAAAATAGATGAAATATGATAGAGAATACATGAATAAGGGACTGTTCTAATGGAAGAATGGAAGAGTAGAAGTTTCGCCTACCAAGCAACATTAAGGCATAAAAAAAATCAAGATCCTAAGGCTACCATAGGCAAGGCAAAATAATGCATAAGAGTTCTAGGATGGTCATGACAGCATAAATGGCTCATTAAAATGATATGGATGATGAAAATAAAAAATGTATGGAACAAGGTAGAGAAAATATACCAAAAAAAGCATGAACTTTTTGCTTTACTTGGAGTAGTGACCTTAAATTCAATTCCTTCCCTATCTTTGCTATTATTTAGCAAGAAAAAAGATGAAAGGAAAAAGTTTTTTTGTTGTTATTGTTTATTGTAAGGTGATTTAAAGACGATAGTGTGTGCAAAATTGAATTTTTGAGGTTTTCTAGTGGTAGTTTAGAATAACTAAGGGAATGGAAGAAAGCTAAGGGTGAAAGGTAATAGAACAGTGTTTCTAGAAAAGTTTTTAAGGCTAAAAATTGCTAAAGGATTCTTAGGAATGGCAGGAAGTCTTTTTTTTTAAAAAAAAATGGTTGAAAGTCTTTTGTTAAGCCAACTTTGCCTTCTTTAAACTTGAAGTTCAGTCAATAATTTTGGGAGACAAGGCAATGGCATTTTTTATCTTTCATTCATGTATTAGGGGACACCTCAAGCTACTATGCTCAGCTGACCTTCTTTCTATTGGTTCTACCATGCAAACAATGGGCAAAACGGTTACAAAAGCCTACAGCCGGGGATATGCCTGGCATGCCCTCTTATAACCATATTTTCATGAAAATGACCCTTGTCATTGGTTATTTAGGCTATAAAAATTTGTTTAAATCTGATCATAGACCCAAAAATCGAGGTTGTAATCAATTATGATGATTTCTTGGTGCAAAAACATGTTTGAAACAAAATTTTAAAGGTTGAAAAATGGTTTGAGTAAGGCAAAAATTCCTCAATATATTAGTAAAAAACATGTTGTATCGAGACATAAGGCAATTTTTACCCATGACTATCAATAGTGAGGTGTGTAATCGATACTAAGAGCAAAAATTATTTTCAGTCTCGAGACTTAGAAGCTTATATCAGTACTTCAGGGATTTGTATCAATACTCATACTTTCGTATCGATACATTTTGTGAAAAATTATAACTTTAGCTACTATCAAGGTCTATATCAATACAAACATGCTATATATTGATACCACACCTTAGGCATGAATACCAAACCCTCTTGTATCAAAACTACATGTGAAAATTCTAGTTTTTGGTGATGTAAAGGCCTCGTATCAGTACTTATGCACCAATATAACTTGCACCTACTTATGGCTTCCTGAGTTATGTCACTTTGGTCATAAACAGTGGGAAATTGATCCGTGTACTTTTCCAAATGATTAGTGACACCGTAAATAGTGGCTTTTGATGTCTCATTTTACATTTTTCTTTAATATGACCCATAGGTATCAATACTCATCCTTCCATTTTTATTTTTTATTTTATGATTCTATTACTTTTCAATTAAGTCCGAGGATGCCAAACGTTGACTCAGACAAAATAAGTTGTCTATAACTACCCTTCTTTGGTAGTTGCTAAGTATTAAGAGCAGAGTAAAGATAAATAGACACCATTTTGTTTGGGTTAGATAATGGTTCTGTGTGTTTGTAGGAAAAATATCTGCACAAAAAAAGTTTATAAGTTTTGTAGGGTTTAACCTTCCTATTAGGTTATTTCTCGATTTTACCCCCAGACAGATGCCATTAGCTTGTATGGGCTTTGAGATATATAAGCATCCTGCTTTTTGAGGACTAACGTAGGTTATTTTTTAGGTTTGACCTCCCAGATAGATGCCAGCAACTTCTATGGGCTTTGACTCGATAAGCATCTAGCTCTTTATGGATTGAGGTAGGTTAATATGGTGCTATCAACTTGTGTGGAATTTAGCTTAATAAGAATCCAGCTCTTTATGGACTGAGGTAGGTTAACGTGGTGCCACCACCTTGTGTGAGCTTTGACTGAATAAGTGTTTAGCTCTTTATGGAGAGATAGGTTAATATGGTGCCACCAGCTTATATGGGCTTATTCAACAAATGTCCAACTCTTTTATGGATTGAGGTAGGTTAACATCATTCCACCAGCTTGTGTGGGCTTTGAGGTAGGTAAGTGTCTTGCTCTTTAAGGACGAAGGTAGATAGTTTCCTAGATTTGACCCCAAACAGGTGCCACCAGCTTGTGTGGGCTTTGAGGTAGGTAAGCGTCATGCTCTTTGAGGACTAAATTCATGGGTTTGACCCCAGACAAGTGCCACCAGCTTGTGTGGGCTTTGAGGGTTAAAAGTTCTTACCTAGAGCCTTTCAAGGCTTTTCAATAACAGGAAGTTGTACCTAAAGTTCTCTATTCATCTAACTTTTGCATGTAAGAACTCAAACTTGAAGGATGTTAAACGTTGTATAATGCATGAAGATACAAATGCATGTCTAAATGATGCAAAAGTTATGATTTTGAAAGCCTGATTCGATGATCGATTTTGGCCATTTTTGGTTGTTTGTTCTCTAATAGATTTAATAGGGTGATCTTTTACCTTAAGATTCACTAACCCTTCCTCAGCAGTTTTGAAAGCAGCAGTTGCTTTTGGAAGGCGAAAGAACAGTTCTAAGCTTAAATAGTCCATATTCAGGGACTTTTATTGTGTTGAATTTGGTGACTATGGGGGTTTCTTTTGTCTATTATGATTTAAACGATGTCTTTGGTGTTTGGGTGGACAGTTTTAAATTTTGGTTGAGGATGGTAAGATAGAAAAAGATTTTTCCCCTTTTTCCTCGTGTTAGTGTTTACCGAGGGAAAGATTTTAAGCACATTTCTAGAATGCAAGGTTTAAGGATAAGACCGACTGTGGCTTCCAAAGCTCGTTCTTGGTCTCTAAACATTAAACAAAAATTCCTACAAAATTTCTATCTTTCTAAGTAATGCTAGGGAATTTTGTTATTAGTTTTGTTAATTTATTAAGCTTTACCAAAACATGATGCAACATGGAATTTAGGGTTACAAAAAGATTTTATGATAAATCAAGTAATTGTATTTTATTCAAAGAAAAGGGGTATAAGTTATAACAAACTTTTGAGAGTATAAAAAATTATGAAATAAAAAAGAGATAAAAGACGTCTTCCTAGCTGATTAGCCCTTCATGCTGATGACATGAATCCTCCACTAAATGCCTTTGAAAAATCTCTCAAGCAATTTACCCTTTTAGTATTGCCCAACTCAAAAAAAGATTTTTTAGATTACCCATGGTGGGACGGAGGCCTGAAACTTAGGTAGTTTCCATTTACAGGTATAGGTAATGATGAGACTTGATGAAGTAGGTTTGGGTAAAATAAGTGAATTAGATTATGATTTGATGCTTTGATCGAGGTTATAGGTTAAATTGGTTTTGGTCTGCGCTTGTAATGGTTTAGGCTTGATTTGGTTCAGGTAAAGGGGGTCGGTTACTTAAGCTAACCCCTCAAGCTTTCAACTTAAGCTGGCTCTTCTTTTTTTTTTGTTTTTATTTTTGTTTTTGTTTTTTAAAGTGGAAGGAGAAAGAGAAAGAGGATGCCCTTTTGGGTTTTTATCTTAAATCTTTTCAGACATAATATTTCTTAATAGAGTCAGAAGGTTGCCCCATGATTTTCCAAATAAAGTCATTAATGTCCTCACTTATTTACGTTTTCTAAAATCTTATAGTTCTCTTTAATAACTATTCCACTTTGGTCAACTCAGCATGAGTTTAAGATGAACTGGCTTTAGTGCCAAATTTTGGTAGTTGATTAGCCTTCATTTTTCCTTTCCTTTTGCTTTTGTAGATAATTTTTCCCCGTATCCATTTTTCATAGCCTTATCAATCATTCCGTAGAGTATGATTGCGTCTACGAAGCCACTTGAGAAGTTTTTGGCTACTTTCTTATAATAAGGGTTTGCAATGTGTCGATGAATCTGATAGTCATCTATTTTTTGTCAACAAGGGATAAATTTAGGTAGCTTATTCCATCCATCTCAAAACATACTGCCTAAAACTTTCATGAACTCTCTTTTCTATGCTCATAAGAGATAGATAACTTGAGATTTGGTCATCAGTAGGCCTCTTCTTATCTATCGCATTAATAGACGGATCGATGTGCTCGTCACACTACTCATAGAACTCAATCTCAGACCGGTTAATCATCTCTTGGACCATTTTTAAGAATGATGGGCACTATTGCAAATTGTACCCTTGATCGCAGTTGTAGTAAAATGGCCCAACAATTTTTTTGTGTTAATCTTTAATGTTTAAGACTATTCCAACTCTCACAAAAGCTTGTTAAACTTTATTCATCAACGTTTGACTTCTCTAATGCTTTTTTTGATCTAACAGCTTTTCCTATTATTTACTATATTTACTCTAAATTTTGCATGGTTAGAGAGAAGAATGGCTCCAACATTTGGTCTAGGCCCTTGTTCAGCTTTGATCACACCTTTTTCTAGCAAACCCTAGACCTTTCTCTTAAACGAGGTGCAATTCTCAATAGAATGACCTTGTACTCTGATGTGGTACTTAAAATAGGCATTCTTATCATACCACTTGGGATACGATGGTGATCTTGCATTTGTGAATACTGAGGCCACTAATTGACCTATCCATAGAAGATAGTAAATCTCTTTGTAGGAAGATGGGAGTAGCTCAAAGTGCTCCCTCTCTCGGGGTGCTTATTGATTATTTAGGGCTTTTCATTGTTCATGCTATGAGATTGTGCGCCCTAGGTCGTGTTTTGAATGGGTTCGGTGTGAAACTCATTGTTTGAGCAAACCTAGTAGGATGAACTGGTTGTGGTGATGGTGAGTAAGGGTTAAAACTAAGATTCAACACGTTCAGGAAATACATACCTTGAGCTAAATGCAGATTTCCATTAAACCTAGCATAACTTTCACTAAAAGACTTTTCCTTACCCTTTTTATTGACTTCTTAACTGACTTGGATGATTCTTCAATAGATATCCTTCCACTTTTGATAGCATTATCACTCTTTTCACCTGATATAACCATATTGGCAAAATTTTTCATGGCACTTCCTACAAGCCTTTCATAGCAAGGAGCTTGCAGGTGCTAATAAATATAACTGTCATTTCTTTTTTAGTCAAAAGAGGATGGACTTGAGCTGTCTTCTCTCTCCATCTTTGAGCATATTGCCTAAAGCTCTTAGAAGCTTTCTTTTCCATGTTCATATGGGAAAGGCAATCCGGAGCCTAATCATACACATGTTTATATTGTTCAAGAAAGGCACGACTGCCCATATTTGAATTCTTATAGCATCTAGCATTATAAACCATCAGATAGCTACCCTAGTCAAACTGTTCTAAAAGCAATGAATTAGTTGTTTCTCATTCTCTTTATACCCAGCCATTTTACAGCAATACATACGAAGGTGGGTAGTAAGGTCGGTAGTTTTATTGTACTCTTTAAAATCTGACACTTTAAACTTAGGCAGGATTACGAGACTCAAAACCAGCCCCAACGATTTTGTGTCCATGATCTCAAATTTATCACTTTCTTTAAAAACTTGAAGGTTTTTCTCTAGTGACTAATATTTGTTCGAGTCTTCATCATTTTTTGGTGACTTTTTATTATTTTTGTTCCATTTGCTCATCGAGGTCTGGGACTATAAGCTTTGTCAGTAAAAAGCCTACACCCTAAAATCCTTGGACCAAATAAGATGCCATTGCGAGGTTAATGTAAATGAATAGCTGAATTGATGGGATATTTGTTATCCAAGAATGTTGTCCATGTAATGCCACATCCTGAGCATTAATGGCTTTAGTACCTCAAATTTCTTTTAGGATTGATCAATTCTTTTCCAGCATTGACTGTGCTTGTTTGCCTTTTGTCTTTCAATGTCTTGGATAATAGCTTGGTTAGTTTGGCAATCTACGCTCTGAGTTCTTCATTCTTACAAAGTGATTGCTTTTGAGATTTCCTATACATGAGCCTAAGTCTCTCAATGAGGGCTTGGTGATTTTTTTTCTATTGCTTTTCAACAATTGCAAGTGTTATACCAATGATAAATTATAGGTTCCATATTTTAGAGCACTTTCACTATAAATTATTACCAGATTAGACTTTTATGCTATAAGCATGTTTGATGCGATGAAAGTGAATATATGATCATGAAGATAAATGATTATTAACACGAATGAATAAAATAATAAAAGAATTGGGTTAGTCATGTAAATGCAAAATGGACAATTGCATAAAGGGGCAGCTCCACTAATAGCATCTTTCATTAAAGCAATAGACTACAAATGATTACACAAATGATAACACATGATTAGATTTGAAAATGCCTAACACTATTATATTACCTGATTACATACTCCAAGAAATATAATAATTCTTGTTCATAGGCTCTGATAGGTAGAATATTACATGTCGAGGATCATGCCACATCTATCGCATGTACGGCTTTCAATTAGGCCGCTCAAATTTGTTCGCCTAGATGACGATAGTGATTTTGATGGTTTTGGCATGTTTGATCAATCGTTTATAGCCACTCTTGCTTTTGTTATTTGAAGGCTCTTGGTAGTTCATTGATTTGGTCTAGGCGAGATTGTAGAAAGTGCTCTAGATCTTGGATTCTGAGTGTCAAATTGTATTCTCGACATGGTTTGACCTCAAATCTTAAACTCAAGCTTTTAATCTTTTATTCTTTCTTTGATGGGTTGATACGAGGGCTCGAGTTCTAACAAGCTTATCTCTATTAATCCTAACCTATTTTTCACATCAGTGCAGTTCTTTCTTGAGTGTATTAATTTTTACTTCCCACTCAACTGATGACTTTCCAAGGTGTTGAGACTTGGTTGCTTTATTGAGTTCCATATAATTTTTCCTCGAACTCTTGAGATCTTCCTTAAAATGGTTTTTCTCTTTGATAGCCTGGTTCACCTTATCATCTCGGAGGTAGAGGTCCATTTCTAACTAACTCTTTTCTTCCTTTAAGCGAGTAATTATCTTAGTGAAGGTTACCCTTTCTTGTTTGAACTCTCACTTAAGTAATTCTATCTTAAAGGGGAATCCCTAATTGTAGTTTGCGATGTTCCAACAATAGACAAAAACAAGGAGTCATTGATGTGATGGGTCCTCCACTGGTTATATCCTGAGGTCATACTACTTCCTCCTTAATACCTTTCCATACAACGAGTTTGTTTTCATGCATGAAAAACTAATTGAACTTTTGACTTTTAATCAGACTCCCCATAGTCAAAATCCAATAACCTTAGGTCTTGGATAAAGGTGACAAATTTTTGGCATTAGAATTATTGAAAGGCCAGAATGGTTGCATAGCCAGTGCCTTCCCATAATCGCATGAACGTTACATAACTATAATATTTGTACCGGTATATGATTACTTATGGTGAGAACTAAAAGGCCTTCCATGTCACCTCTTCCCCTTTGAGGTTTCAAAATTTCTAGACCATTGCTCTTCGAACTTGTTTTGAGGCCATTCCTTCTCGAGGACCTTGGAGATAGGGCTAAAGTTAGATAAGAAGTTGCATGATAACTTTTTTCTTCGGGCATAAATGATTAACAAAATGACATATACTGATTTTTTTTTTGTGCAAAAACTAAGAGCTTTGATGGTTTCAGCAATGATAGCCATTGCATGCTTGATGTTGTAGCATAATCAAAAGAAAAAATTTACTACTGTAGCTTCAACATAGCCTAATATTTTTGAAAATATGACTAAACCATGTATCACCAAAGCATAGATATCATGAATCTTTTGAAGGTCAACAATATTTGCCATTACTTTTTTGAACTAGCCTATGAGATGCACTCACAATTTCCCTTGATCTTCATGTGACTTTCAATCTAAGTCTTTGGCCTATTGAGAATCTACACTAATCTTTTTTTGAAAGTTAGAGGGTTTAAAGCCTTACAATATATTCTATTAGCCTTCGCTTTCTCAATGTTGAGTAATGTAGTGTATTCATCAACTGTGGGGACTAAATCTTTATGATTGAAAGAGAAAAATCGATATGCCAAGATCCAAAACTGAGATGGTGCTTGTAATAGGCTAACATCCAAATGAACATAGAGCAAAATAGCAATGTCTCCATATCTCTTCATGAATAATTCATTCTCAGTATTATCCTAATTGGTCTATACATACTTTAGATCTCGTCAAATATCCTAACAGTACCCTATGTTGACCCTTTTATGCATTGTCAAAACATACTTAGGTTTTAGGACATCACCATCTTCATGTCGATGGTGCTCTGGCCATGGTTAGACTTTTTCAAAAGTCTTTAGTTCTCAAGTGGACTATTGCTCCATGACAGACACCCCTTGATGAATGCTAAACCATTAGCCAATTGTCCCATGATAACAATGATTATGATGAAATGATGCATGCATAAAAAAGAAAAGTAAAAAGGAAATGAGTCAGTAACCATATGAAATAATGGCATAAGGATAAAGGAATGAGAGAATAGAAACAAAAATGCATTACAAACTTTTACCTCAAGAACAGGTGGTACAATGCCTAGGGGCAGAGATGATGATCATGAATGTTAAGAAATTGAATCGATAGCCTAATGGCATGTTCGCATTAAAAATTACCTTTTTATGAAGTAACATGATACCTTGTGAGGACTAAGACTGACCATTTAAATGATGATGTTCATTTATCACCCTCTGTGGCAAGTATACATTAAGCAATCACTTGGATAGTATGGCGGCTTATTTTGGTCAGATATAACCATTTTAAGATGGCATTATAGGGAATGGCATTCGCCTATCACTACTCATTTATTAAAGAGGATTTGTCATTAAATGTGATGGCATACCCAAAAGATATGATCTTGAAAATAAAATGAAAAGTGTGGGCAACAATATTCACCCTCATCATTCACATAATCATGGTCTATAAGAGTAAAGGTAAGAAGTATTTTCCTTAAGTGATCATGCTCTTCGGGTTATTCTAGAAGCAATCCGATGTCATTTGACATGGTTTAGCACATAAGGTTCTCTATATGGGTTTAAGTTGATGCTTAATTTGATATTGAAATCATTTTTTCTATCTGGTAAGGATAACTGAGGCACCCCGATCCTAGGCCCATTGTGAGTTTGGCGAAATGGGTTCAATCCGATGGATGTATTTCCCTACACAAATATGGAGAGGTACTCATAAGAGACATAGGTAATTTACACCATAGAAGGTCTTGCCATGCCTACGCAGAGGGTTACTTATGAAGGCGGATGGCTCACTTCCTCCTAATAATTGGAATTCTAAACATACCATGGTGTTTGGTGGGAATCTAATACAAATGCAAGTGCAAGGTCTATGTCGGGGAAATAATTAAACCTTTTTGTTTTACCTCATTTGCCATGTTTATTTAAATCAACATTTATTCAAGAATAGACTAGTCTCTAACGATCACAAAATAAAGCCATAAAAAGTAAAAGGTTAACAGATAAAAATTAAAGGGAATTATAACTAAACAATAATGAAAGTCTTAAAGGGAAAGATCGTGTGAGGTACACATATTCATAGGCCTAACTTTTTAAGTGGTCCCAACAAAGTCGTTATCGCCATGTGCCTTCTTTTAAAACTTTAGATGATCTAAAGAGCTTAGCATGCTTGACTTAAAACTTTGAGTTATCCCATGATCGAAATTTGGATTAGGCATAGTGATATAAATGGGAAAGAAATCATCGGGTGAATAGCTCATCCACTTAGTCTCAGATGGCCACCACAAAGTAGCCACATCCTTGTAGTCGCCACTTATCTTTTTGGGCTATGCAGGATCGGATGCCTATTGAAAATAATATTCTGAGTTACAAAACTTGAAACATTAATCTCAATATCTGTAAAGTCCAGAGATTCGTTGGTTGGGTTCAGGAGTTGGTTACACATAGGGAAGGATTAGCACCCTATAACGCCCAAAATCGATACCTGCTAACTATGTCTCACTTTGGTTTCAACTTAATCGGTTCCATTTAGTCATTATTTATAAATAATCCTTTTTTAATGCATGAGTTTTGGTGGAAAATGTAAATCTGAGTTTTAAAAAAAAATTATATCACCTATATGTCGTAAAGGTAAGAGGAGCATAGGAATTTTTATGAAAATGGCTTTTAGATTAAATTTTGAAATTTTGGATATACCATATTAGGTACTGGAGAGATATTGACACAAAACATTACCTTATAAAATTCTTTAAAAATGATTTTAAATATGAATGGATGATTATCACTATAAAAAAATAAACGTGTTAGTTAAACTAAAAAAATATAATAAAATCATAAACAAACAATCACATTCAAAAGAATGTAAAATGAGGGATGGTTCAAATGTATCTCATAATTATCTTTGATTATTGAAAAACAACCAGGATTACAATTTAGAGATGGGTTTGGATTCCATGGTGATTTATGGGATGAAAAATTTTCAATCAAAACAATCTAGGGCATTTGAAAGAGAGAAAATCTTTAGATTTTTTTTGTAAAAGCGGGTTGAAGTATTCCTTTAAAGCAGTAAGGTTGGAGTATCTCAAAAGATAAAGTTATGAAAATAATTAAGAATAAAGAGAAAATTTTAGTTTTTAATAAAAAACAGGATTGAAGTATCCCCTGAGAGTAGTAGGGTTAAAGTATCCTTAAAGATGAAAATTTTTTATGATTTAAGAAAATAATTAAGAATCATAACTAAATTTGAGAAAAAAATTCAAGTTTCTTAGGGAAAAACAGGTTTGGAGTATCTTCTTAGAGTAATAGGGTTGAAGTATCCCCAAAGATGCAAACTTTTGATGTTTTAAAAGAAAAGTTTTTAAAAAATGAATTTTGAAAATATAAAACTAAAGATTTGTATAAAATATATTTTGATCTTAAGCTTGATCCAAGTCTAAAGGGCTTGTCTTGCAAGGGAAACAATCAGATGCATTTTGAGACATTTGAATGTCTTTATAAAGGAGATTCAAAAATTAGGTTAAAACCAAGGGACAACATCGTGTTATCTCCCTTCTTAAATTTATTTTGGGTTCATTCGAAGGCTTTAGGAGGTGAATGATGTATTATTGGAAAGATGACTTGTTAAGGTTTAGTGTAAAAACTCAAAAAAAGCTTACAAAATCACTTTCTAGGCAGAATTCATTTTTGACATTAGGTCTATCTTGACACTCGCAACATATGCAAGGGAAATGACACATCAAACTTTGAAAAATCATTTTGGGCCTATTTAGAATCGTTAAATCATGAATAATACCTTTTCTGAAAGGGAATTTTGTGAACTTTTTGGGAAAAGTATTCAAGAAGTTCAAAAAAATCATTTAATGGGTCAAAATGACCTAAACAAAAAATTGTTCATTAATTCTAGGGGTTTCAAACGGTGCAGGTTTGGGAAATCATATTTATTTCCTCCATAATGATCCAAGGGCACACAAAAACTATTAGAAAAGTACTTTGATGCCCTTTAAAGAAAAAATATCAAAAAAATCAAAGAGAATATTTTATGGTTTCAAAATAAGTTTTCAAACTTGGACTATAATGCTACTAGAGCAAAACATGGAGCTATTCAATATTTTTAGGTTTCTTCGAGGATGGACTCGAGTCTAGGATGTCTAAACATCCATGATAGAAAGAAACAAGTAACATGGGCATCATGAGTTCATTCTGCAATCTCGAAGTAGTTTGGGATGATGAAACAACCCACTAACCATGTCACCAAATAGGGTATTAGACTTAAGATCAAGGCTTAATAACAAAAAAATGGTAATTTATTTCCATGAATCCAGACCTAGGAAGATTAGTTGTCCCCAAGATTGAAGGACCTATTTAATCAAAACATTAAGTCTATACTAGTCCCTATTATTTGAAGGTAGCATAGTCTTAACGTAAAGTTTTTTTTGAAAACTTGAATTTGTTTTATAACAAACAAGCATGCTTTTTGATAAACAAATCATCAACAAAATATAACATGCATAAAGATAAACAAGTTTTACACATGCCAACATACAAAAATAACATTTTGACATGGAAAAGGTACCAAAAATGCAAAGAGATGACAAATAAGGTGCATGGAAATGACATAAACATATTTAAGTGAAAAAAAGCATGCGGGAGTTGTTAAGACAGCATTTTTACATCATGAGACTCCTTAAAATGCAAGAAAATATATGAACATACTAAATGCATGTTATAAAAACACTCAAGCATGTGTTAAGCATGTGAAAAAAGATGAAATATGATAGAGAGTGCATGAATAAGGGACTGTTTTGATGACAGAATGGAAGAGTAGAAGTTTAGCCTACGAAGCAACATCGAGGCATCAAAAGAACATTAAGATCCTAAGCTTACCATAGCCAAGGCAATAATAATGCGTGAGAGTCCTACGATGGTCATGACAGCATAAATGGCTTGCCAAAAAGATGTGGATGATAAAAACAGAAAATGTATGGAACAAGGTAGAGAAAATATACCAAAAAAGCTTGAACTTTTCCCTCTACTTGGAGAAATGACTTGAAGCTCAGTTTTTTCCTTGTATTTGCTATTATTTAGCAAGAAAAGGATGAAAAGAATAAACTTTCTAGTATTATTGTTGATGATGAGGTGTTTCAAGGATGATAGTGTGTGAAAGGTTACGTTTTTAGAGGTTTTATAGTGGTAGTTTAGGGGAACTACGGGAATGGAACATGGTTAAGGGTGAAAGGCAATGGAAAAATGTTCTACAAGAGTTTTTAAGGTTGGAAATTGGTAGAAGATTCTTGAGGATGGTTGAAAGCCTACTTTTAAGATAGTTGGAAATCCCTCTATTGAGCTAACTTTGCCTCTTTTAAACTTAAGTTTAGTCAATGCTTTCAGGAAACAAGGCAAAGGTATTTTTAATCTTTCATTCATGCACTAGGGGACATTTCTAGTTACTATGCTTAGCTGACCTTCTTTCCATTGGTTCTGCCATGCAGAGTACTAGGCAGAAAGGCTACAAAGCCTGCAGCAGAAAATATGCCTAGCATGCCTTTCTACAAACATATTTTCACAAAAGTGACCCTTGTTATTAGCTATTTAGGCTCTAAAAATTTGTTTAAATCTGATGATAGGCCCAAAGTCAATGTCTGAAATGAAATACGATGGTTTATTGGTACAAAAAACAAGTTTGAATAAAATTTTTGAAAATTGAAAAAAGGTCTAAATCGGGCAAAAATGCCTTGGTGTATTGATACAAAACATGTTCTATCGATAACAAGGTAATTTTTACCTATGAGTATCGATACAATAAGGTGTGCATCGATACTAAGAGCAAAAATTATTTCCAGTCTTAAGACTTAAAGGTGTATATTGATACTCTATGGATTTGTACCGATACTTATGCTTGTGTATCGATACATATTGCCAAAAATCATAACTTTAACTATTACCAAGGTTTGTATTGGTACAAACATGATATGTATCTATACCACACCTTCAGTATCGATATTAAACCCATTTGTATCGATACTACATGTGAAAATTCCAGTTTTTGGTGATATAAAGCCTTCTATCAATACTTATGCACTAATATAACTTTATTTGTACTTATGGCTTCCTGAGTTACCTCACCTTGGTCACAAACAGTGGGAAATTGATTCGCATACTCATCCGAATGACTTTGGTGACACTATAAACAATGGCCTTTGATGCCTTATTTTGCATTTTTCTTTAATATGATTTATAGGCATGTTAAACCTTTCTAAAAAAAAATTTCGCCTGGCACCATGTCACCTAATAGTGCTTGGGGACATGGCACTAAGCAGTCATCCCTTAGTTTTTATTTTTTTATTTTCTGATTGTCATAGTTCAATTAAGTCCTAGAATGCCAAAAATTAGCTCGGATAAACTGAGGTGTCTATAAATTATCTTGTGTTTTAAGGTTTAACAACTTTATTCTCAAGGTTCAGAAGTTTTTTTCTGAATAGTTAAGGTCATATTTAAAGTTGAGGTGGCCCACGATGTGTAGGAATGTTCTTGAGTCTGATCAGCTCATATTACTAGGTTAATAGACTAGGTGAGCTAGTTCTTGACATGCCTAGAAGGATGCATCTTATTATCCAAATTGACTGATAGGAATATAGTTTAAAGTCAGGGGTCAAAGATCATGGATTTGGCCCTATCTTTTAGCTAAGATTTATTGAGGAACATTTGTATCATATTTTTTGAAATGGAAAAAGTTTGAAGGGTAGGTCTGGTGGTGGTTCCAGAATCTATTCTTAGCTTTTTGCATCTTATAAGATTCTTTTGAGAAGTTTTATCTTGTTTGAAGTAATACTAAGAAATCCCATTATCAATTTTGTACAATCTATCAAGTATTGTCAATTATATGACAAACATGATGCAAAAAAAGAAAAAGAAAAAGATCTAGAAAATAAAATGGTTGTGCTTCATTTTTGGAAGAAAAGGAATACAATTTATTAAACATTCTAAGAGGTACAAAGAAAGTTAAAGATTAACTTTTTTGGGCAGTTGGTCATTTTCGATGTTGATGACATGAGTCTTTTGCTAAGTAATTCTAAAAAAAACATAACCAACTTTTTTTATGTTAGTCATTCTTTGAGGAACCTCTTACATTTCCCTATGGTGATTGAATTATGGACATTGCCTTTTTCCTCTAGATTAGGCAAAATTGTGTTTGGTAAATTTAAAATAGGATGAGGTTAGGCTAAATTTTGGTATTCGGTGGAGGATGGTTCTGTTAAGTTAGTATTAACCTTGATTTGGTTCAAACAAGCATAAGGTTTAGTTGTTTAACCTGCCCTTCTAAAGATAAGGATACTTTTATAGGTTTCCATTTGAAGGACTTTGTCAAGCAGAGTGCTTCTTGGTTAGGCAGGTTGTTGCCATCCATCTCAGTTATAATTAACGCTCTAAAGAAAGCTTACTTAACCACATAGGGACCTTTTTCATTTTGGGGTCCATTTTCCTTATGTATCTTTATGAATTAGGAAGATCTTTTTTAGTGCTAAATTTTTTTTTAAAACTAACAAGGATAGACTTTTTTTATTATAAGCTCTCATCGTACACTTCTGATACATCTGTCCATGACAAAAAGCTTTCACTCTCTTCTGTTGATGAGGTTAAGTTGCTTATATAGGTTTTTGACACCTATGATTCCATCAAGACCCTGAGTGAAGGTATCTTAACTTTGATGGACAAGACTCCCTCTATCCCATAGACTAAGGAGAACAAGATAGCTCAAGTAGAGGTTTAAACTACTATACGACAAGCATACAGCATGAAAGGTAGCTTTTCATGCCAATCTTTATAAGTTTTGGCCATTTTCTCTACTATTTTCTCAATGTTTTTATTGGCTGCTTCAACTACCCTGTTTATTTTTTACAGTGTGGCACTAAATTGTGGTGCTTGATCTTTAACTAGAAGAAAATTGTTTCCATTATTTTGTTGTTCAAATTATGTGCATTATTTATGATGTTCTATTCGGGGAGTCTATATTGGCAAATGATGTCTCAACTTGCACATAATAGATCTAGTAACATCAAAATATAGGGCTGCTTCTGCCTAATTTGGTGAAATAATCAATGGAAACTAAAATAAAGTGATGCCTATTTGAAACTTTAGGAATGATGGGTCTAATCATATCCATGCCTCACATAGAGAAAGCTCACTGAACCAAACATGACATTTAGAGATGAAGGTAGGACATGGATTTTGTCTACACAGATTTGGCACTTGTGGCATTTTTAGGCATAGTCAATGCAGTCTTTTTTGAGTCAATGAATAATATCGAGACATCATCACTTATTTTGCCATTCTATGTCCATTAGCATGCATACCATCAATTCCTTCATGGCGCTCCTCTAAAAGTCTCTTAGCTTTAGGAGTATCCATATATCAAAGTAATGTTTGATCCTAACTTTTCATTTACAAGACTTCACATCCAAAACAAAACTTATAAACATCATTCGGATGATTTTGTTGTTAGTTTTTGTAGCATGCTCTAGTTATTGTTGGTCTCAAATGTAATGACCAATGTTATGCTACCAAGATAACCTATACCTTTCTTCTTTTAGGATATGGTAGTATATGGGAGCTTCGTGAATACTCATCTGGATAGGTTTGACTTCTGAGTCCTGGGTTACTTCAAACATAAAGGATAGGCTTGCCAAAGCATCTTCCACTTGGTTGTTTTCTTGAAGTAAATGCTCGAAGCTGATTTCATCGAACCATTTTTTAGTTGATTGATTAGCCTCACATATTGCAACAATTTAGCATTCCATGTTTCCTATTCTTTTTAAAGTTGATAAATTACTAAGGTGGAGTCCCTATACACTTGTAAAGTTTTAATGCCCATCTCAATGGTCATCCAGAGCCCCAATACACATGCCTCGTATTTGGCTATGTTGGTGTAATAGAAGTTCAGTCTAGCGATGAAGGGATAGCAATCACTCTTTAGTAAGATCAAAATAGCCCTGATTTTATGTCCCAATGCATGTGATTCTCTATTAAAATACATTTCCCAAGTTTGGTTGCAATTGGTACCATCTTTTACTTTGGATATGCACATTAATCGTCATTTAGGAATTTGAAATCTAATGATTCATAGTTCTCTTCAGCTTGACTTACCAAGAACCTAGCTATCACGCTATCTTTAATGGCTTTCTAGCTTACATAAACAATGTGATATTCGAAGAGCAAGACTTGTAACCAAGCCAACTTTCCTGACAAAGTAGAAGCTTCGCACATACATTTAATATGGTCCAATTTGGCAATCAGCCATGTCGTGTGATATAACATGTATTGCCTTAGCCTTCGAGCCATCTAAGCCAGAGCATAGCATAACTTCTCAATTGTAAAGTAGTTATTTCCATACTTTGTGAATTCCTTGCTTAGATAGTAGATAGCTTATTCTTTCTTTCCTGACTCATCATGTTAACCCAGTACACAACCCATAGACTTGTTGAAAACTAACATATATTAGATTAAGGGTCTATTAGGCACCAACAATATAAGCATTGATAGGCTCCTCAGGTAACACTTGACCTTGTCGAAAGCTTAGTGGCACTCATCATTCCATTTCACCAGGGTTTTATTTTTAGAGTAAGTGGAAGATTAAATCACATGTCGGTTAGTTAGTAAATGGATCTAGCTATATAATTCAATCTCCTAAGGAAACTCTTAACTTCTTTTTGGGTAAAGTGATGAAAGGTTTTGGATAGCCTTTACCTTGTCAGAATCGACCTCAATTCCTTATTCACTTATAATGAAGCCTAACAGCTTGCCGAAGGTAACCCCAAAGGTGCACTTAGCTATATTTAGTTTAAGTTGACATCTGCATAAGTGTTTAAAGAATTTACGGAGGTTAGCAACATGCTTAATCTCTTTTAGGGATTTGGTAATCATATCATTCACATAGAACTCTATTTCTTCGTGCACAAGGTCATGAAACAATGTCACATTGCTCTTTGGTAAGTTACCCTGGTATTATTAAGTCTGAAAGGCAATGTTGCCTACCCATTTAGGATACTTGGCTCTCTGCAAAATCCTATGTCAAATTGCTTTTTCACTACTTCTTTAATCTTTATAAGCATTGTCGATTTCATCTTCCTAAGATTTTATTATACAAGTTTGCACTTAGGTTTCAAGAGAAGTCTGTGTGAACCACTTGTTGTATAGGTTTGCAGTCAAGTTTCAAGAGAAGTCCATGTGAACCACTATATCGATATTTAGCCCGAGCATGTCTTGGTGAGACCAGGCAAATACATGTTGGTATTATTAGACATCTCAGATCACGTTCGGCACGTTATGGCAATTGTTAAAAATATATTTTATACTTATATAATCATCATATCACCAATTATTAGATGTCATCATAACATATTTGTCACATCAACATATTGAATGGTGGAAGTATATAGTGTTCATTGGCATTTATGGGCTAGAATGAACCGTGTATCGATATTTTTTTGAATTCTTTTCTTTTGTTCAAATTTTGCTCAGCCTATAAACTTGAATTACTATTTGAAAATATAAAAAAAAAAACTTTCTATTGATATTTATATATTTTCACAATGAAATATAAATAAAAATTTTAAATGAACAATACTAAAATACAAGACCAATTACAACTCATTTCCGACTAAACAATCTATTCAACTCTTACATAAGTCTAATATTATTATCTATTGCCTTATTTGCACTTGATTTAAGAATAAATTAATTAAATTACTCAAAATTAAAGTATAAGTGTAAATTCTTTTTTTTCATGATTCTTTTAATTGTTTTAATACATTAATTAAAAGAAAAATGTTAACAACTGCCTATTGATATTGATTAATATGATATTAAATGAACGAGAAGTGTAATTAATAATTCTTTTTAATTTACTAAAAACAATGCATCAAACACTAAAAAATAATAATAAAATAATTTTCAAGTAGTGCCTATATAACTATTTAACCGAAACCTAATTTTAAATTAAACACTTGCAAACTTCCTAGGGAAAAGAACTACATCATATACGTTGCAGGTTCATTTAGTGAACAATTTGTTATTGTGTTTCTGGCTTGAAAACGAGTAGTTATAATGTTATTGTTTCATAGTTATAAGTTGACTTAGTAATACGATTAGAACGTATAAATATAATATAAAAAAATAATTAAAATAAGATATAAAATATAATACGACATATAAAAATAAGGCGAATGCGATGAATACACAAATTTATTAACATCAAAATTTATATAAATATATAATATTTTAAAAACGATTATAATTTAAAAAAATATATAAATATAATATAAATACCTAAATTATCAACTTTAATAATAAGCATTACCATTCTAACATCACTTCGTTTGTAATTGTTGTTGTCCCTTTGAAGCTAACACAGCTAAGATTTCTGTCTGAGTCTTGTGCGCGTGCGTGCGTGTGCTTTTTTTTTTTTGTTTTTTTTTCTTTTTGTGATAAGATATTGCTCTTAATTAATTGTAATAAATAATAATAATGATAATGTAAGTAAAAACAGGTAATGCAAGGATTTAAGACGAAAGGGATGCGTTAGTCCCGAGTCCTGAGGCTGACCGTGATGAAATAATTAATACAGTTATTAATTGTATCTACTTTTTCTAATGAAAATTAACAATACGACTTTCATTGTGGTATCAAATTAATGCTTGGATATTTTCCAGCTTCTAATTAATACAGTGTATGGCTTTTACTATTCTTATCCGATAAAAGAAGTTCTGGTAACAAAATTGCCATGGTATTTTCGGAATTTTAATATCTATCCATCATTAATAATTCTTTTGCTTGAATAGTTTTTATTTTTTAATTTTTTGACAACTTTTGATTGAATAGTTAAGTTGATGAAAATGCATTTTATGAAATAGTTTTGCAATTTCTTTTGAAAAATTATTTTCACTTATCGTCATTAAAACTATTGATTTCATATGCAAAGTTAAGAGAACATATTAAAAAATTTTTAAAAAAAATTTAAAATGAAATTTATTACATATTTTTAACATTCTTTGTGGAATATAACCATATATCAAAATCTAACTTTTCTGTTCTTACTATTTTATTCTAAATACATGTGTTTTTTCTCCAACTCCTTCATCAATTTGCAAATCCTAACCAAACTAGGAATTGTTCATCTAAAAAAAGAAGTGTTATTTAACTAATAGTCATGAACAAAAAAACCATCTTACTTGTAAAAGAAAGCAAAAGTGAATAAATTAAGTTATTATCCTAGTTAATTAATTGGCATGTTTTACAGTCTACTCTAGTTTACCAGCAAGACATCAAACCTCCTGATAAATTGCATCCTTTTAAATTATGCCATTAAATAATCTTTACTGCAAAAGAAAACAAAAATGTAAAAGAAGGTTATAAAATGCTTATTTTTTGGTTACAAAAGGAAATATTAAAAGGTCATTAATTCTGATAGTATTAATTCTAGTTTTCCAACAATGTAATGCGTTACTGTTTTAGTGATTTTCCTTATAATTACTTAAATACCCCTCATTAAATTTCAAAAGCCCACATGATCTCAATCAGCTAACCAATCAGCAACTGCCATTTACCCAATTAGGGTACACTTCTTCATTTAAAAAGGGTAACTTATTTTCTTTCTCCTATCAAAATTTTTTTTTTTAAAAAAAAAGTTTGCCTAAAATTGGTACTATAATATAATTAAGGATCAAGCTCAGCAAATGTTAACCATGGGATTCAGACATAATGCACGGCCAAGATCAAACAATATAGTAAATGCTTACCCTATTTCTTACCTTATTAAGGAACTTCAAAGCTGACATGACAAGTTCGAAACTCCTGGGTCCTCGATTTGCCAATGGAGCTTGATCCAAAACTTAGGGAAAACATGATCCCTCAAGGCCACCAGCCGATTTCATTGCCTGAGAACTGTCCAAAACCCTACGTGAAAGATGATCAGTTTCCCTTTGAAACTACTCCTTCATCATCAAAGGGTTATTATTTGCAAGATTTTCACCACGTTGATCATCAAATTCATGTCAATGGTTCGTCTTCAAACCCTGCTTTTGGGTTCCAGACAGCTTGTTACGATCCTTTCGAACCATTCCCTAACGGTTGTTCCACAAATGATGTTGATTTTTATGAGTGTAAGCCGTTTGCAGCAGACAGTGTAGGGCATAGACAAGTTGTGGACAACTTCCAGAGTGGAGGATTATTGAACCTTTGTCAGAGGAACTCCTCCATTAACGATTTTATTATGGGATCGGATGTTGGTTACACGCCCTTTGATTTTCAAGATATGAAGGCCGTGAATTTTGTTGTGCCAGATGAAGTCTCGTGCGTCACTGCAGAAAATGCTTACTACAACAAAGTTGGCATGACCAAGAATAGGGCACTGCCTTCAACGTCTAGAAGGACTAATTGGAAATGTCGTAAGAAGTCCAATGGAGTCAAGGGACAATGGACAATTGAAGAAGACAGGTAATAGAGATTCAGTTTCAAATTTATTTTCTAAAATGAAATATATATATATATATATATATATTAGTATTGATGACGCTATTTTCATATATACATGTATATATATATATATATAAATTGATTGAAGATATGTACGATTCAAACACAATCACATGAAATTCAAATAATTTAATTAATATAAATGTGAAATTATAATCCTCTCCTATTAATGTTTTTTTTTGTTATTTTCGTATTGACTATCTTTTATTGGGTGTATATATATATATATTTATATATATATTCATATACATTGGTGCATTTTATCGGTATATACAATTCCTATATATAAATACATTTTTGTACGCTTGGTAACAGATTTTGCTTATGTGTTTGGGTAAATATACATACTTCCACAGGCTCTTGATTCAATTAGTTGAACAGTATGGATTGAGAAAATGGTCTCATATTGCTCAGATGTTGCCTGGAAGAATAGGAAAGCAATGCAGAGAGAGATGGCATAACCATCTAAGGCCAGACATCAAGGTTCACAGCACTTCTTTTAATTTCTTCCCAATATAATTATCTCCTAAATTAGACATGATGAACATATTGACATATATATTATATATGAGATGTGAATTGCGACTGTCACATTGTCGGTTGTTATTTCAATTTTTAACGTATATAATTACGATGCTTCACAGAAGGACACATGGAGTGAAGAGGAGGATAAGGTGCTAATACAGGCCCATATAGAGATAGGAAACAAATGGGCAGAAATTGCAAAGAGGTTGCCTGGAAGAACAGAAAACTCCATCAAGAACCACTGGAATGCAACCAAAAGGAGGCAATTTTCAAAGAGAAAGTGTCGTTCAAAGTACCCTAGAGGCTCAATTTTGCAGGAATATATCAAGAGCTTAAGCCTGGAGTCAAGGACGACAAGATTTCAAGAAAAATCTTCAAACACCACTGATGTAACTGCAGACAAAAGTTCAACCAAGCCATCAAATTATGAACCACAAGCTTTGAATTTTTGCCCTAGCACTGATCGTTTAGTGCCAGAATATGAGTTTCACGAGGTCCATGACTTTTCTTTTGATGAGAAACTGCTTCAAGAGAACTGCAGTATTGACTCTCTTCTTGATGAAATACCCAGTGCTCCTATGGCTGAAGCAGCTAATGATGATCATCCCGATAAGAAAAGCTTTGAGATGGATATGGCTCCAGTGAAGAAGGAGCTGGATTTGGTGGAGATGATCTCTGGCCAGGCTAACATTTAATAGGCCTCAGAAACCAGCACAAGACAAACTATCAAGTTGAGGATTAGGCTTTTGATTAAAGTGTTAAATTAGAGGGAGAAGAAATATGGCTTGGTTAGAGATTTGAGGGTGGTATATAACAAGAAAAAATTAATACATGGGTGGCATCCTGCATGCCATGCAGATTTGCAGAATGAAATTAATAATAAGGATATTAGTAATTAATTATAAATAAAGGGACTTAAATTTGTTAGAAACGTCGTATGCATGTAACAATGAATATGTCAATGCAGACATGTAAGGAAGATAGCATACCCACTGCACTACTGTTGGGTGCTTATGTAAGCATACGATTCTACGTTTTCAAGGAGTTTCTTAGTTTCGACTATTAAGATTTACTCAACTTTTAATGCAAGATAAATGCACTTTTTAGTAATTAAATTTATATTTTCGTATAGAGTAGGAATAATTTAGTCACATGTTAAACATCTGGGTCAAGTAGCCCTCAATCCAACATGTATTAAAACCTTGTTCAACTCTATTTCCCTCCCTATCAGCCGCTTGAAACAACCTAGGACTAGCACATACTCTGGAAGATTTTCTCAAGAAAATCGAATAAATTAGCTCCCAACTCTTATATATATATATATATATATGAAACTACCATTTCTTCCATAATGCCCTAATCTATAGCCATCAGCATTGTATGTATGTGTAAGAATACTAGTCTATACCTATCCATGGGGCTCGGCTGGACTTCAGGCTTGGCTCGACTCGAGCCATACATTTAACATGGATTTTTTAATATAGCTTGGTCTTAATTTGATTCACAAGATTAAACTATTAATAAAATATTTTTTAAAATATATTTAAAAGTATTAAACTTTAATTGTTTTCAAATTTTAATACTTGTTAAAATTTTGTATCTATGACTAGATCGGATTTTAGACAAAACTTTTAAAAGATGAATCTAATGTATTTAAATTAACTTATGAACACTTTTAAATCAAACTAGCTATGTATTTATTGAGTAGTTGACTAGGAAAAATGATACTTCT
>JBBYHO010000005.1:22422028-22439358 GCA_038382025.1 Adansonia gregorii
AGACTTATCATATGAGAACCTTATATTCATGATTAGCTTATTCTTTTAGCATAATTTTTGAAAAATGAAGATGCAAATCTAATTTTTTTTAACAGGTACATAAGTATGTTTATCATTAAATAAAATACTTAAGTACTAATTTCATCTTTTACCTTGCATTTCATTTTATTAAAATAAATTCTCAATAATTTTAATTAATTATATCAACTAAAATATATAAACAAATATAAATATTTTAAAAATTAAAACACATTTTAAATAATAAATTTTTGCCCTGTAACAGAGGATTGGCAAACTTTCTAGAGATGATAATTTAGAATCCCAAAATCATGTCTCATCACACACACACACAAATCCCTTCTGTATTAGCATCATTCAAGGGCAAGATATTCATTCAAGTGTAAAGATATTAAATTTAAAATTTAATATTTAAAATATTAAATTAAATATTGAAAAAATTTTAATTATTTTTATAAAAATAAATAAATTTATATAAAGTTTAAAATATAATTTTTAAATCAAATCAAGTTTAGATTCATTTGATATGATTTAATTCAAAATATGAATACGTTGAATATGATCACTCTGACTTAATTAACATGATTTTATGCAGATCGATGGGCCAAGTCATTAGTCAAAAATAGGGTTCATAAGCAGCCATGGTGCTTCACTTCATCATAACATTTCCCTTTGAGTTGCTTTATTCCTTTGAACAGTTGATGCTTAGGACAAACCAAAACAATTTCTGAACCCCAAAAAAGCATCAATCAGAATTCCAACAAAATCCAAATATAATAGTGATTGTTCCTACCTCTATCTGTTTTTTTTCTTTTTTGGTAATAATAATAAAAAAAAACCCATACTAGGAAGACTACAAAGACCGGAAAATCCAAGAAGAAAGGTAACAAAAAAACTGGCATGTCTGAAGAATTTAATATTTTGCATGGAAATATATAAAAGACTGCGAAAGGATTCATGTCTGTGTACTGTGCTCTATTTTCCAAGAATTTTCTTTAATAAATTACGACAACAAAAGAGAAGCTTGTCCTCAAAGCCCACCACCCTTTTTAACCCTTTCCCTCTCTGTATTTAACTTGTGCTTTATCAGACTTGGTTCTCTCTCTTTAAGCAAAGAAGCAAAGCATCTCCTCGTACAAACCCTCCACATTTAAGTTGCTTTCCCTTGTAAGTATCAGCCTTTGCTTAACGTTGATCAAATATATTATATATATATTGTTTATAACCAAAAGCATTTCTAAAAGAGTTTGGAATCTCATGCCAAAGCTTTGTGCAATAGTTAATGAGGTCAAATTCAAAATTGGGCAACTTTTGTTTTTCTGGATTTTCAATTGGTCTGCTTGTTTTTCTGCTGTTAATAAAGAATATTTAGAAATTTCATTTCTTGTTAAACTTGTAGCCTGTCATGCATGTCAATTCAGCTATTCCTGGTTTATTTGATTCTTTGTTTTAATCTTTAACACTATCTTTTCTATTGACTTGTTACTTCAATTTTTTCATGAACAATTTTGGAATAGTTAGTATGCTAAAGATCATTCTTTTGAAGCTCTAATCTCACAAGGGTGTTCTGTTTTCTGATTTTTTTTTTCAGATTTTAATTTTGTAGTGAAAGTTGTCTGTTTCATCAGGATTCTCTTTGAGCTTTTCAGTTGTATCATGCGATTCATGTTCCCTACTTCCTTTCCATTCAAGGAATCATTCACCATATTTTCATGACTTATTTTAGATTCATTTAAATTTCCCATTGTTTTCCCTTATTCAGATTCATTCTTCATTCATCCTTTTTATCACTTCATTCTGTTTTCAAAACCAAGTTGTTTTTCATCTTCTTTTTCTTTCCTTTCCCATTAAAAATTTTGAACACAATAAGCCATTTTTTGGAATTCATTCTTCGACAAAAGGAAAAAAAAAAAAACAGAACAGTGATAAGTTGCTCCACCATGAGTTCTTTAATAGGAGCGGGAGATTCTTGGCAACCAACCATGACCAGCAACACAACTACCTCAATCTACTGGTTCAATTGGAGGGTCTTGCTTTGTGCCTTTTGGATCTTAATTACAGCAACATTTTCCTTGATTCTTATATTGAAGTATGAAGGATTCGGTAAATCGAATCATGATGATAATGGAGAAACTCAGCAAGAAACAGCAGGATCTCTTCGTGAGGATGAGACTTGGAGGCCATGTTTAAAAGTAATTCACCCTGCTTGGTTGCTGGCTTTCAGACTTGTTGCTTTCTTTGTGCTTTTAATATTGCTGATTGTCACCACTTTTGTGGATGGAGGCAGCATTTTCTACTACTATACTCAGTAAGCACACTTTTTATCTTGAAGTAATTTATAACCACTAGCAAAATTCGATGTGTGACTAATAAGAAAGGAAAGCCATTTTTGTCCGTTTTAATTTATGTATGAAAAAGTACTTTTCATATATAAAGCAAAGTGAATTCTGCAGTAACATTCAAGTAGTCTATTCTTGTATAATGATATATAGTACGACTTCCCTGCAACAATATTTTTCTAGGGTTCCTTGCATTGCTAATTTGAGGATTTTGGAACAGGTATAATATATTTGTTTTCTCTTTCCTGAAAAGGGAAAATGAATTTCTGCATTGATGTTCTATGTTTCCCGGGCCTGTCCGATACGGGCATGCTGTATTTTTTTTCCTAAGTTTTTCCATATATTTAGAGGATTATACCCTCATACTCATATCTATATGTCGAATACAGTTTCAAGCCCGGGTGTTTTCCATGTAACATGGTTGGTATTGTACTAGTTCTTGAGTTTTGATAAATTTTGTCATTGAGGTTCTGAATCACATGGTTTCTCTAAGTCAAAAGCTAAAGTCTGTCTAAACTACCATGCGCTTGTAAGCTTTTCATTGATACCTATTCAACTTATTTATATGAAGTATGGACTCCCAAATTTCTAAGTCATTTTCTATTTCCTTGTTCTGTACAGGTGGACTTTCACATTGGTCACCATTTATTTTGGGGTATGCTTTTATCTGTTCTATGAAATTTTTATCAGTACAATTCTGTGTCTTTATAGCAACACTTATTTTTCAACCTTTTGATTCGTTATGATATATTTATCTTGTGTATCATTTGTAGCTGGGATCATTGCTCTCCATGCGTGGATGTTACCAATACCACAAAAGGGTTGGCGGTGACAAGGTCAATAATGTAGAGTTAGATGCAGCGCAAGGAAGCTATGCAGGTGGAGAAACCTTGAACACTGCAGCTAAAAACCCTGAATGTCCTGAAGGACATCCTGTTCTCCAACCAGTAGACGCTTGGAGTTATGTCTTTCAAATAATTTTCCAGGTATTTTTTCTTTGTTTCACCTCTAGTGCTTGAAAGGAACTTCTTTGAAGTATTCTGATTAGAACCCTATTTTACATGCGGCATAAATTAGCCGGTTTGCTTCCCAGCAGTGGTGACATAGTTTTTCTTTTGAACAGATGAATTCAGGTGCTGTTTTGCTCACAGATTGTGTTTTTTGGTTCATAATTGTCCCATTCCTTGCAATTAAAGATTACAATCTTAGTGCTGTAAGCATCACCTCACTTTTATACAAGAACATCAAGTTCATGAGCATTTCAAAACTAATCTGTTTTTGTTTTTCGGCATTTTTCGGCATATATCATAAGTTGGAAACAATATAAGAAAAAAAAAACCCAATATTTTGTCAGTTTATTTGATTATTACTTGCACAAATTTTGTATCTTTTGGTGGCAGCTGGCTATAAATATGCATACTATCAATGCTGTTTTCCTGCTTGCTGATACTGCTTTCAACTCCTTGGTAAGTTGCCCTGTTCGTATTTGAATCTTGAAGACTGGTAGTTTTCTGAATCATTCCATTACTTTGTAGCTAAAATTTTTCTTATTTGTCTTACTCAGCGCTTTCCTTGTTTTCGGATTGCATACTTCTTCTTGTGGACAGTGATCTATGTTATATTCCAATGGCTAGTACATGCTTGTATGAATATTTGGTAATTCCCATTAACCCTAATATTTCTCTGTTATATAAAGTTTATTTTTCATTTGATTAAAGTTAATTTCAATAATTATAAACAGGTGGCCGTATCCATTCCTTGATTTGTCATCTTCATATGCTCCCCTTTGGTAAATGCTTATACAATCAAACCTTCTACTAGAAACCATATTCGGTCTTTATAATTCTTAAACATGTTTTATTAATCATATTGTGTTTTAATCAAGCATATCTAGAAAAATTCATCTAATCTCATCTCCGAATTCGGATTTGAAGGTACTTTTCGGTGGCATTGATGCATTTCCTATGCTATGGTGCCTTTGCTTTGGTAATAAAGCTTAAGCACCATGCGTGTTCAAGATGGTTCCCTGATTCCTACCAGTGTGCGAGGTAACTTGGAATGAAATATTATGTAGTAGACTGCTGATTAGAAGGTCTTAAGAAAAAAATCTAATTTTCCCCATTGAAGGTACAGAGATGTAATAGAGAGTCTGCAATGTCCTTTATAACATATTGAACTAGTGGATTCTTATGTCGGAAATCGACAAAATGTTGATACATAGATTGAGTTTTCGAGGATCCAAAATTGCCGACCAAGAAAGCTGACAATCTTTGTTTATATATCCATTTAAGAGAAGCCGGGCAGTTTTTAATTGTAACTACTTTTATATGTAATCAAACAAAAATTCAAAGGAAAATCTCTTATTCTCTCAGTTTTGTAGCTGTCTTCATTTCCATCACTTCAATACTTCACATTCAGCATTATGATCTATATATATATATATATTTGATATAAAAAGGTCATAGTTGGGATAGAGAAATGGATTATAAGTGTTAAAATTTGAACTTTAAATTTACGAGATTGTATTTTTTAAAAGATAATAGTAAAGAACTAATTGGATCATACTCTGGATTTCATATTATGATACGTTGTCTAAAGTATAAGTTTGTTAGACAGGTTTTGTCCAAGATTTGGACACCTGAAAATTGGGAAGTGTCCCAAATCATTAACACTCTACTCATAATCAGGAGAATAGCAGAAAAGAAAATTAGAAAAATTGCCTACAGCATTCTAAAGGGTATTATTCAATTTGACTGCTTTAAACTTGATTGCAATATAAAGGTAAATAAATAATATATTATGTCTCCAAAAATAACAAATAGATTGTCGTCTCCAGGGGCAACCGTTTTGCCAAATCTAGCTTAGGCTCTGGGGGGGCATTGTCTGTCTGGAAAAGAAAGGCTTAAAGATGGGCAATCATACATTGACATGGTTTCACTTTATGGCTGCTTTGCCGACTCCGGCTAGGGAAGGACACACACCGCCCACTATCTTGTATCTATAACCTTACATTGCTTGATTTGGAATTTTGAAACTCATTTGCTTTGTCACGTGAAACGTGGCAAAGATTTTGGTTCTAGGGTTAAATATGGTATTCGATTAAAAAATAAAGTTGATTTGGACTTTCACGTGATTTTGGGTGAATTAGATAATTTTAGATTATTTTTAGTTTTGTTTTAGATTTAGATTAATATTAAGGAGATATTTTAAATTTTAAAATTTTGAATTCGAGTAATTTTGGGTTTATACCTTTTAAGATTCGTATCTTTTCAAATTTTATTTTTTTAATTTTAAATCATTTCAAGTTTAAGCTTTTTTTATTTTAGCTCATGTTTAAGTAATTATTTTTGAGTTTATGTCTTTTCGAGTTCAAGTAAGCTAAGTTCGAGTGATTACTACATAATTTAAAAATTACTTAATTAGTGATTGTGCGATCATGTTGTGTCTCAATTTATCTCACATTTTGTTTAATTTATCATATTGATTCAATTTAAAAAAAATTCATGTTCGTATTATTTTTCATGTGCTTAAAATGTTACAAATTTATATAAATTTTGACACATTAATAATTTATTTTACGTAGATTTGACATGCTTGTTTATTTATTGCATGTTAATGTTAGTTTTTTATCCTATAATGTTTTAATTATTTTCAAAATTATTTTTCTGTCATCTCTTAATTCATCCCAAATCTTGCATGTTTTGTTGCAGTAATTCAATTTTAACCTTAAATTTATTTACTTAATAATTAAACCAGTTAATATAAATATTATGTTTAAAACTTTAAATTGATTTCTCGTAACAAAACATGAATATTAATCTAGTATTTATTAATTATTTTTGCTTTTGAATGGTGCTCATCTTCATACCCAAAAGGGGAGAAAAAAAAACACCTTCGATTTCAATTTGTCTCTGTTAAATTATTTTTAATTAAAGGTCTATTCGAATGGACAGTGGCATTAATTTTGATGAGATTAAAAATAACGATGACGGTAAAATTAATTATTATAAAAAAAATTGACTATTATAGCAATGAAATTAAAATCAACGATGAAATATGCATTTGAATTCAAACGCAGCAATGGTGGTGAAGTGAATTATTAAAAAAATTAAAACGACCATTAAAGTCAGATTAAAATGTATATTTAATAATAAATTACTAAAAATTATTAAAAACATATTTCTATTAAAATTTTCTACTATTTGTTTTTTTGTTTACTAATAGTGTATTTTATTATAGTATTTATTTAAACATTTATTCAAATTTTAGTTATATATTATTAGTTCATCAGACAATAATAAAATTTATTTATTATATTAAATTAACAAAATTATTTCCAAATATGAATAAAAAATTACAATTAAAAAGAAATAGAAAAGGGGAGGTTAAAGGTAATAAAAAAAAGAGCATGGGCAAAACTGGAAGAAAACCTGCGTAGGGGGGAAAATGAAAAGGTGGTCTGGCACGTTAGATTTAGTTCAACCGTGCCGCACTATAATAGCATTTAGATAACAATTGTGGCTTTCTACGTGCTAATGGCACCCTAATTCAAACAAAGCCTAAGACTGCAGTAGAGTGAATCCGTAATTTATTGAAATAATTTACATATTTATATTATATTTATATATTATATTTTATTATAATTATATTTAAAATTTTTTATATTTATTTTAATTTTGATACGTTTATAATTTATATTTAAAAATATTTTAAAAATATAATCATATTTTATGTCATATTTTTGATGTTATACATATTATATATATATATAATCGTATTAAATATTATCAGATCAACTGTCTAATTCCAACAAACAGAGCTTGAGTTCTTTCATGTTTCGTAACACTAATTTTGGACCTTTCTTTCAATCCTTCTGAAAAATCGCTGAAATACGCAATTTCGTTATGTTCAATGAGTTGAAGGTTTTAGAAAACAAATTAGACATCTCTGCACCAAAGCCATCTGGTTAAGACGTGTGGGAAGAATTTGCATTTAAAATTTTCAAACATTTGATAATTTAAATTATATTTATATTTATATTTATATAATTAACATAAAAATATGAAATACATCACTGCGTACAAGTTTATCTTTATTCTCCCTCCAACTATTTAATTTTGCTTAATTTGACAAATTTTGATGAAAAAAAAAAAGGTGATTCCTAATCTCGCGAAGCGCAAGAATTTCTACGTCAACGTATTAAAAATGAATTCTAAATGAACATAAAAAAAATTACTATTTGTTATTTCTTTTTCATTCCTATTATAACAAAATTGCTCCCTTCGCTTTTTTTTTTTTAAAGGAAAAGTGCTATGGTCTTTTGGATTTGAAAATAATTTCAGTTACACCCTAAGGTTTGGATAATACTCTCTTTCTCTTTTAAGATTTGATACAAAATATGCTTACTTTCCAAAGTATTGTTTATCGATTAATTTTAAATAAAAAGACAAACATATTTTTTTTATCAATTATCAATTATTTATTTTTATTTATTTATTTTTGTTTTTCTGATTTTTTTTTACTCAAAGCATTTTTAACTATGAAATTATTAAATTAAATTATATTATCATTCAAGTAGACATATTAAATATTTTCTCAAGGTTCGAATCTCACAAGCATTCTCACTTAACAAGTGATCTGTAAGTACTACTAGCATGCCTTAACCCTGAATTTGAATAACTATCCCTCACCTAAACTTTTTTGTACAAAGAATATTATAAATTTATGTTTAATTCAATTATATCTATTAACTTCAACATTAATATATTATTTTATTTTTATTTAAAAATAAATCAATTGTTATTATTTTAAAAAGTTTAAAGACTAAAGAAATTGATTAAAATATAAAAAATCATATTTTTTATATTTAAAGTAAAATTTGAATAAATATTAATTTGATTAATAAAATGCTAAATAGTTACTTTTTTAAGCGATAAAATGTATTTTTTCTATATGCTTTTTATTCTTCTTTTTTCCCTTTTTTCATCTTTTTCTTTAACCAATTTTATTATCACTAAAATTTTAAATAATAGTAATTAATTAATTTAAACAAAAATATTTTAACGAATTCATTTTGAAATTAATATATAATTGAATTAAAAATAAGTTTAAAACATTTAACATGCACTTGAATTAGAATATAACTCAATAATAATTTAATTTAACAGTAATTAAAGATAATTTTAAGATTAACTAAATTCTCATTATTTTGGAATTAAAAAACTAAGTAAAAAATATGAAAAAAAAAACCTAAACATCAGTAATTAATAATAAACAATGGATACATTTGTTTTCGCATTTAACATTAACCCAAAAATAATAACTTAAGGGGTAAATATATTTCTTGCCAAACATTACGGGGTAATAGGGTATTTTTCAAACCTCAAAGAATAAATATATTTTTCATAAGGACTTAAGATGTAAGTATTTTTTTTTTCTACCCCCAAAAACCAGGTGCAGGTTTCAGTGCTTACAAACGATATGAATGACAAACAATTTGACAACAACACAATTTTATGCTATACCTTCCCACTAAATGAAACCCCTTTTGCAAAACAAGATTTACAACAACTACAAAAGTATCAGCTTCAGAATGCTCTACCAAACTTAGACCCACCAGAAGACGGTAATCTTGAAAGAAATCTTACCATGTACGTATCGAGGGTGGCCGTTTAGACAGCCTTGTTTGTGTTTCTTTTATTATAGGCAGCTAGTCAGCAGCTGCAACTGCAACTGCAACAATAATAGAGGTTTCGATTTAATGCCAACAGAATGGAGATGAAGAAAAAGACACTTTCCAAGACAGGTTAGAAGATAATACATTTATCGATGCCAAAAGCATAGTATGTCAAACAAAAGGTGTTAAAGGATCTTACCTTAGAATTATAGGTCATATTCATAATGATTATTCGGATGATAGAAACCAAGGTCCGATAAATGAAATCTCAGGCATCAAAATTAAACTTCACGTACAAAGTATACAATACATGATATCACAATCGATTGCTTGCAAGAGAACCCATTAAAATGATATTTTCATTGTCCTTATGCTCCATCCCTTCTGGCTTTGTCCTCGAAAATACTCCAGAGAGGAAACCTGACCTCTTTCCTAACAAATTCGATGCTCCATTTGCCACAAAACTTGTACCACGGATTAGACTATTTAAATGCCTCACAGGCTCATCTGGTCTAAGTAGTGCCCCACAAGGACAATTTGCAATCTTTTTAAAGCAATGCTTATGGAAAACTGATCCACAAGAGATACACTTTTCAATCTCACCTTCCTGTTAATCATCTAATGCCGTCAAATTCTATCAATAAAAAAGGATCAACAATAACCAATAAAGCACAACTTTTGAGCTTTCTCAAGCAGAAAATATAGAGTAAATATCCTACTTTTTTCCTTGCAAAATGAATTACCAGAGGAAATTATACAGTGTGTGCATGATTTGTAATGCTGAAGCTCAATGGTTCTGGCATTATTAACAACCCAAGAAAGTTCAAAGAACATCATATAGTAGGGAATTCATGGTAAATTCCACCTTGGAACAACTGATTAGCTAGATAGTAAACAGCAAGAACCAATAGGATGTAAACTGACCTGAAAAGGAAATATGAGAGATGATGGGTCATTGCAAGACTGCCGAGCACTGCAGGGGACTCCCACATCACAGCATATGAGGCATTGCTCTACAATATGCTCCTGAATTTTCCTTGATACAGTTTCCACCAACGCAGGAAGAGCTGACATGAGAATAGATGTATTTAGTTCTGAATCAAACCAACATAGAGAAGAAAACCAAATGGATAAAAAGGGGGTACTACAAAAACATTAAATTTAAATCCTACGCTGCAGATTCAAAACTGAAACTGACTAACGTGATAGAAGTACATCAAAAAAATCTGAAGTAGAAGTCCGCTCTTATTTCTCATGACCTTGCAGGTCACAAGTCTTTTAAAAAATGGTATTCAGACTGCCCATACTGTAATGGATAGATTCAACAGTAATGACCTCTAAATAAAAAGTGAATCGCACAAAGTACAGCACCAAAATAAAGGATAGATTCAATTCTTAGAATATCTTTCCATGAGTAGATAATCGTAAGTCCAGCCTACCATTGGTTCATGCTTTATAAATCATCTCTCTCTCCACTAAGCAGCAACTGTCTAACCCAACCACCATCACCATCATATGTTTGAGGCAGAGAGAAGCTAATCTTCAAAGGAAATTAAAAAAAATAAAATAGGCAAACAAATTTGGAAGCTGTTTGCTTTTCTTTCATTCTGTACCATGAGTTATGAGCCAAAATAATAACATACGCAACAAAGCCTTAGAAAAGGAGTTAACCATATGAAAAAATGAAATATATTTAAAGCTGAAAACGAATTAAGCATCATTCTCCACTAAAAACCAAATTAGCTTGAGATGGGCAATTAACCTGCAAAAGCTCCTTTGGAAATATCAATGAGATCTCTAAGTGCAAAAAAATCATTGCTTTCGAGAAGATATCTTCGAGAGCCAAGTCCTTTGTTGATTGACATACGAAATGGACAGCGAACATAAGGAAGCATATTTTGTATTTTTTTCCTGATGCCCATAACATGGTACAGGGATGGAACCTTTGAAAACAGGAAAGGATTAACTGCACTAACACAAAGCATGGGCTGCCAACAAAAAAAAAAGTACTCCTGTTAAAACACCTACCTTGACGTAAAACTTTGGGAGATTAAGATTGTACTTAAAAGAATTTCATTGAAGGCAAAAATACAAAAAAAGCCCTTGTATTTTTCCACATGCTCTATACAAGCCCTCTACCTTTTCTTATACTAAACTAAACCCTTGAAGTAATATTTTTTATCTAATTAAGTCCATAAAGTAGTTTTTTTTTTTTTAATTAAGCCTTTAAAGTACTATTTTTGTTGAATTAAACCCCTGTTTGTAACGAATTTTAGTGGGTTTCATGCAAAATAAGTTCTTAACTAAAATAAATAGTACTTTAAGTGTTCAATTGAGTACAGCAGAAGCATAAAGGCTTATTTGAGGAATTTGAAAAGGTATAGGGGCTTTCAAATATTTTATCCGTCATTAAATGCAAACATAAATCTTAACACAGACAAAAAAAAAAAAAAAAAAAAAAAAAAGAAGAGCAAAACATATCCTTGTGGGGAGATGAGGGAAAAAAAATTTCCAGCACAGAGCCAATGACCCTTAATAGTTCCCTACCAAGAGATATTTGAAAAAGTAAAGGGGCTTTTCTAATATTTTAGCCGTTGTCAAATGCATACATAAATCTTAATGAAGAACTGCAAAACACATCCTGTTTGGGTGATGAGGTGAAAAAAATTCCAGCACAGAGCCAATGACCCTTAAATTCTTCTTATCTCCCCACTGACAGAAATTTCAAGATCCCTTGGTATATAATGAGAATCCAAGTTATTAATTTTATGATTCTGACCTAAAAATTTTGTGAACAAAGAAGAGTGTACTTAAGTAGCAGTAAAGATATCTATCTGAATGCACTACTTTCCATCCTGGATGGGCATACGTAAATCAATGCCTAATCTTCCATATTTTGGTTATCTTTTAACATAAAATTCACCTATACCTAGATCCTACAAACAACATCAGTAACAGTACCACAGCCATTACCTGGTCATGTATAGAATCCAGATATGATTTAGCCAATTGAGAAACTGGATATCGTGTAAAATCCCAATGATGCAAAACTCTTGCTGGCAGGACTTCCATCTCATTTGTGTGACAATTAGAACAAAACAACTGGCCAGTGTAATGACAAAGTCTAGGCTTTCCCCATCCAAACGACTGAACCAAATCTCGCATTAGAGTCATTCCATCATCAAAATGTTTGTGGCATCCAGCACAAGTGTAATGTTGAGCTTCTAACATCTGTTTCATTGACTTGGGTGGTCGAATTTCAACAATAAGTGCTATAGTCTTCCCTAATGGAGAAACATTTTCCGTATCCTGCCCTCTTGAAAAATATGTAGACCGAGACAACGGGGCATTATATGGAAGAGTGCTAGAAAATGGATCTTGAGGAGACAAAAACCAAATCAATGCACTTGGAAGACTGGAAGAAAACCTGGAATGTATAATGGAACATAAACACTCTTGAATAAGAACACTTCTTTCTGCAATAACATTAGGAGAAGCATTCCCAAATATCTTTCTAGATTCCCTTTCTACAGATGACCAGGGAGGAGGAAGAGTCCAACCTTGTTCAGAGAATAATGATTTCAAGCGACGATAGAGAGTACAGAAATCACGGTATCTGCGTTCAACCTCCCACTGGTCATTGCCACACCACACTTTTATCTTATACACAGTGTATTCCTTTACCCCAACCAATCTTTCACTGAGTGAGATATCACCTTTCTTCTGCTTTGCACCCACCACTTCAATATCATCAATTCTAAGCACATGCGTGGAGCGTGGATAAGCATCATCTGCACCCGAAGTAGAAGCAGCTGACCCTATGTCTCTTTGAGGTAGAAATAACTGTGGTTGGAACATCCTATTACCCTGAGAGAAGATAGCTCCAGGAGAGTCAACAGACTCAAGCAAAATTTCTTCCATGTCATGAACAACCTCATCACAAAATTCATTTAGCTCAAGATTCTCCATCTGTAAGATTTAGAGGGTAGACAAATAAGAATTTTAGCAGCTTAATTGCAATTACAGGAGCCATGAGTTAGAAGGTTGATAACCACTTAAATACAAAAGATGGTTGACCATAACAAACTCAAAAAGTAGGAGGCATATCCATTTTGATAATAAACAATACCAAAAAAAATGGCACATTCAATGCTTAATAAGCTCAATTCCAGCTATATCAAATGCCAAGTCCGTCAATACAATTAACAAGGCCAGTTTACCAAAACACTAGACAATGAACAACTATATGATAGTTAGTCAATGCTGCAGCTCATCCAAGAGCTTTCCGCAATTTTGTCACTAAGTTATTTTCCCAATCACATTGAGCATCATCGTGCTTCTTGACCAACGTATCCAGCCAGCCAATAGTTCGATAAGATAAATATTCACTTTAATAGCAAAATATGTATAAAAACATCTAGCAAACAGTTGCAATCCTTAAGCATAAATAAAAGACAAAAAAAAAAAAAAAAAAAAAAACTTAAACTAATCCAAAATGATAAGGATGCTAGTGACTGAAAGAAGAAAATTTACAGCTAACTGACCTCAATCGGTGCAGGATGTTCTTCAAATGCATCTGATGCCACAGAAAGATTCTTGAATGTAGTGTTCACAATACTTTCACATGTAGATGTGGGCATATCTGGCTTGCAATCGTCAAACAGCTCCGCATTTATTTTCTGAGGAGAGTAGACTGGATGGACACAATCATCAAGGGGATCCAATTCTGCTTTATATATTCCAATGTCCTGTTCCGATAATTCATTCTCATCATCAGCAATCACTTCCTTAGCATCAGAAGATTGATGCTGTACCCCATCAGAATCCAAAACATCCAAATCTGCTTTTTCTACAAGAGGAGGAGGATCCTGCTCCACTGCAAAGACATCAGTAACAGGACAAGTTTCTAGATACTTGTCATCATCAGCATCTTGGAGTTGATTTCTAGTAACAGGAATATCTTTCACATATTTCTCCACCTCGTGACCCCTTTGAGAACTGACAGCATTGACAAAAGAACTTTTTGCCTCTTCTTCTAAATCATCAGCCACCTGTTCCTGATAACTCGCCACATGAATGTCTTTCACTTCTTCAACAAGGTCTGGTTCACCTGAACTCGACAAACCAAAAGTATTAGCATTCTCTCCCAATTCATCCCCACCTTGAACCTTTTCCTTTGCGATGGATGTATTTAGCATGAAAGAAGCCAGATCACCCGTCCCAGCTTCTTGCTCAAAATCATCCCAATCATTGGAACCAAACGCCACGGACGAATTAATTCCCAAAGGATTCTCGTTCACATTCACATTCATATTCTCATTCTCATTTTTATCTTTTTTCCTATAATAAGAATTATTTCTGCACTCATCATCATCCGTCCCATAGTTATACATAGATTCTTCCCCTTCTGAATGCTCATATCTCGATGAATTCCCATCTTCCTTCCTTAACTCCATATCCAAACATGAAAAACTAGCTTCTTCAACACTTTTAACATTAACAAATCTCCTTCCCTCTTCCATTCTGTCATTCCGAAATTCAATTTCCCCACTGGATGGAACTCTAGGATTCCCCTCCAAAATGAAATTATCAAAATCATCACCTAATGCGAAACCACTAATACTCCTCACTAAGCCGAACTCAGATTCGCCAAAACAATCATTGAATGTAGCCCTTGAACTCGGCGTACCGAGCGCCGAGTTCGCGCTGCAATAGCGATCGAGCTCCGATTCTCCACATGATGAATAGTGCGGCGACGATGCCGTCGATGCGCCGCCACCGTCCGATTTCGACAGGTGTGGATCTAAAGGATAGGGACAGGCGACTTGGGCGAGCTTCTTCTCTTCCCGATTCCCCTCTTCATTAATCATTTGGTATGAAATCAGGAATCTAAATCAAATAAATAAAAGGTTGGAATCCGAATTAAGAGAGAGAGAGAGAGAGAGAGAGAGAGAGAGAGAGAGAACGAAAATCGGAGATTAATCAGCTGAATCAAACCTGATAGATGATCAGCTCTGCTTAGGGTTTAGTTTGATTAACGCAAAAAGTGAAGAGTTCTGGGAAAGCGTATAACTGTAGAGGATGAATTGAGCGAGTGAAATGAAAGGTTTCGAGCGTCCGTTATGGCGCCGGACCGTAAAGAGACAAAACGGATTTCTGAATCTGAAGGCGTCTCTGATGTGGATTTTTTCCAAAGTGTTCTATTTCATTCCGTTTTAGGACAACTGTGATTTAAATGCGAAATATCGCATGAAATTTGACGAAAAATTAAAATAGTATTGGTTTTTTTCCCCCTTTACAAACGCACGTGGATAAAAGTCTTATCATATTCGGATCGGGTTTATAATATAAACAGTACAACATTTTAGATAATGGTATAATTTTAATATTTTTTATGATAATATTTAAGAATATTATTAATATTATTTATATTTATTTAAGTTTATTTTAGTTTAAAATATAAACTTAAATTTTATTTTAATTCATTCATATTTGTAAATTATCTCATTTAAATCTGTTCATATTATATATTTTTGTTTAATTTTTATAAAAATATTTTTTAAAATTTAATATTTAATAATTCAATATATTTCTTTCATTAAATTTTAAATTATAAATAACTTAACATATTTTTTAATATTCACACTATAATATTATATATATTTATTTTTTATATGATAAAAATTACATAAGATATATAAATATAAAACTAATTTATATTATATAATGGACAACAAGCTTGGGCCTTATGGTTAGAGCCAAGGCCTGTCTCTTTTTTCAAACAAGCCAAATTTTTTTATTGAAGCTTATTTTTTGAACGTATTATCTTTACATAAAGCCTCCCAAATAATGAACGAGCTTTTAAACTTGGATGGATAATCTGATCCATAAATACTTATATTCTAGCTTGACAAAAAGTACGAGTCTTAAATTTTGTTGAGGATAATTCAACTTGTTTTGACTTGTTTTTTTTTTGTTTAAATTATTATATGTTATTTTTTAATTTAACTTTTAATAAACTAGTTCGTAACTCATGTGATGCACAAATTAGTTTATACATGCATAAAAATGGAAATCAATCTTATGTAACTATTTACATATTCAAGATATAAAAAAATATATAATATAATGGAAATATTAAATCAGAATAAGTATTTTTTATTGAAAATTAGTTTGTGACTTATATAATGCATGAATTAATTTATACATACGTACATAAAAATAGAAACCGATCTTCTCTAACTATTTACATATTCAAGATATATATAAATGCATAGAATATAATTAACATATTAAATCATAATAAGTGTCTTTTATTGAAAATTTGCCAAAGTTCCATAAATATGATAAACGATATTTAAGAAACAAAAAAAATCCAAAAGTTACTATAAATAATATTAATAAGCACACCGATACAATGTTAAAATATAAATTAAAAGTTTCTATGTAATTTGAAATTACTAAATATTTTCATTTAAACATCTCCATTTTATGGAATAATTTTAATAAATCTACTATCAGCAACGTACATCCCACAAAGGAAATGTGTTAATAGTATATTTTGACGAGGAAATTTCCTCTAGACTGGGACTCTTCCTTTTTGTGACGTGATGGGAGTGAGAATGTACGGATTCTTGGCTCTTGACTATGAAAAGGAATCGTCAAACGAATCATTCACCTAATTAGTCTTGGGTGGCCACCATAAAGTGGCCAACAATTAGAGTCACCATCGATCATTTGGTTTAGGCATGATCGGAAACCTATTGAATCCAATATTCATAGTTACGAAACTCAAAACGTTGATTCCATGGTCTGCGTAATTTGAAGATTTAACGGTTGGGTTCAGAAATTGGTTACGCATAAGGAGGTATGAACCTCCCTGTGATGCCCAAAATCGATACCTTTCAACCATGTCTTAACTTAATTTTGCTTCCCTCAGTTTGACTTGTCATTGTTTAAATATAATCCCCTCATTATGCATGAATTTGAATAAAAACAAAGATCTCAGTTTTAGATAAAAAAAACTTGAATCATGTATCTGCCTCAGAAAGATGGGGAACATAGAGATTTCTTGATTAAATTTCTATGAATTCAATTTTTGAAAATCGGATATTCTGGGTCAAGCACTAGAGAGATACTAATTTTTTTTGAAAATCAAAATATTACCTTATAATTTTTTTTTAAAAAACTGATTTTGAAAACATGAACACAAATTAAACATCACAAAAAGGAAACGTGTTAGTAAGATGAAAAAAATAATATTGCATAAAATAAATCACATAAAAGAGGGAAGAGGG
>JBBYHO010000005.1:22454329-22495879 GCA_038382025.1 Adansonia gregorii
ATAGTATTATCTATTATAACTTTCATATTTTTAATTTATCTTATTACTTTATTATATTATTATAAGATTCTAATTACCAGTACTTAAAATAATAATAATAATAATATTCAAAGAAGAATTTAAAATTTTACTACCAACATATGCAAACTTTCAATATTTAATAAGTTTAACTAATAAAATTAAAGAAAATATGTTAAATAGATGATATACTTTATTAATAATGTTTTTCAAAGATCATGATATACTTTATTTTTTTAATAAATTAATATTTTATTATATATAGACCTATTTAAGGATCGGGCTACCTACTTGATCTAATTGAGTCTGGCCCAACTTCTCATATTTTTATATCAAACTAGCCTGATCCAACTCAAAATAGCGATCTTAAAGTAATATATTTTATTTAAATTTAATTATAATATATAATATTAATAAAAATTATTCTTTAATATGATAAACAATAATTCTGACTTAAATAAACAGGTTTGGGCATGTTAAATAAGGGCTTGGGATTGAGATTTTAAAAAAATTTAAACTGTGGCCCAGCCCAAACCATGAGCAAGTTTAATCATATTTAAAATGTAAATTATATTTTTAATATTTAATTAAATTATTAAAAGAATATTAAAATAAAATCAACTTTTAAATTTTTTTTATTTATAAAAAAATCATTTAACTATAATTTTTTCATATTTATTTTTAGTATTAAATTCGAGTTCAGGTTCAAGTCGGGCTCGAGTTCGAGTTTTTTCAGGTTTGGGTCATTTCGAGTTTGGATTCTTTCAGGTTTGGGTCATTTTGGGTTTGGGCTATTTCGGGTTCAAGCCATTCGGGTTTGGGTTTTTTTGAGTTCGGGCCATTGACTTTTTGGTCAAATCGGGTTTAGTTCGGGTTTGGGCTTAGGTTTTTTCGGACGAGTTCAGGCTAGGCTTTATTTTGCCACCTCTAAATTTTATTTAATAAAAATATTTTTATTTAAATTTTAATTATACAAATATATAAATATAAAATAATATTTTCTCATTTTTAAACAATGAAATAAATTAATAGGAGTGCCTAATAAAATTTTAAAAACATTATAAAGTTTTCAATAAAATGTTTACTTAAACAACATTGGTTAGTCAACAATTCAGCTCATGCCCTTGGATGATGATTAAAGCATCAAACATATATAAAAGATTAAAATCTTCTACATATATCAAAAAAGACATTTTCAATAATAAATTTAAGTTTATGAGGATTGCATCAAGTTTTAGAATCCTAAAGTTTAAGTAAATAACCTTGGGGTACCTACTTCCTATCACTTGTCAATCACTTCTATAAATTATAAATGACTATAGTAGTAATAATAATAATAATAATAGTGGAAAATATTCCTAATTCAATTACTTAAAGCAAATTTTATGTATTTAATTGTAAATTAGAATATAATACTTCACATGGAACCAAGTTTAGAGGATAATTTAGTCTTCTTGGTCCACATTTGTTAGCAACTAATTAATTCTATAAATAACTAGTTGCAGCAGAGCTATAGGAGTTTATAAAGTGAGGTAAGTGGCACTTACAAGGAAGTCAATTGCTTCTCATGTAAATAAATATCCTAGTATTCATTTCTTTTCAGAGTAAAACAAAAATGCAAAACAGATAAATAGCTTATGAGTTCACAACTTAAAAAAATTTGGCTTTCTTTTTTTTTTTTAAAAAAAAAATATGGGGCTTTGATAAGTTGATGTACACGTACTTAGAATCTCAATATTCTATCTTGGGTTAAAGACTATACCAATTTCCCTCATAACAATTTCACTTCCAACTAATTGATTTATCTTGTATCATTACAGCATTTCGATGACAACAAATTATTGTAAAGTTTGAAAACCATGTTCACATTTAAGATTAGATGGTAGATGTATATGAGTTGAATTTCTTTTCAAACTCATATATATGTATGCATCCTTTCAAGATTTATTACATGCTATAAATAGATATTAAAGAAATTTGTAAAAGCAAAAAAAAAAAAAATTGTCTATTGATTTTGAGCATCATGATGTCATGCATAGGCATGTATAGTGTATACATTTAAAATCAAACTTGTTTTCATCCAATATGAACATGGGGAATTTGAAAACAATTTCTAAATTGTAATCTAAAATTTATATATAAAGATATTGATCAACCTAGCCAAAAAATGTAGAAAAATACATATAAACTTAATAATTCATATTACGTCATAATAATTGCAGTCGATTTTTGCCCTATTTGGCCAAAATAGCTAGATATAAGAACTTCATAATTCATATAACAAAGCAATTTACCACATCAAGAAAGAATGCTTTCATCTGTTTTTCATCAACAATTATATCTGTAGAGATAGTAGTCGCATTTGTATTTATCCTTTTATGGTGGCAACAACTACCTCTATATCCAGTTCCTGTCTTAATAAAAATAAAGCACTAGTTTAGAATTTGAACAAGGGAAAATTTGGCTAGTGACTTCATGATAAGAGATAAATAATTTTTTGGATTTTTTTAATTTTTACTTGGAACTCGAATTTATTTCTTGGTTTTACTTGTTTCTAGTTTACTTACATTGCTGAGGATTTAACCACTTCAAAGTTTCAATAACAACAATCATGTGCATGGCTCTGCTTAACTATAGTTGTTTGCTACAGTTAAAATCTAATTCTTCTAGGGCCTTATTAATCATCTTTTTAATTCATTTCTTTAAAAACTAATATGAAGTAAAAAGGCCAAATACATGGACAAGATATATAACATAGACAAAATGTCGTAAGTTAGAAAATTTCAATGACTATTCTTAAAATAGAGCATTGTTGTGTAGTTTTAATCTTAGAACCTTCTTTGGCTCCACTGCTTTAGATGAATTCAAGTCCTAGCCAAAAAGTCCATGGGTTATGATGGGTTCATCAAAGCCTCTTTATTCCTCAACAAGCTTTGTCATTATGGATTTTTCAATAAAAATAACTTCTATATTCCTAGAAAATAAGTTTTTTTTGAAGTTCTCAATATAGAACCTAACTATTTTTATAGTGAATGGAAACTATACCTATAAAATTGAAGTCCCTAAGAAATCTATTTTCTAATTTCGATAATAACATAGCTTTAAATGAAATAATAAATTAAGCTAATTTACTCCTTACACATAAAAATAATCTCCATGGAAGAGATAAAATAGATAAAGCAATTTGCAGTTTGCACATTGAAATCGAAACAGGCCCAAGGTCAAATTGGAACACGCTCAAGACAAAAAGACTAGAAGTAAACTAGTGCCATTCTCTTGAACACTTACCAACCAAACCCTACATCAATCATCAATCATTAATCTAATCCTTAATTCCAAATTAAGGCCAAATTGGGCAAAGGTAAAATGAAAAACATAAAGAAAAAATTTTGAAAAATCTAAAATTTTTACCTATTAAACCCTAATGCCAAAGAGAAAGAGATTGTCAGAGACGAAACCAAGCCTTTAAGTTGAGAGAAAAAAAAACTAAGAAAAAGGAAAACAAAAGCAGCGATGTAAGAACAAATAAAGTGGGTTTCAAAAATGGGTGAAAGATAGAGAAAACTGTAGACATCTTATTTTGTCTAAGTCCTTTTTCCAACAGCCCCAATTATTTGAAATCGGGAATATAGCTATTACCTTGATAGAAGTTAACTTCTTTTGGGTAGTTTACACATTTTTTTAACTTATTTTATTACACATAAATGGCCATATTGACAAGTGATAGAAAAGTGCCATTTTAAAATCAATCTTGGATAAAAGGAGAAATATTCAAAAAAATTGTTTTTAAATAATTTCTTGCCAAATTTGGAAAATCATTCCTGCAAATGATATTATGGTCAAATTTCTCATTTTTATTAATTTTTTGAGATTTTTTTGTAAAGCTCAAAAAATTAACCATGGCATATCTTTACCGACACTTATGCAGTACTTACGCCAATATGCATTCCAAAAAAATAAAAATATTCAAGAAAAACTAAGTATTGATATTTTTATCACAAGGTGTCAAATTGTTAATTTTGTTAATTAATTTTGAATTTTTGCAATATCACGACCATTGTGCTCATGAAATTGTTCTAGTTAAATTTATTTTGGATTTTAGAATTTCACCTTTTTTATTTTTGATGATTAATATTTTAGATAATATGTTATATTTAATCCATTTTATATAATTTTCAAAGTATTCTTTAAAATTTTTTCAGTTTCAAAATATGAGCTTTCCCTTATTTGTAAGATTTTTGGTAGAATATTCCTGATTTTTGAACTTCAAAATTCTTTAAATATTTTTATTTAACGACCATCAAATCTATTTTTCAAAATTTATTTTATTTTATTTTATAAGTTTTACATTTTTTTTAATTTTTTCGTTTTAATGATACGAAGTTTTCTACTCCATAATTTTTTTTGGGAGAACTTTTTCAAGTTTAAGATTTTTAAAATTCATTAAATATTTTCATTAAATTTATATTGAATCAATTTTAAAAAATTCAATTTATTTTATGAGTTTTGCATTTTTTCAAAATAAAAAATTTTTTCCATAAAGGTTTTCTCATAAAATTTTACGAGTTTTGGATTTTAGTTTTTTTTTCTTGCACATAAGACTTCTCAAAAATCTTTCTTGTATAATTCAATACTTAAAATGTTTAATAAAAAAATTTTATTAATTTTATTTTGGGCATAATCTCCTTAATAGGTCCAAAAAAAATTTACAAATAGGCCCAAAAAACCCAATAATTTCTCAACAAGCCTAATGACCTTACCAAGCCCTGTTCTTGATTTTCTACCAAGCCCTTCAATTTCTAAAATCCTATCAAGCCTATTTTAATGTAATGGAGTAAGACCAAGCCCATGAGCTTATTATCCTTGGTCGGAACAAGTTGATAGGATCCCCTTTTATACCCTGAGGTCCTTCCCGTGTGGCGACGAGGAGGCATTAAAAAGAAAAAGAGTGATGGCATTTCTCTCACTTTTGGCACAATGGGCCCCTAACAGGAGGCCCACATTATGGGCTATTTTCCAATAAAGTCCACAAAACTTTTTCTTTTTAATTTTGTATCAATTATTTTGATTCAAAATTTTTTATGGAATTTTGATTGAATTTTCCATATGATTAAATTTTTAATTGGATTTATTATGTGGAAATTTGTTGAGTACATGAATTTTGATTTGTTATCATTTTTACATCGAATTTCCAATAAGCTTTCCATGCACCTTGATTAAATTTGTTTCTTTGCTTCCAAGAATATTTTTACTTATAAATTTATAATTTAAATTTGTTTTTAAATAATTAATTTTATAATTTGCTAATTTAGTTACATGAGATTCAATTTGGTTGGAATTAAATTCTTTTCTAACTAATTTAGTTTCTTCCAAACCAATTCCATCAAGTTGGCCAAACCAACCAAATGATCATCATGCCACCTAAACTGGCATAATCATGACAATAGGATGGTGGCTTGTAAGAAAAGATGACAAGGGCATAGGCTTATGACACAGCAATCATCATTTTCCTACCTAACAAGTTAACAAAATATCAAATAAATAAAAAAATGAAAAAGCATGGAAAAAAACATGAAAATTTGCCAAGAAGGATTTTCATCCTCCTTGGTCGAATCATCCTCCCCTATAAATGGGGGAGGATGTTTTCTTCAACCTCTGGAGCCAAAAACAAAGGAAAGAAAAAAACTTTAAAAAAAAGAGAAAATACTTGAAAAATTTTTTCAAAGCTTTGTTAAGGTATAATCTCTACTAAAGTCTTTAGTCTTCCTTGTTCCATACATTTTTCTTTTCTTTGGTGAGCCAAAAATACGCTTAAATTCATAGATTTTTTATCCATCTTGAAAGACTAAGCATAATGGCCATGAACAAATTTCTTTGATTTTATTATTTGTTTTCTTGTTAGTAAATTATCTTTATTCATGAATCATGTGTGTATTGATATGATGTTGGTTTTGGTGTTATATTTGTCGTATCTATGTTCATATGTATTTAACTTCTTTTCGGGTTTTCTTGCTATTATATTGAAATCACACGTTTATATATTTATTTTCATAATTTCATTACACGATGGTGTTAATTTATGTTAGATAAAATATGAATAGGTGATTATTGAGTTTTTAAAAAAAATTGATTGGTAGATTATTTAGGTGATGCCTAAAATGCATGCATGTATATATGATGCTTTTTGTTTTTTTTTATTGTCATTTGTAAACATAAAAAATTTAAAGGCTAATTTGTAAAAACTAACAAATAATAAAAATTTTTGTTTGGATCTATATGCTTGGCCGAAGCGCACCTACACCCTTAGGAGTCTATTTTATGTATTTATCAAGTTAAAATATATTTTTTTATTTTTGATGTCTTTTTGTAATTTTGAAAAATTTATTCTGGGAGCAAAAAAAGGTGATCGAATCTTGCTTGTAATTTTCTATGTGATCTTTTTGTGATTATTTTGATTTATTTGATGCTTAATTTTATTTTTTTAATCATGCAAAGACTAATTTGTAATTTTAAGAAAGTCTAGGGATAATTAGGAAGATCCAGCATTTTTAGGTTAATCATCCACTTAGATTATTTTAAATAATTTTAACATTCCATTGGTCCTTTGATGGGTTGTTAAAGCCATTAATACCTTTTGTATTCTTTCGATTCTCCATTAGAATACAAAATGCAATTTTTTGAATATTTAGGGACTTAATGGTATTTTTGCATTTTAGGTTACCTTAAAATCTAAATCACCCATTAAGGGTATTTAGGGCCAAAAAATGTATTTAAACATTTTTAGTTAACTTAGGACTAATATTTAATCTTTAGAAATTTAGGGACCAATTGCCAATTTTTATACTTTAGGTCATTTTTGTCTTCTAAATTAACCATTTAGAGTAAAAATCATCATTACTTGTCTTTTCATATCCATTAGTTTGCCAAGATACTTTCATGCCGAAGGTACACTTTAGAGCCATTTTGGTAATTTCTCTAAAATCGAGTATTAGGTAGTCATCAAGATGCTTTTATGCCAATGATGTGCATTTAGGATAGGTTCACCTTTTTGTGATCATTTTAAGTCCTTCAATATTATCGAGATATTTTCACATCAAAAGTACACCTCAAGGGCATTTTGGTAATTTTTCTAAAATCAAGTTTTAGGTTGTCATCAGGATGCTTTTATGCCAACGATGTGCATTGAGGATATGTTTACCTTTTTATGATTGTTTTTGAGTCTTTAAGGGTTATCAAGATAGTCTCATGTCGAAAGTATACCTTAGGGGCATTTTTATAATTTTTCTCAAGCCAAGTCCTAAATAGTCTTTGGGATGCTTTTTATGCCAAAGATGTACATTTAGGATAGGTTAACCTTTTTATAATCCTTTTCATGTTTTTTAGGGTTGTTAAAATACTTTTACGTTAAAGGCACACCCTAAGGGTATTTTGGTAATTTTTCTCAAATCGAGTCCTAAGTAGTCATCGGGATGCTTTTATGCCAAAGATGTACATTTAGGATAGTGTCACTTTGTTATAATCCTTTTAATGTCATTTAGGGTTCCTAGGATACTGTCACATTAAAGGAAAACCTTAAGGGTATTTTAGTAATTTTCTTTAAGCTTGAGTCCTAGGTAGTCATCGGGATGCTTTTATGTCAAAGATATTTAGGATAGGTTTGCCTTTCTATTATCCTTTTCGTGTCATTTAAGGTCATCAGATATTTTTCAGTTGAAGTTACACCTTAGGGGCATTTTGCTAATTTTTCTAGAATCAAGTCCTAGGTAGTCATCGAGATGCTATGCCAAAAATATACATTTAGGACAGGTTCACCTTTTTATAATCCTTTTCATGTCCTTTAGGGTTGTCAGGATACTTTCACGTTGAAAATATAGCCCAATGGCATTACAGGAATTTTGCATTGGAACCAAGCCTTATGTGATCACTAGGATACTTTTATGTCAAAGGTACACATTAGGAATAGGTTCGTCATTTTTTATTGTTATCGAGTCTTAGAATGTTCTATAAATATTTTAAATAAAATATAATTTTTTTAAAAAAATTAAGGTAAAATTTTTTTAGAAAATTAAGGCAATGCCTTTAAGTTAAAATAATATGTGGAGTTTTTTCCAAATATGATAAAGGTTTTATAGATTATTTTAATAACAATATATCATTTTCAAAGTGGAAATCAAGATTTTTGTAAATTTAAAAAAAAAAAAGCCTTTGGCCTTTTTTCAACCCTCCAATGGGTTGCAAATGATATTTTGAATTTTAAAATCTTTTTGTGTTCCTTTGGTTTTTTTGTTGGGGTATAAAAGAGAATGATAAAAAACTTTGGTGTTACACTAGTCCTCTAGTGGAGTGCATAAGAGATTTTGATTTTTAAAATTTTAAAAACCTATTTTTTTGACATGAAATAATAAATTTATTTCATAAAATATTATTTTAGGAATTTATAATTAAATGCCATATGTTAAAACCAGATAAAAAATTAAAAGTCAAGTTAACACATAAATAATAAAGTATCGATTTTTGGGCATCACAGAGGGTCAATCCTTACTTGTAATTGTAACTGACTCTTAGACCCTTTTATATGATCTCTGGTACGATCATGGTCCTCAAAGTTGATATTCTAGGGTTTCATATCCCTCGAAATATGCACTTGGATAGGTGACTAATCTCACCTAGCCCAAATAGATTAGTGATGACTCCAAATAAATAGTCATTTTGTAATGACTATTTAGGGTTAAGTCAAGTGAGCAATTTATTTCGATCGCCTAAAAATAAGAAAGATAATGATATGGCCTATAGAAATGAGAGAACATAAAATAGTAATATGCCAACAAATATAGAAACGTAGGCCATTTAAGTCAGGCTTGGTCAGATTCATAATCGGGGCACGTTGCAACAACTTGGTGACTTTACTAGGGACATTTAGAGAGTTAGGACTAAAATTAATTATGTATTAACTAAATTTCAATTAATTTGATTTCAATTTGTATTTAATATTAAATATCTTTTTTAAAATTTTCCTTTCATTGTATTAATATTTATTTTACATGTTTTTGTGTTTTTACTTTTGGGATTAGGATAGTGGGTTTTATTTTTGTCATAAAAAGTTATATTTGTCCCTTCACACACTATGCATTTGCAGTAGTTTTTCTTCATCAGATATAGAGGGGGTATAGGCACCTAATATTTTAGGAAAGGGTGAAGTAGCTTCACCTTTTAAGGTGTTTGCCTTTGTCTGGGCCAGTGAACAACCTATCAACTGTAGATTCCAACATCTGCCTATGGTGTTAGCCTCCTTACGAGCATAAAGGAAATGCCCACTCAAATTAAACCTATTCTGACATAAATCCATGATGGATAAAGATAGGGTAGCTCACTAGTCTTTTTTAGGCTCGAGGAATTTGAGAACCCAAGTAGTGGTCTGACTTGAACTACATATAGTAGACCATACTAACCTTATAGTCAAGGGCATGCCCGATTTTAGGCGTCACCTAAACTAAGGACACATGAAAGGATAAAGTTATCGCTCTCCCAGTATTTTCATACTTTTATGTGGATAATTTTGATGTCTTGTTTGAATAATTTTTTATTTTCACTGCTTTTAAATTTATTTATACCTTATTTGAATAATTTGTGATTTTCATTGTTTTGAAATTTATTTGTATTTCTTAAGGGTACTAACTTGTTTTCTTTTTCCTTTTTTGATGCATTTTTTTGTCCTTATATGCATATAGGAATGCTTGCAAAAAGAATTCCAGCTTAGATAAAATTTTATTTAACTTTATGCCAGAACCAGTACATGCAATAATTATTTTCAAAGAATTTGAAAAGGTCCGTTCTGAGTCTGAATGCAACCAAAAAAAGGACAAGGAGTGTATACCAAGGGGTTTTGTGTCTAAGTTGCCAAAAATCACATATGTAGACTTCCACCAGAATAATTTGAGAGAGTTAGCGCAGTAGGGGAATCCGAAGCAAACCTAGTTTAAAAAAAAGTATGGATAGATAGCTCTCTTGCTCAAAATACGCATGGATAAACAGTTAGTCATGGTTATGATTGAGTTTTTGGATCCATGATATTGATGTTTTTCATTCAATCAACATGACATGACTTTGACTGTGGAAGAGATATCAGCTTTCCTTAGGCTTAGGCCTTTAGAGAGGAGACCTATCTACTACAAAAAGTGCAATATGACCAGCTTTTGTAAACAATTGAGTCAAGTTTTGGGTCTGGGTTCTAAAGTCAACACCAATATATAGAGCAGAAAGAGAACACTAATGTCATCTCATGGCAGAATCTACAAAAATATATCCAATAGCGATCCGACATTGAGAAAGCATAGGATGCATTTACTCTTGCTATATACAAGATGATTTTCTTCCTGAAAGTGTTAGGATTTGTTGAGGTAGTAGTAGTGGATTTATTTGATTAGTTGAAAAAATATGCACCCAGCTCCAGCAATTCTAGTCAAGATGATTTAAACACTTAATGAATGTTGAGAAAAGGTTAAAGGAGATTCTTTGGGAGTACTCTGTTATTATATATATGGGCTTAAAGTTATTTTAGGGGCAAAGGGGCAAGTAAAGTTAAAACCTATTTCCCGCATTTTGTCCCTCTTTAGGAATTTATTAAAAAAGAATGGCCCAAGTCTGAAACCAAGAAACCATGGGTTAAAATGCTAAAGAACTTGGCTTCTTCTAATATAACTTGGAAGGCACCATGGTTTTCACTAAAACACTTTATGTATCGGCGTGGTAATCTACTATATGTGCCTTTACTTGATATATGGGGCACTATGGGATATGCACCATTATTGGTCTGAAGACAATATGGATCATAGCAATTCATTCCCATGACTTCAAATTTGGCTAGTGTTGACTTGGAATATCAAGGTGAGGATTATGAAAAGTTGTTTCAGATAGTTGTTTTATACTGAAAAGAGAAGTATAAGTCGAGATTATGAGCATACATGGATAAGACCACTCTAGGGTATGATACTTTAAGGAGAGTTTGGGGTTGTAATATAATCATTCCTGCCTCAGATGGGACTAGTCCTCGAGTATCTATTTATTCAAAACCTGTCATGACATCTAAGATCAATTCAATTAAGGAAAAAGCTGTAAAGGAATGAAAAAGAATGAGTGACGAGAATTAGAGGAAGTTGCTTATTTACAAATGTATATGGAAACAAAAGCAAAAGAAGTTAAAAAATTGGAAGAAAAGAAGTTAAAAAAATGGAAGAGAAGTACAATCTAATGAAGAATGACTAGGTTGAACACAATAAGAAAATGAAACTTGTCAGGATATCTGAGAGTTTCAGCAACACTACTAAAGGGTTAAAGGAAAAAATGCATAAGCTTAATGAAAAGTTGAAAGTATAGAAGGCTAAAGCTTTGGAAATAGAGACTAAGCAAACTATTTTTGAAAGAGAAAGCAGAGAATATGCTAATACACATCTCTAGTTAAAAGGGTCTATTGAAAAGAATAAATGACTTCGAGTTGCCTTAGATCAAGAGCATGGAAGGGTATCTTAAATGCTCGAGGAAAGACAAGGCCTCACTATAACTGTTGCAAAGATAGGACTAGATTACAATGCAAGGGAAATGATATTGGTGCCTTACTGCAAGCCTATCATAATTTGGATGCATATTGAGCTGATAAACTATGGTGGGCCGAAGATGATGGTAGAGGATGGATAGTTAATTCTTTTGGCTGACAAATGTACATAGATCATTTTACAAAACATACCTACTCAGCTATTATCCAAGCAAGGAAAATGGTGGAGAGGATTAAATACTTATGGATACAAATTAATCTTGTGGGACAATACGGGCATGTTGCACTTCAGTTTTTAGATGTGGCTCAAACACAATATGATTAAGTTAGAAATTTCCTTGCATATAATCCTTACATGATCAACGATGTGAACATGTAATTTATCCTAAAGTTAATGGAAAATTTCTGAGTTTGGAATCTTTAGTTAAAGCAAGCGTCTTTGTAAGTGCATTCATATACTCATACCATATATACATATGCCTATACATATACATACATACGTATATACATGATTATTAATTTCATTAGTTCATATGTAAAAATTAATTAACTCAAAAAAATAGGAAATTCTTAAGGTCAACATTGTAAACTTAGAAAGCTCAACTTAACCACTACCCAATCATCAATACCATACTAGATTTAGAATGAGAAGAATGGTTGAGGATCATTTGGCAAGATCAGAAAGATTAGAAGAAACTCATTGACAAGCCCAGGAGGCCATACTGAAAAAACAAGAAGAACTACAAGCTTAGATCACAAGGATGATGGAGTTGTTAATAGCAAAAGAGCCGGTTCATCAATAGCCAGAGATAACTATTGACACTCTTACCGAGGGATCGGGGGGTACCATTTGATGAACAAACAACTAACGCTCAGAATGCACAGCTAGCTAATATCCCAAATCTATAACAAAATGCCCCAGTTGCTAATCCACTGGTCAGCATTATTAATTTTAATGCCCTTTTACAAAGGGCAAGTACAAGAACTGCAATCACTTAAGAAGAATTGTCAGGCCCTAGTACTAATAAAGAGGAAGAGCATAAACAGAAGAGTAAAGAGTAAGTTAAACTAAAGATGGAAAAAGGGAAATTACAACTTCTTGAGAGGGGGCTAAAAGCCATTAAAGAGGCCAAACTATATAGTAGTGTGGACGTCAAAGACCTCAGTCTAGTACCAGATTTAGTCCTTCCACAAAAATTTAAAGTGCCCAAGTTTGAAAAATACAAAGGCACTACTTCCCTTTAAGCACACATTAAAATGTTCATTAGGAAGATAGGTAGTTATGCCTAGAATAATAAGCTTCTGATTTATTTTTTCATAAAACCTTATCTGAATCTGAGCTAAGATGGTATAATGATCTAAACTGAACTCAAATTTAATGCTAAACGGACTTAGCTAATGCATTTCTTCAACAATATAAATATATGGCTGAATGGGTGCCCAATAGATTAACTCCTTAGAATATGGAGAAAACGTCTACAAAATCATTTTAGGAGTATGCACAAAGATAAAGAGACGTGGCATCTCAGGTTCAACCTCCCTTGACTGAGAAAGAAACCATGATGCTACTCGTGAGCACCTTGCATCCCTTTGTTATGACAAATTACTAGGGAATATAAACAAGAATTTTGCTAATCTTTTTATTTCTAGAGAGATTATTGAGACAGCTATAAAGATCGGTAAAATCACGACTAGAGAGTCTTTTACCAGAAAAAGCTAGGGCCAAGAAAGAAGAAAGAAAAAGCTCTATCTATTAACTATGCCAGTCAACCGTTCCATCAATAACCTCGTCTGAATTACAAAACCAAAGACAGTAAAACTAAAATACCTACTTTATTAACATACCTAGAGCTCTTACTTTAACATCACCCTAGACTACCATTTTGAACCCTCCTCCATAAAACTATCCAAGACCCAATGTTAATCCACTAGCCCAGAGCCAACCAACCTACATCTCACTTTGAACTTCTTTTTTACTCTTATAAGAAAATGTTTGATAAGCTTTTTAAGGCATAGTTAGTGGCTTCAATCTTTTCTAAACTATATGAAGGTAATTACCCTAGTTGGTATGACCCAAATTTGCACTATAAGTATCATGCAGTAGTAGGTCACTGATTAAAAACTACATTGCCTTCAAGCGAAAGGTCCAAAGTCTTATTGAGGGGGTGCCTATCAAATTGATATTGAGAAGGGCACCTTTCAAATTGATAATGGCCCAACACCTAATATTGCAACAAATCCCTTACCTGATCATACCGAACCTGGGATTAACGCTCTAATTACTAAAGAAAATAGATGTGGAAAGTCAAAAGCCTAAGAAGTTAGGACTCTAATGGAAAGAGTATGGGCAATCTTGATTGAAGGCGGGATCTTTGATCAAAATCGTGGAAGTATCAAAAGCCAATATGATCTTGGTGCTAACTTCTGCAAATTTCATACAACATCAGGACACATTTTGCAAAATTGCCGAAACTTTTTAGCCATAATCCAAAGAATGATGGACAATGGGTGAAATTTGATTATTTGAAGAAGCTGGACTAGAAAAAGAAAAATTAATTAACATGGCTAGTGAAGGATCGTCACAACTACCCTACGGCATCGATCGCCCTCTTATCATTCATTATAACCAACTAAGGACCACATGTTTAAGGCTAATGTTACTTCTAAAGTCATTATCAGAGCTCCAACTCAATTCTTATATTAGAATAACAAATAGGTATCGTGGAAGCATAATTGTAAGATGACAACCCTAGAGGTTGTTACCAGCTAATTAGTTACTGTTGACATAATAAGGTAAGCCATGTAGCGAGGAGTGGTTGCATCTATGATCTAGAAATTAGTGAAACTAGTGCCAAAACCAAGTTAAAAAGATAGATACCTAAAAAAGTAATAGTTACCAAAGATATCCCATAGAAGTACAGACATCGATTAAGGAAAAAAAGGCTACCTAATTTCTTAAATTTATTAAACATAGTGAGTACAGTATAGTGGTACAGTTGAAGTTGCAGCTGATAAAAATTTTTATGTTGACCTTATTACTTAGCTCAAAAGCGTATCAGAATGCTTTGTTAAAAGTGCTCAACCAAGCATATGTACCTCAAGACATTTCTATAAATAAGTTTAATCACCTTGTAAATAACATTGTTATTGACAATTTCATTTTATTCAGTCACGATGAAATCCCACCAGTGGGTAGCACTTCAATGAAAGCTCTTCACATGACAATTCACTATAAAGGGACCACATTGCCCAAACTCCTTATTGACAATGGATCAGCTTTGAACGTAATGCTACTAATCATGTTGTTTCACTTGCCAATCAATGTTAGTCAGATCAAGCATAGCCATACAGTCATTAAGGTATTTGACGAGACAAGAGAGAAATCAAAAAGACTATTTTGATCACTTTAGATATCGGTCTATGCCCATTCGAGATCGAATTTCATGTGATGGACATTACCCTAGCATACAACTATTTGCTGGGACAACCATGGATTCATTATGCCTATGTTGTCTCATCATTTTGCACTAAAAGTTTAAATTCATAGTTGATAAGAAGTTGATTAACCTATTCGAGAAAAAAGACACCGTGGCTATAACTTTTACTAAAGCCTCTTAATTTGAAACAAATGCTGAAATTGAATAATGCTCTTTCATATCCTTTGAAACTATGAAAGCTACCTTTGTTGCATAAAGGTCTATAATCCTAAAACCTAGACTTTTAAAGAACACCCGTATAGGTATCAAGCTTATAGTGGAGAAAAAAGTCTGAGCTAAATATGGGTTTAGGAAATGCTTACAAGGAATCAATCGATCCATCAATGTCATTGGCAAGAAAGACAAGCACGAGTTAGGCTTCAAGTTGGAGTGGAGTCAAAAAAAGAAATTTGAAAACAAATCTTAAGAAAAAAAGCAAGCCCAAGCCATTAGTCAAAGTCAAGGTAGAATTCAATCTTTTACTCTTTAATAGGTGAAATGTTTTGTTATGGAGTGGTTGTTAATCCAAAAGTTGAAGAAAGAGAAACCGATGAAGTTATTATAGTGGTTAATGAAGTTTTCAAGAAGTGTCAGGTGGCCACCATTAGAGAAGATAGCAAAATGTCGAATAATGATCATAGGATCCATCCTTGTCCTCTTGGTTACATCTTGAAAATTAGACTTGTACTAAGAAAACTGTAATGCTTAAGTCAATTTCAAAGTAATCTTGAAATCTTATTTTGTCATCTAAGAATTTTTCTGTGAAAACTTAAAACACCAAATTATCATTAATAGCAATGAAATGCATATAACTTTTTATCTATGTCCAACTTCTTTTATACCCATTTTTCTTTTCCTTTTTACATACATTTACATGAATCATTTCATAAATTTGTCTGCCCATTCCTTTTCTCCTTTTACCTTTACAAAATTTCTCATTCAAAGTGAAGCAGATGATCCTAAGCATGATTCAAAGGTTAATCTTGAATAGGCTATTTGCTTGAACAAGGTTGATTTCAAAAAAGATGTTGATGATCATACTTTGCCACCTGACCTGCAATAATAATCAAGTGAGAGGATGAATGAATAATGCCTTATGAAAAATCCACAAAGGAAGAAGTCAGAATAGGGACTGCCTTTATTCCATCACTAGGGAAGAATTAATAAGTTAGCCTAAAAAATTTAGAGATGTTTTTGCATGGTCCTACTAATACACACCAGGGTTGGATACAAAAATTATTGTCCATAAATTATTTTTAAAACTAAAATACAAACTAGTTTAGCAAAAGTTAAGAAAAATGAAACCCAAAATGCTTTTAAAAATAAAAAAAAAAAAGGTAAAAAGACAATTCAAGGCTAGATTTCTCAAAATGGCAAAATACCCAGAATGGGTTTCAAATATTGTCCTACTTCCTAAAAAGGATGGTAGAGTCAGAATATGTGTTGACTATTGAGACCTAAATCATACAAGTTTAAAAAATAATTTTTCTCTTCCTCATATAGATACTCTGATTGATAATTCTATGAAAAATTATCTATTTTTTTCATGGATTGATTTTTAGGATATAACCAGGTAAAAATGGCACTAGAAGACGTGGAAAAGACCAAATTGTCATAATATGAGGAACTTTTTGTTATAAGGTAATGCCGTTTAGACTAAAGAATGCCAATGCAACTTATCAGAGGGCAATGGTCGTTTATTCCAAGATATGATGCACAAAAACATAGAGGTATATGCAGATGACATGATTGCCAAGTCACCTTAGGTGGAACGGCACATCATTGATTTACATAAATTGTTCAAAAGACTGAAAAAGTATCAATTGAAATTGAATCCTATAAAATGCATTTTTATCATAAGGTCTGGGATATTATTAGGCTTCATTGTGAGTAAAAAATGGATTGAAGTTGATCTAGATAAAATCAAAGCCATACAAGAATTGTCACCCTTGCGTATGCAAAAAAAGGTGTGAAGCTTCTTGGAAAGGTTGAATTACATTGCCAAATTCATATCCCAACTCACAGATATTCTAGTTGTTGCAAAAAATAAAATCCTTGTGAATGGAATAAAGAATGCCAATAAGCATTTGAAAAAGTTAAGTATTATCTCTGTAATCTGCTAATGTTAGTGCCATCTACACCGGGACATCATTTAATTTTGTATTTATCAGTATTTCAAAAGTCTATGGGTTATGTGCTAGGATAATAAGATAACAAAGGAAAAAAAGAGCAGGTGATTTATTACCTTATTAAGAAATTCCTTGATTATGAGGTAAATTGTTCTCAAATAGAAAAGATATATTGTGCCCTAGTTTGGGCTATAAAAAGTCTTTAACAATACATGTTGTATCAAACCACTGGCCGATCACCCAAATGAATCCGTATCTATTTGAAGCACCAGCTTTGTCAGGAAGGATATGTAAATGGCAAGTCTTGCTATCGGCATATAATATGGTTTATATGAGTTAGGAGGCAATCAAATGAAGCGTAATTTCTAAATTCCTAGCAAGCTGGGCACTTGATGATTATTAACCATTGAATTTTGACTTTCTTGATGAGGATCTAATGAATATTTTGGTAAAAGAAAAAGAAGAGCCATTGAAAGAATTAAAATGGAAAATGTATTTCGATAGAGCATCAAATGCTTTAAGCCATGGAATCAAAGCGATCTTGATATCTTTAGAAGGAAACTATTACCCCTTCATTGCTTGATTGGAAATATAGCAAAATATGAAGCTTGTGTTATAGGACTTGAGGTAACTGTAGAGAGAAAAGCTTAATTATTGAAACTATATGGAGACTCAGCCTTAGTGATTTATCCATGAAGAATAGGAAACTCAGGGTTTGAGGATACAATAATATAGAAAGCTGATTCTAGAATTGCTTGAAGAGTTCAAGAAGGTGGAATTTATTCATTTGACCTAAGACTATAATAAAATGGTAGATGCTCTAGCCACCCTAACTTTGATGTTTTAAGTAAATAAGGGGTAAGAGGTAATGCCCATTTAGATGAGCATATATGAGTCTCCTACATATTGTTGAGATGTCAAAATGGAAGCAAATGGTCTCCTATGGTATTGTGACATCAAAAGATATCTCAATGATCGAGTACACCTTAACAATGCCTTCGAGACTGATAAAAAAACTTTAAGAAGGCTTACAGTGAATTTTATCCTAGATAGAGAGATTCTTTACAAAAAGAGTTATGATGAAATGTTATTAAAATATGTTGATGGTCCCAAAGAATAGAAGATATTGGCAAAAGTGCATGAGAGGATTTGTAGTATCTATGCAAACGGATATAAAATGGCGAGGCAAATCATAAGACTAGGTTATCTCTAGATGACCATGGAGATTGATTGTATTAAATATGCTCAGAAGTGTCATAAATGCAAAATCTATGTTGACAAGATCCATGTACCACATTCGCCATTGCATGTCATAACCACACCATGGCCATTCTCTATAAAGGGCGTGGATGTTATTTGACTAATTACCTCTACCGCTTCGAACTGTTATCACTTCATCTTGGTGGTTATTGATTACTTCAACAAATGGTTTGAAACATCTTCCTATAAAATGTGACAAGGTTGACTATGATAAAATTTTTGAGGACTAACATCATTTGTTAATTTTGAATCTGGGAAAAAATTATAATGGATAACACCACCAATTTGAATAATAAATTGATGATGAGGTATATACTCAGCTTAAAATTTCTCATCATAATTTAGTGATATACCATCCAAAGATAAGTAGAGCTATAAAAGTGGCTAATAAGTATTAAAAGAATTATAGGAAAGATGGTAGAGACCTATAAAGACTGGCATAAGAAGCTCTCCTTTGCCCTTTTAGCTTATAGAACTCCAGTTTGAACTTTAACTAGGGCAATGCATTATTCACTAGTCCACGGTATGAAGGTTGTTTTCCTAATTGAAGTAGAGATCCCTTTACTCCATGTTTTAATAGAATCCAAGTTGGAAGAAGCTGAATGGGTTCGAGATCACTTTGAGCAGCTAGACTTCATTGAAGAAAAAAGGTTAAAAGCTATTTATCATAGGCAGACGTACTAGAAAAGAATGAAAAAAGCGAATGATAAGAAAATTCATCCTAGGAAATTCCATAAGAGAGAACTAGTACTAAGAAAAATCCTTTTAAGACAAAAAAATCCATAGGGTAAATGGGCACCCAATTGGGGAGGGCCCTATATTATCCAAAAGACATTTTTAGAAAAAGCGTTGGTATTGGCAAAGATATATTAAGGAATTTTGCCAAACCCTGTTAATTCTGATAATGTAAAAAAAATTATGCCTAAAAAAAGAGAAAGAAAAAAAAAGATAAAAAGAAAGAAAAAAATGGATGAAAACCCAAAAAGGGGTCCGTTCCAAAAATTAAAAAAATAAAAAAAGAGAAAAAATTGATGAAAATCTAAAAAAGGTGTCCATTTTAAAAAAGCAAAAATCAAAAGAAGAGCTTAAAAAGACTCTGATCAAATATAAGATGTGGGCGAGGATTTGACTTGAAAACCCAAAATGACAAATCAAGTATTGGAAATAAATAGCCAAAACATAATTTACCGATAAACTAGGTCTAAAAAAGGCATAGGATTATCAGAGACATTTTTAAAAGATAAAACTTCATGAAGGTAAACTTTTCATTGTGGAGAAATATTTGAAAAAATTGAATGGGAGATTCCATTTATCTAAGTAACATTCAAATCTCTTTTGTACTTCACCATCATTTTTAAAATAATCGATGTTGTATCTTTTTTCCTTATTGAAATACAAGCATATATTTTCATTCATACCTTTGTTAAATAGTATTTTTGACTATGCTAACATTTATGCTAAATGATAAATAACATTTTAAGTAAATGGAAAATCAATGAAAAGATGACAACTTGATTTGTTTGCAGTACTTTGAATAAGATTAAAACATTGTAGGGATCTTAGTCAGTAATCCAAACTTTTTCAAACATTCTAATAAAAATTAGGCTGGCCAAACTACATATTCCCCATCATATTACTCTTTTTCAGCTTATATCAATTTATTTTAGCTATTGATGGAAATTTTAGAAACCATATATTATCTACCATGCTCTTCTTTTTTAGCATGTATCAATTTATTTCTGCTATTAATGGGAAATTTTAGAGACCATATATTCCTAATCATGTTCCTCTTTTCAACTCCTAGATGATATTGGTGCATCACCTAGTTTGACTTCTTAGGAACAAGTGTATCTTATCCATAATGACCTCTAAAGATGCCTTCAAATTCAAATTCAAATGTTGGCTCCTTCTGTCAAAAAGAAAAGAGATCCCCAATGCTTTCTGAGGATATTTTCAATCACCAAGCAAAAATATGGGCTTATTCCATTAAATGAAAAAGAAATATCTATCACATTTTCTAAAAGGATAAATTTAACTCCAAAATAAGTTGGATCAAACATTGATAAAGAAAATTAAATAATGAAAATTCATCATATGCATTCCTCATGCATTTGCATTCATATTTGATAATTTACAGATCTTAAATTGAATATGATATTGGAAAGAGCCTTTCAAAATGTCAATTGTTTCATAACTGAAAGGTAAACATCGTATTCCTTTAAGCAATTTAGATATAAAGCATTTCTACCTTGGTCAACCTTCTAGACTGAGGTTATATCATGATCACTTATCGGTTCTACCTTGGTCAACCCTTTAAACTCAGATTACATCCTGGTCATCCTTGTTTGACTATATCTGTTTTGCCCTAGTTAGCCTTCTAGACTTAATCACCTTCATTTGACTATATCGCCCTGGTCAACCAGCTAGACCTAGGTTATATCCTGGTTATCTTTCGTTTGATTATATTAATTTCACCCTGGTTAACCTTTTAGACCTAGGTTATATCTCGATCACCCTCGTTTAACTATATTGGTTTCACCCTAGTCAACCCTCAAAATAAGGTTACATCTTGGTCATCCTTTGTTTGACTACATTGGCTTCACCCTGGTTAACCCTTTAAACCTAGGTTATATCTCGGTCACCCTCGTTTGACTATATCGATTTTACCTTGGTCAACCCCTAGATTGAGGTTGCATCCTAGGCACCCTCATTTAACTTCATCGATTTATCTTGGTTAACCTTTTAAACTTAGATTACATCATGGTCATCTTTCGTTTGATTGTATCAGTATCACCCTTGTCAAACTTTAGATCGAGGTTACATTCTAATCACCCTCATTTAACTATATCGATTTTACCCTGCCCAACCCTTTAGACTTAGGTTAGATCCTGGTAATCCTTCGTTTGACTGTATCAGTATCGCCTTGGTCAACCTTTTGGACCTAGGTTACATCCTAGTCATCCTTGTTTGACTGTATCAATTTTGCCTTGGTCGATCTTCTAGACTCTAATTACTTTTTGGTCATCTTTGTTTGACTTACGGTTTTGCCTTTGTCAACCCTTTAAACCTAGGATTACATCTTGGTCACTTTTTTTTTACTGTATTGGTTTTTCCATGGTCAACCCTTTAGACCCAAGATTACATCTTGCTTACTTTTGTTTGACTATATCAGTTTTACCCTTGTCAACGATTTAGACCTAGGATTATATCCTTGTCACCTTGGCTTGACTGTATCATTTTTTCCCTAATCAATCTTTTAAACCTAAAATTAGATCCTAGTCATTTTCATTTGACTATACTGGTTTCACCCTGGTCAACCTTTTTATAACTAGGATTAAATCCTATCACTTTTGTATAATCGTATCGATTTTACCCCAGGTTGTTTATTTTTAATGTACATATAATGTAGTTTTGTTCTTAAAAAAAATTTACAATTTGAATGAAATTATGTCTATTTGGTCTTTGCCCTATCTTTGATTCTCAATAATAGCCAAAGAGGGGTAGTTGTAGACACTTAATTTTGTTAAGGTCTTTTTTCCAATAGTCCCAGTTATCCTAAACGGGAAAATAGCTGTTACCCTTATAGAAATCAACCTTTTCCAGGTAGTTTACTCATTTTTTTAACTTATTCTATTACAATAGATAGCCGTATTGACACGTGATAAAAAAAATACCATTTGAAGATCGATCTTGGATAAAATGATGAATATTCAAAAGGAAAATTTTGTTTTTAAATGCTTTCATGCCAAATTTGGAAAATCATTTTTGCATCTGATATCACGGTCAAATTTTCCATTTTTATGAATTTTTTAAGATTTTCTCATAAAGCTGAAAAAATTGACCGTCACATATTTTTATCGACACTTGTGCAATATTTATACCAATATGCATTCCAAACAAATAAAAAAAATCAAAATAAGTATTGGTATTTTTACCATAAAATGTCAAATTACCAATTTTGTTAATTAATTTTGAATGTTTACAGTATCATGAGTATTATGCTTGTGAAATTACTCTAGTTAACTTTATTTCACATTTCATAATTTCTCCTTTTTTATTTTTGATAATTAATATTTCATATAATATGCTATATTTAATCCATTTTATATAATTTTTAATGTATCCTTTGAATTTTCTCTGTTTCAAAATATGAGTTTTCCTTTATTTTGTAAAATTTTTTATAAAATTTTCTCGAGTTTTTAACTTCAAAATTCTTTAAATATTTTCATTTAACCACCATCAAATCAGTTGTTCAAAATTTATTTTATTTTATGAGTTTTGCATTCTTTTGAATTTTTTTGTTTTCAAAATACAGAGTTTTCAACTCTGTAAATTTTTTCAGAGGAATTTTTTAAGTGTAAAATTTTTAAAATTTATTAAGTATTTTCATTGAATTTATATTAAATTAGTTTTTTTTAAATTTAATTTATTTTATGAGTTTTACATTTTTTCCAAATAACAAATTTCTTCCATAAAGGTTTTCTCGTAAAATTTTATGAGTTTTGGATTTTTTTTTTTTTTTGCATATAAGACTTCTCAAAAATTTTTCTTGTATAATTCAATACTTGAAATTTTTGTAAAAAAGTTTATTAATTTTATTTTGGGCACAATTTCCTTAATAGGTCCAAAACTTTCAAAATTTACAGATAAGTCTAATAAGCCTAATAATTTCTCAACAAGCCCAATGACCTTACGAATTCCATTTTCTTGATTTTCTACCAAGCTCATTTCATTCTCTAAAAGCCTATCAAGCTTATATTAATGTCTAATGTTCCAACGAAGTCCACTAGCCTTTTTTAAAAATTTTATATCAATTATTTTGATTCAAATTTTTGTATGGAATTTTGATTGAAATTTTCATATGATTAAATTCTTAATTGGATTTATTATGTGGAATTTTGTTAAATACATGGATTTTAATTTGTTATCATTTTCTTCATGGAATTTTCAATTAGGATTTTCATGCACCTTGGTTGCATTTGTTTCTTTGCGTTCAAGATTATTTTTACTTGTAAATTTATAGTTTAAATTTGTGTTGCATAATTAATTTTATAATTTATTAATTTAGTTACATGAAATTCAATTTAGTTGGAATTAAATTCTTTTTGAACTAATTTAGTTTCTTCCTAACCAATTCCATGAAGTTGGCCAAAACTATCAAATGATGATCATGTCACCTAAACTAGCATAATAATGATAATAGGATGGTGGCTTGTAAGAAAAGATGACAAGGGCATGGGCTTATGACACAACAATCATAATTTTTCAACCTAATAAGTTAACAAAATATCAAATAAATAAAAAATGAAAAAGTAGGAAAAAACTAAAAATTTGGCCAAGAAGGATTTTTGTCAAACTAAAAATCATCCTCTCAAGCTCTCTTAGTTTTGGGGCCAAAGAAAAAAGGAAAAAAATTTAAAAAAAAAAGAGAAAATACTTGAATAAACTATGCAAAGCTTTGCTAAGGTATAATCTCTTCTAAAATCTTTAAAGTCTTGTTTGTTTCATTCATTTTTCTTCTCTCTGGTGAGCAAAAAATATGCTTAAGTTCATGGATTTTTTATCTATGTTGAAAGACTAAGCATAATGGCCATGAACTAATTTCCTTGATTTTATTATTTTTTCTTGTTAGTAAATTATCTTTCTTCATGAATCATGTTTAAGTTGATATGATGTTGGTTTTGGTGTTATATTTGTCACATATATGTTCATATGTATTTTATTTCTTTTAGTGTTTTCTTGCTATTATGTTGAAATCACATGTTTATATATTTATTTTTGTAATTTTATTATATGATAGTGTTAATTTGTGTTAGAAAAAATATGAACATGTGATTATTGATTTTTTTTTTAAAAAAATTAATTGGTACATTATTTAGGTGATGGCCAAAATTCATGCATGTATATGTGATGATTTTTTAATTTTTGTAGTCATTTTGTAAATATAAAAAGTTTAGGGACTACTTTGTAAAAAAAAATAAAAGTTTTTTTAGACCTATACGTTTGGGCGAAGCACACCTACATGCTTAAGAGTGTATTTTATGAATTTATCAAGTGAAAATATATTTTTTATTTTAGAGATCTTTTTGTAATTTTAAAAAGTTTAGGGTTTTGTGTAAATATTGAAAAATTTATTCTAGGGGTAAACAAAGGTGATCGAATCTTGCTTGTAATTTTCTATGTGATTTTTTTGTGATTATTTTGATTTATTCGATGCTTGAATTTATGTTTTAATTATATAAGGAACAATTAGCAATTTTAGAAAAGTTTAGGGACTATTAGGGAAATCCAGCATGTTTAGGTCGAAATGGTCATCTCTAGCATAAAATTATCTCCTTAAATTATTTTAAATACTTTCAGCATTCCATTGGTCCTCCAATGAGGTGCTAAAAATATTAAAACCTTTCCCATTCTTTTGGTTCTCTATTAGGATACGAAATGCAATTTTTGAAAAATTAAGGATTTAATAGCATTTTTGCATTTTAGGTTATTTCAAAATATGAATCACCCATTTAGGTTATTTTGGGCCAAAAAAATATTTTAGCATTTTTAGGCAATTTAAGACTAATATTTAATCTTAAGAAATTTAGGGACCTATTGGTAATTTCTATACTTTAGGTCATTTTTGTCATATAAATTACCCATTTAGAATAAAAATCATCATTACTTACTTTATCATCTCTTTTAGGGTTATCGAAATACTTTCACATAGAAGGTACACCCTAGGGGCATTTTGGTAATCTTATTAGAATCGAGTATTTGGTAGTCATCGGGGTGTTTTTATGCCAATGATGTGCATTTAGGATAGGTTCACCTTTTTATGATCATTTTTATGTCCTTTAGGGTTTTTGAGATACTTTTATGTCAAAAGTACACCTCAAGCGCATTTTAGTAATTTCTTTTAAATCGAGTCCTAGTTAGTCATCAGGATGGTTTTATACCAATGATGTGCATTTAGGATAGGTTTACCTTTTTATGGTCGTTTTTGAGTCCTTTAAGGTTATTAGGATACATTCACGTTGAAGGTACAACCTAAAGGCATTTTAGTAATTTTTCTCGAGTCGAGTCCTAAGTAGTCAGTGGGATGGTTTTATGCTAAAGATGTACATTTAGGATAGGTTTGTCTTTTAATAATTGTTTTCTTGTCCTTTAAGATTGACGGGATATTTTTATGTCGAAGGTACACCCAAGGGCATTTTGATAATTTCTCTCGAGTCGAGTCCTAAGTAGTCATCAGGATACTTTTATGCCCAAAATGTAAATTTAGGATAGGTTCATGTTTTTATAATCCTTTTTATATCCTGTAGAGTTGTCGGGATACTATTATGTCAAAATATACCCTAGAGGCATTTTGGTAATTTCTTTTAAGCTAAGTCTTAGCTTTTCATCATGTTTATTTTATTCCAAAGATGTATATTGAAGATAGGTTTACTCCATTATAATCTTTTTGTGTTCTTTAGAATCATCGGGATACTTTTACATCGAAAGTGCACCTTAAGGGCATTTCAATAATTTTACTAGAATTAAGTCCTAAGTAGTTATCAGAATGTTTTTATACTAAAGATGTACATTTAGAATAGGTTTATCTTCTTATAATCCTTTTCATATCCTTTAGGATTGCTAAGATACTTTCACGTCAAAAGTACAAAGCAAAGGTATTTTGGTAATTTTGCTTTAGAACCAAGCCGATGTGATCACTAAGATACTTTCATTTCAATGGTACACATTAGGAATAGATTCATTATTTTAGACTTAGGATGTTCTATAAATATTTTTAATAAAATATAAAATATTCTTTTTAAAAAAATTAAAGCAATACCTCCAAATTACAATAATACATGGAGTTTTTCTCAAATATGAGAGGGGTTCTATGGATTATTTTAATAACTAGATATCATTTTCAAAATGGAAATAAGGATTTTTGTAAATTTTGAAAAAATAGAACCTTTCGCGTTCCTTCGGCCCTCCAGTGGATGCGAATGATATTTTGAATTTTAAAATCTTTTCCGTTCGCGTACAAAAAGGAATTATAAAAACTTGTCATGTTACATTGGTCGTCTAGTGGCATGCATAAGAGATTTTGATTTTTAAAATTTTAAAAACTCGATTTTCCAACATGGAATAATAAATTTGGTTCATAAAATATTATTTTGGGAATTTATAATTAAGCATCGCACTTTGAAACTGGCTAAAAAAAATTAAAAGTTAAGTTAACACGTAATTAATAAAGTACCAATTTTCGGGCATCATGAGAGGTCGACCTTATTTGTGATTGTAACTAACTTTCAGACCCTTTTATATGATCTCTAGTAAGATCACAGTTCTCAAAGTTGATATTATAAGGTTTCATAACGCTTAAAATACGAACTCTAATAAGTGACCAATCTCATCTAGCCCAAATAGATTGTTAGCGACTCTGAATAAATAGTTATTTCGTAATGACTATTTAAAGTTAAGTCGAGTGAGTGATTCGTCTCAATCGCCTAATCCCCAAAAATAAAAAAATATCGATAATGATATGGCTAATAGAAACAAGAGAATATAAAATAGTGATATAACAACAAATATAGAAATGAAGGCCATTTAAGTAAGGCTTGGTCAAGATTCGTATCCAGGTCACTTGTGACAAAAACAAATGAAAGATAAGAAGTGAAGAAAATAGGTTTCAAAAAAGGTTTTTTTTCTAATGCAACATTTATTGGCGTTTCTTTAGTGAAATGTTGCTAAAATTTATTTAATTTTAGCATTTTACATGTATAAGCCCTTAATAAAAATAAAACAGAGGCATTTTTATAGTCAAACACCGCCATATTTAGAAAATAGTGGCATTTTACATCTAAAACCTTTAATATCACTTAAAATACCTTTTCTGTTTGAGCCTCAAAAAAATGCACAATTTTGTTAAACAGTTAGTAGCGTTTATACTTAAAATGCCATTAGTGTTAATAATTTAGTGACGCTTTAAGTAATAAATACCATTAAAGTATTTCTATCGTAGCTCTTTTAATTTAAACACCGTTAATATTTTTAAATTAAAATCTAGTGGCATCATTTGGTAGAATGCCACTACAAGCCCCATCTACAATAGTGATAGATGTTTTATGGTGGCCAAATACATACTACTCCTTGGCATTTTATGACCAATGCTTTTCCTCAACACTATAACTGATTTCACAAATTTTTTGTTGAACATCATTCTTAAAGCTCATTGGAAAAAGACTCTGATTGTTTCATGGCTATGTTATGGATGATCTGGAATAATAGGAACTAGTATTTTAATGTTGTCATCTACAAGATGCAGTGGCCAAAGTAGCAAAAATGATTTTGGAACTATCTTATATGGTTGATTCTCATATAAGGAGGTAGGTAGGGATTGTGCATGCCATATGGGACCTTTCACCAGGAGCGGCTTGCAAAGTTAACACTAAAGCCTCTATCATTGCTTTGGCTAGAATTATAAGACTAGTGCTAGTTGTATTGTTAGTGTCTAAAATTAAAGACATAGCTACTTCTTTGCATGGTGAGGTACAAGAATTTTGTTTGGTTTGAAATTAGCCTGAGATTAGGGCTTTGATCTGATAATTGCTGAAAGTGATTCTTTGTTTACAATTATCGAGGTTAACAAGATAAATTCTCTAAGGTGGGATGGAGAAGGTTTGATATTGGACATTAGAGAATTAGCACAATCTTGCATTTGTAGATTTGTTCATACCAAGCAAGAAGCCAATATGCTAGCTCATGATGTTGCAAGGATAGAATATCAAATTGATCATCCAAGAATTGGGGATGGTGTTCTATTATATTGGATTTGTAATCTTCATTAATTTAGCGTCCATTTAGATGGGCAATGAGATTAGCTCCAGTCAGATTAAAAAGAATGATGGTGATGAGATTAGTTATTATAGCTGTAAGATTAAAATCGGTGGTGGGATATATTTTTGGATTCAATCTAAGCAGTGGCAATGAGATAACAATATAAAATGATCATTAAGGACATTTCATTAAAATATGTGTGTACATAAAAAGTTAAAAATTAAAAACGATTAAAATTATATTTATATTAAATAATAAAATATAAATAAAATTATATTTATGTTAAATAATTAAAAATTATTAAAATGACATTTATGTTAAATAATAATTTAGTTAATAAATAATTAATAATTTATAAAAATATATAAAATGATATTAAAACCATAACAATAAATTTTATATATTTTATATAAAATAAAATATATATTTATTGTATAATAATAACGTTTTAATTTCTAATGTTAAAAAAAGAAACCCATATGGGAAACCCTTTTATTCCATTAATGCTCAAAGCACTAGTGACAATATATAGTAGTGAATCTGTGGGATGCTCCCACTGTGCCACACGATGCTGCTTCAAATGGAGCAAAACCATCAATGAAAAGGTATATTCTCTTGATATGCCAACTTACCATGTGTTCCTTTGAATCCAAATGAAGCTTTAAAAAAAATCTTAGTTTTTACTAAGAAAAAATTATAAACTTTACTAAAAAAAAAGCAAACAAGAATAATTCTAGATTTTTATTAAAACTTTTTAATATTTACCAGATAGTTTTAGATTTTTTTATTGGATTAAAAAAATGATGAAATAAATTTAAAAAATGGAGAAAAGTGCTTAGCACCCTAGCTTAAAAAGTTGTCCAGCTTTTCGGTGTCTTTCAGCTAAAGGCCCCAATTTATTTGGCCCCTTTAGCCAATGTTAAAAAGCCGAACCAAAAGTCGAACTGCTTAGACCTTCAATTCCTTGTTTAACCAGTTTAATATATATTTTTTCTTTACAATCAACCCATGTTTCCATCTTTCATACTTCTAATCCCTCTTTTTCCTATATAGCTATTCTCTCTTTCTCCTAATTCTCTAACCACCTATCAAGTTATCGACACAAAGAAAGACCCCCAAGTCAACCAATCTTTTTCTTTTTGACTTAAAAATCTCTCCAACCACGGCTTCACTTCAAACCATAAGGTATTCTTTGGCATGACGATCAATGGCCAATTGTTTTAGTCTTTTTTAACTTTTTCTCAATGCAATTCAATAAAGGTTATTCCTAGATATATTGATAGCTTAAAGTCAAAAGCTAGAACTCCTTCAAATTGACAAGAGTAAAAGGAAAAAGAGTAAGACCAACTCTTTACTTTAGCATCCCAACGAGTTCCATTTCTAAGGGTTGCTCTGCAATTTGTAAGATTCAAGTTATTGACGTGGAAAAGGACGAGTCTTTCTTATGAGATGGTAAGGTGGCTTTATAGTTATAAAAAAACACATGAAGTTTGAAATATATATTTTTCATTTAATAAAGAGAATTGTTTTTTAACAAGTTTTTATCCATTTTTTTTTTATTTTTACCAATCGAATAGATTTTTGATTGATTAAACTATTATTTAATTTTATATAATTATCAAACTAGATAGATCATCGATTTTTTAATCCAATTGGTTTGATAGACTGGTCCAATCAAATTTTTTATTCCATGCCTCCAGCAACCGTGCTAACTATGTGAATGAAAAAATAAAAAATTGTCAATGAACAAAAATTATTTTAATAATATATTTTGAAATAATAATATTTTGATAATTAATTTAACTATTAAGGATATTTAGTTATAAAACCAGGAATTTAGATTAAAAATATCGTTAGTGAAAAAAAAGCTCTTGTTTTGCGCCGATACTCGCGAAGGTAAGAATTATAAAAACGATATTTTTTTAAGTACTTACTATTTACCAAGTATTTGTCATGCTAGTAACCACTTAATATTCTGACACCTAAACTTTTATTTGTAACTAATTTTTTTTCTCACAGCCCCCGTATCTGAAACCCTAAACTCTACAAATCCAAGCGACGCCCAAAGCAAAACCAAGCTAACAGCTGAATTCATTCTACGGCAATGGCGACTTCAACCGAAGCAGCCATGGAATCGCTGCGCCAAATCAAGTCAATAGAGCCACCGGTATGGCTCGTGCCCAAACAGGAGATATCACAAGCGGTTCGAGCAGCGTCGAAGCATCTGTTCTCGAGCCTGAAACCGCACTGTCCAAAGTCTCCATTTGATCAGCTTCTGGTCGAAGGGTTCGACGCGGAGCAGATATGGCAGCAGATTGACCTGCAATCACAGCCGCTACTGTCCACCCTCCGCCGCGAGGTCAAGAAGTTCGAGAAACACCCCGAGGAGATTTCCAAGCTCAAGGCAGTTGTGGAAGGAGGAAAGGTTCTAGAAGAAAATGAGACTGCTGATGTTGTTGGTGATGATGATAACGATGATGATATTGATATGGATTTACACGAAGATGAAAATGAAGATGAAGATGAAGAAGATGATGATGATAAGGATGAGAAGGAAGTGGAGGAGAAAGAGAAGGAGAAGGAGAAGGAGAGAGGAAGAGAAGAAGAGAGTAATAGTGAAGGAGAAGAAAAAGGAGGAGGGATAGAGGATAAATTTTTGAAAATCAAGGAATTGCAAGAGTTTTTAGAGGAGGATGAAGCTAGGGAATTTGGCTTGAGCAAGAAGAAAAAAAAGATGGAAACTAAGAAGGACAAAGAAGACACCGAAGAAGAAGAAGAAGAAGAAGAAGAAGAAGAAGAAGGCGATGACGATAATGATGAAGAAAAGGAGGATAATAATGACGAGGCAGAGGAGGAAGATGAGGTAAGAACAATTTTCCTTTCTTCATTTGGTTATTGTTTGAATTTTGTTTATCAGAATCTAATGCAATTCGTATAATGCAGCTCGGACTCTTTGATGGGGATGATGAAGATGATGAACATAATTTGGAAAATGCCAGGTTCTAATTTGTGAATGATATATACATGTGTGTGCGTGCGTGTATTTGTTAACTTTACTTTGTTTTCTTCTCTGTTCTTCCTTATTTTGAAGTGAATTTTACTATATTTAAGAACTGAATATAGTTATTTCTTAATTTGCTACCAATGGGATTTTACTGGTAATGCGTTTTTACATTATGATTATAATTTTGTCATAAGAACTACTAATGAGTCTTCTCTTTCTTTGTGCTTTATGATCTTTTCTGAAATTATGAATATTTTAATGCAACCATAAGTGATTCTGGGGAGGAGATTGTTCAAGCCCACTTAAACATTTGCAGCATAATGAAAGCGATCATAAACACATATCCTAAAATTTGAAGCATCAAGTAATTTCTGTTAGCGTAATACATATTTGGCCTACATTGCCAGGCTGAGGAAGGCCCATGGCTGATGCTCAATTTGAGTTTCATTTTCTTAATTACTGCACTGTGGTCCATTTTGATGTAGCTTATTCTACATATTGCCATGGATTGATTTGCCATAGCATTTAAAGCTCAAACTAGTCCACTACTGTTTGTCCTAAAACAGCATATGTTCAAACAATCAAACCACTAATATGAATAATTTTCTGCAATGACAATAGAGTTTTATGCAAAATTTAATTATGTATTAATGATAACATCAATATTTATATTTACATAAAATATTAAATAAAGAAATTTATAAAAAATATTCTTATATCTTTGTCCTCATCTTTTAAAAATTACCATGCCACTGTGTCCTTGTCATTTCATACCCATGTTGTGTGTCCCTATTTGTGCTTCATAGTCCTTGACATTATAATTGATGATGTACTGCTTACAATTTTTTAGGAATCCTCTAGCCTATGAGTTAGTACTGCATGTAATATTTTTAAGTTATGCACCTCGTTTCTTTTTTGGTCTGGATCGATCTAAAACAGGTATCTATCGTACCTTTGCAGTTACTTCCTGCATGAAGGAAACTTTCTTCTTTCTATTTGGGTTTCAAACATAGTAGAATGACTGAAGAAGTCCAACTATCACCTCTCTTCTACCCTGCGGGCTTTTCTTGCTTCCTCAATGCAATTTGGATGCTTTCTATTTCTCAAGCATTATTTTCTTGAAGTTATTATTTGTGAAAGTTGCACATATCATTTGCACTAGCTTCTTTCTAAATTTTAACTATCAGTTGATGTTTTATTTCCCTTTCTTAAACCTTGTGCTCATTTTATGTTCAGATATGAAGATTTTTTCAGCGGAAAAAAGAATAAGGGTTCCAATGAGAAGGCCAAATCTAGAGACAGGTTGGAAGAAGATTCAGGATCAGATGATGAACAACATGTGGATAAGGTAGTGGAAAATCACGTTTTGTACTCTTGATATCTATAATTTACAATTGTGTAATGGAACTTTACATGCAATATGGTTAACTAGATTTTGGCACAACCACTAGGGAAAATAGTTAAAGTGAAAATAATAAGTGAAAAAAAAATTGGTGTAGGGGAAAAGAAATGACATAGCAATAGGCATTTATATCCTCCATTATATATTTGCTATTAGTTTTTCTTCTTTTGGTAATTTCACCAACTGGGTCGATGTTACTTGCCTTGTGTGTCATGACATCAAACATAATATAGACATATATAACTTGAATCAATAATACTTCATATATTGATTTTACAAGACTAAGTTTCAGTTTTTTCCCCTTCACAGAGAAAGGATGGTCTTTCTACGCACGAAAAAGAATTTGACAAACTTAGATCTAAAATAGAGCAGATGGAGAAAGCTAACTTGGATCCAAAAGTTTGGACAATGCGTGGAGAGGTAACTTTGTCATATAAGCTGTCCTATTATTATTTAGTGCCTGTTTTTGGACAAGAATAATATTATTTATGCTAAGATTCTGAATAACAGGTAACTGCTGCACAAAGGCAAAAAAATAGTGCATTAGAAGTTGATTTAGATTTTGAGCACAACGTCAGGCCTGCCCCTGTAATCACAGAGGAGGTTACTGCATCACTTGAAGATTTGATTAAGACTAGGATCAGTGAGGTAAGCTTTTGCCCTAGCTAGAATTTGGGATTAGTTCTTTACTACTTTTATTACTCAATACTGATTTTTTTCATCAAAATGTTTATTGTGAATTGTGAAATGTATGTATTTTTCTCTACAAAACTACAGCACTGCCTATCTTTCTGTTTTATATATATGTTAAACCCTGTTAAGTTTGTTTAGTGCTTGAAGAGTTCTACATAAAACTCAAATATAGATGGCTAGGTATGCAATAAGTTTATGTAGCTAGAGTTTTTTTCTGTTACATTTCTAGATGCATACATTTTTTTTCTAAAGTTTTGTGCTTGTTGATCCATGTGTCTAAAATTCTAGATGATTTTGCTTTAAGTAGATAAATTATTTTACTCTAAATGAATAATTGTTTTGCTTGTATTTGGTAACATGTACATGCTCTTAAGAATGAATAGTTAGGGATTCATGGCATTTATAGTTCTATGTCTGCCTTCCATATTTTTACTTGTTTTTTACTGGGTTTTTGTTGAAAGTCTTATGCAAATTGAAGTTCATCTTTGATCCTTTGGGTTTTGATGGATCAAAAAAATTGTAAAGTCACATTATTTTCCACGCTCCAAGCAAAGGGTTGTTAGTTGATGCAGAGCACCTATAAGCTAATTGTGGATTAGCTAACTTAAGATTTTATTTTGTTGCTCTTGCATTTGCAGGGCTAATTATAATATCTTATAGATCTTAGGGTTATATTTGGCATTTTATGTTTATGTTAGGGGTAGTGTAATTTTCTTTTTCATATTAGCTTTTTTTTAAATAAATTTATTAGTCTTCTATTAAGAGTCTTAAATTCTTTCATTAAAGTCTGACTTAGAGTAAGTTCAAGTTATTTTAGGATTAGGGTTAGGCTAGTAGTATCCTATATAAAAAAAATGCACTCTTTTAAAAAAAAGATTATGATTATGAGAATTTTTAGCATTATTGCTATTGAGATTGTGCTGTGCAATCACCCCTAGGCGTGACTTCTAAGCAAACCTAGGTGTGATTATTAGGTTTTCTTTCTTTGTGATGCAATGAAGGAACCCTAGGCGTGAAGCTTGGTTTTTTTCGCTTTTCTGTTTCCATCTCTTTATCCGATTTTCCCTATTTTTTTCTTAAACTTTTAGATTATTGTTATCATCAGACCTGGTCCCTTAAGTTGTCCTGCATTAGTTGGTATCAAAGCTTAAGAATCCTAAATTTGTTGCGGCAAGTATGGTTTAACAATGGTGGAAAAGGCATAATTGAAATTTGAAGTTCATCTAAATCATGAAGAAACCAAGAAGGTTTTCTCAGTAAAGATAGATGCACTAGAAATAACATTGCTGGTCAAGTTTGAAGCGATGTTAGGAAAACTATACACCCAAGACAAACAGCTTGTTCTAATTGCAAGTTCTGGAACCCTTCCTCAAAGGCAAAATTGTGGAGTTGTGGAGTTTGCCCTAGGTCAACAAGTGGTCGAAAGAAGTGCAAGATACGCTAGAGATATGCCCAAGAAAATCAAGATAAAAGTTCCAAATTTTAAAGGAAAATTTGATCCTACAATATTTTCTGATTGGGTAGGCTATATTGAGTACTTTGATTGATACATCATGTTGGATGTTCAAAGGGTTAGATTTGCAAGCTGAAGCTTGTCGGTTTGGCAAAGACATTGTGCTATGGTTTTGAAAGAAACATAACCAGGTTGGGAATGCCAGAGATCGCTACATGGAATGAGATGAAAGCCAAATTTAAAGAAAAGTATTTTATTGCCTAATTATTTTGACAAGAATCGGGACAAAGCCCTTAGTTTTAAGTAAGCAAGCAAGCATGCTGATATGATCTTATGAGTTTATGATTCAAAGTTAATTTGTGGAAGATGTAAGCCTAGTAGCCCCATTTAAGGCTAGCTTGAAGGATGAAATTAAAAGAGAATCACTAAGGCATCCTATCCATAAAGGAAGAAGTACGAGAAAATTTGACTTCTTGGTCTCAATCATGTTATTCTAACTTGTTGAAAAGTTAGCTCAAATTGAGAATAGGTGAAGATAAAATCAACAAGAATATGTGCATTCTAAAGGAAATTCAAGAGGTTCATGGAATTGAAGAAATACTTTCAGTGGTTATTGATAATATTGTGGAAGAAAATGATTCCATTGTTGAGCAAGTGTTGAGGAGAACGTGCAACTTAATCATTCACCTAAAGAATTGAAACTACCAGGTTTTGAGCTTAAAAGAGATTTCAATTAAACAATTTGGACTTGAAAATTTGGAAATTGAATTTAGGATCCAAGCAAAGGTATGGTTTATTGAGTTCTCTCGCTAAGATTGTAGATTTTTTTGTTTTGACTACTAAGATATTATCTCTTTTCAAAGATCGATAAAGTTGTTTTAAAGGAAGTTACATTTCTGCATACAATAGTAAAGTTAATATAGAATTGGTATTTAGGGTGTTTCGTTAAAGATTAATTCATTGAATGTGCTTCATTGAAGGTTGCTTTATCAGAATTGCTTCAGTTAAGGTGACTTTATGGAAAATTGATCCACTGAAAGTTCATTCATAGGAAGTTCCTCCAGTGAAAGCTCTTTTCAAGAGAAAACTCTTTTTGAAAAGCTCCTATTCATGAATGCTCTTGTTAAAGAAGTTACTTCATGGAATAGCTCTTTTCAGAAAAGCTCATTCACAGAACTTTTATTTCAGGGAACAACTCTTTCGCAGAATAACATCTTTGTGAAATAGAAGTGAAAACAACTTTGGAATATGGGAGGGCTCTTGGGTTAATTTCAATATTGGGATGTTTTGGAGAGCTTGGCTTGGTGGATTGAATATGGAGATAGCTAAGGTCTCCTTTTAACCTTTCTTTGAAGTTTGATTGCTTCTCTTTCTCTTTCAATAATGGATAGTAGACCCTACTTTTTTACATGGACTTGTTGGTTATGGTTGCCATACTAGTGTTGACGTGACACAACACTTTTATCGACACAAAATATACATCCAATACATGATTGAAAATGTGGGCCTGGCCTTGTGGCTTTCTAAGATTGTTGTGGTCGGAGGAAGAAGCAGAGTAGGTAAGCCTCATGGCCGGCTAAGAATCTGTGGCCAGAGGAAGAATCAAAGACGAAGAAGAGGGGTTGAACTTTGCAAAAAGACCGAGAAAATGTGGCCCAGGTTTAGACAAGAATGATTAACAAGACAAAATAGGGCATCCCTTTTTTTAATTATGAGTTGAATTTGAAAATAAGTGCTAATATTTAGGCCCAAAGTTTCTAATTATTCACATAATATTGAATAAAGTAGGCTAATGTTTGGGCTCTTCCCTAATTAATGGATCAAAATTATTTAAAGTTATTAATAGTTAAAAGTGAATTTTATAAATGAACCATTTTCAAAGGACATATTTCTTATTAACATCAAGAAAAATATAAAATATTATTTGTATACAGTATTAATGCATATTAATTTTGTTTAAATTTACTATGATGTATCAATGTACGTGTATTTTATTTCGGATCCTTTTTAGTTGCATCCATGAGTACAAAAATTTAAACAAAAGATGATTCGGGCACTTAGATTGTGTCGCATATAGTAGTAATTCCATGAAACATAGGACTCCTATTCACTATTGATTATTGCTAATAATCTAAACTTCCAACAAATAAAGTATTAACCCTCTAGTAATTGACAATCTTTACCATTGTGCGTGTCAAATATTCCTCATATGTAACTTTTATTTTTGAGACTTATGAATAAAAGTCCTCACAACACATTTAAGGACTTTCTGCGAGATTGATAAACTTTCCATCTCAAACGCTCTCTACAATTCTTTCCTTTCTAGTTTCATTCGCAGCTATGCTCCATCATCTCCTTATTCCTTACACCTTGTCTATGAAAACTTGCTGCTGCACTCAATACTTTAGGGTTTGCTCAGTTTTCCTCTTTGTCATCTCTTAGAACATGCTGTTTCCCTTTTACGCAATGCTTCCTCTCCCTATCAAAGAGCCCTCTACAAAGATCCAATTTATTCTATTCTTCCAACTCTGGAATTCAACTCTGGTGTTATTTTTGAAAAGTTTCCTGTTGACTTCATTACTTCTACTTTGTTCAGGACTAAGATATAACTATTTTGAAGATGTTTCTGCTACAAGATAAATTCACTCTCAATAGCTTTATTCATGGTTTTTCCAGCTGATTTCTTCTACCACGTAACTTTAAAACTTGAGGTCAAAATTTTCTTCAACAAAGGGAGAATGATGCAGAATAGAATAAGATATTGTGGGATTAGCTTAGTTAAGATTTTATTTTGTTACTCTAGTCTTATATATGGGGCTAATTGTAATATCTAATAGATCTAGGGTCATATTTGGTATTTTACATTTATATTAGAGTTTATTATATTGGTGTATTTTTTTTTTCTCCTATCAGGTTTTGTTTTTAAGTCAAGTTTCTTAACCTTCTATTAAGAGTCTTTAAGTTCTATCTTTAAAGTCTTACTAAAAATAGGAGTTCTAGTTCTTTTAGGATGAGGGTTGGTAGCTATGTTGCTCTGGCTTTTCAGTTATCTTGAAGTACTTGTATCTGCCACAATTTCAGACATGGAGTTAGGGATATGACCTTCCAAAGATCCTCCAAATATATGAAAATCTTAGAAGAAATTGATCATATTCGTGTCGAACGCATACCTCTATTTGGCACTGATACTCGAGTCTGAGTAACACAGAATGGTGGTAGATTAGTGGCCTATATAAATAACAGTGACTTTCTTTTAAAAGACAGATTATGTTTATGGGAATTTTTAGCATTATTGCTATTGCGATTGTGTGATTCAATCATCCTTAGGTGCGACTTCTAAGGAACCCTATTTGATACTTGAGGTTTTTTTCTTCTTGGTTGTGTGATCCGATCAAGGAACCCTAGGTCTCAAGATTAGTGTTTTTTTTTTTTTTTTGGCGTGTGTGTTTCCCTTTCTCTTTATCCATTTTTAAATTTTTTTTTTATTTTAAATTTCTGTCATTGTGATAAAAAACTTAGCTCCCTAAGCAGTTTTGCATTAGTAGTGCTAACAAAAAATAATGTTGTGATTCTACTTAGGGGTGGTTTGATGATGTTCAAAAGGCTCCCACTTTATCATCGAAAGCACCAAGAGAGATCAAAGAGCTGGTAAGTTGTCATTCTCCATTAATAGTTTCTTTTGAAGGTTTCTGTGGCTTTTTTATTAATGATGGAAAATAATATTTCATGCTGTATCTTTGTAATATTGCAGGATGAGAATAAGAGCAAGAAGGGTCTTGCTGAAGTTTATGAGGTTTGTATGCTGTGTGATTTTTATATACCATTAGATATTATATTAGATTAAAACATCCTCTCCAGTCAACCTCCAGCAATTTTGTGTGTTTCTCGTGCACAGTCCAGCTTTTATGCATGCTCAGTTCAAGAATCATGAGTGATAGTTTTAACTTTGGATATTTTAATCTTTTTCTTCTTTTTAATTGCAAAAACTGTATAATCCTTTGCAGGAAGAATTTGTCCAGAAAACAGATCCAGCCTCTGCTCCTTTGATCTTCTCAGATGAACTAAAGAAAGAGGTAAAATATTGTATGGTTTGTTTCTTTTGGTACCCTAGTCCCACAACATTTCAGTCAAGAATTCACCTTTATATTAGTTTTTATGTTTTGCTCATATATCTCTTATATGTTTTTTCCTTGTATTTTCTTTTACCAGGCCAGTATGCTCTTCAAGAAACTTTGCTTGAAGTTGGATGCTCTTTCTCATTTTCACTTTGCTCCAAAGCCTGTATGCTTCTCATTTGGTTTCCTGTTTACTAAATATAATCATTATAAAATAGCTTGTTGGAGTGTTTACTATATAATGTCTTATTTCTATAGGTTGTTGAGGACATGTCTATACAAACAAATGTCCCTGCCCTTGCCATGGAAGAGGTACAAAGGTTTCCCGATTATATCTTAAGAATCTTGGTCTTGTCATTGTTTGACAATTACTCACGTGTATATATACGCTCATGTATATTATTAATTTTCCTTGGTTAGATTGCACCCATGGCTGTCTCAGATGCAGCTATGCTGGCTCCCGAAGAAGTTTTTTCTGGTAAAGGTGACATTAAAGAAGAAGCAGAACTTACAAAGGCAGAGAGGAAGAGGAGGAGGGCTAACAAGAAAAGGAAGTTTAAGGGTAAGCAAATTAAATTCTCAGAATGATTAAAAAATAATAATAACTAATACTCTGTTCTTGTTTTAATGAAATTTAGGAATGTTTAAGACTCCTATGCTTTGTATATGAAAACCTGTTGCCCTCCCTTAAGCTTTATATAGGAACAATGTTGGCAAAGAAGCCTTTACTGCTAATGATTTAATGCACAACCTCTCACTGGCATATGATTCTTCTTTTGCTATTATTATTAAAAGTTCCAGTTGCAGATTATTAGTTTTGGTAATTGAATGATTATTCTATCAAAAGAATACAGTCTAGTAGCTAAGGCATCAGGTGACTGAGTTAACAATGGTTGCTGGTTTTCTAGCCCTTCAGTTTATTGCATTAAGTTTTTTGCTTTATGTTTCAACTTTTGATTCATTTCAACAATCAACTTTTGCTATCGTGATTACAGCTGAAGTAGCAAAAAGGATGGCTAAAAAACCAAGGGAGAGCACATCACTCAACAATGATGAAGGTGACTATTCTATATGCTATTCTTTGTGAACCGTAACTCTATAAATTAGTTAAATATCTTTCATTTCTCGAACTTTTTATACTATTTGCAGGAAAGGAAGGATGGTGACTTATTTGCCTCAAGGAATCCTTTAAACTTCTGTTTTAAAGTTTGGGACATGAAGACATATTTAAAAGAGGAATCATGGTATGCTTGGATTCATCCTCAATGTTACTCTTATCTCCGTCAAGGTTTTGTATCATCAAGGGAAACAAAGACAAAGAGCTAAGAGTGAAGTCAAACAAAGTTGCTAACGGGGATACAAGTTTTGGTAGATAATGTTTACTAAATATAGATAATAGCATTTGTGCCAAGTCAGGTTACGAATTGCATTTTTTTTTTTTCCAAATTCAGCTCATAGTTTGTTTCATTAGGTAGAAAAGTCCCAACCTGGTTAGAGAGGAAGCAATTACAAGTGTTTGGGATTTGGATCCAAATGTGTTGAATGCCTTTAAAAACTTTTTTTAAAGATGATCACTTGAATTAATTGAACTAAGTTTTGAGTTTTGAGATCATAATTTTATTTGTCGGTCTTGTTTGTTTAACCATTAAATGGAGCATGTATACTATCATGTAAAAGCAACAAATGAAGGATGCAAGAATAATTACGGGTTGGAAATACCTCGGATATTGTCATAGGTGTAGAAATTTAAGTAGTTACCTTTAAGAAATGGCTTTGCACCTATTTTTTGTATGATCTTCCAAAATTTGAAACCTCACGTGATTTATTTCTTGATTGTGTCTGTGCTGGAGACCACATTCATTGAAGAGTAGCACTGAAATTGGATATAGTGGCCAAAATGGCTACACAAAAGGGTGCTAATATAGGGATTCAGAGTGTAATTACCTTATGAATCCTAAGCCCCAATGCCTACTATCTAAAGCAAATTTACACGAAAGAACAACTTCGTTCTCCTTAGCCCTTTTATCGTATGCAAAACTTGAGATTTTGCCCTTAAAAAAATGACGGGGCCGGCTTAGAAGAAGTAAGATATATATGCCAAAAGCATTAGATTAGATCTAGTTCCAAGTCTCTCCTATCAGTTGTCTTCTCTTTCCATGGAAAAATTTAATTGAAGGTTTGCCCTTCGACATTCTAGATGTTATTTGTTCAGTTGTCTTCAAGCCTCTCAATGGCAGCCCCAAGACCACTCTTTTCTTCTCCCCTTTCTCCTGAATCTTTAGCACCCAATTCCCATCATTCGTTTTGTCGGTAAGCCTCACATGGATCCAACCTTGTCACAAAATGCAATCATTATATTCTATGCTGTGCCCCATAAATCAACCTTCGTCTTCTTGAATTCTAAGCACTGACATTGGCTTCTATTCCTGCTCTATTCTAAAATTTTTGAATTATAACACTGCATTGAGAGCGTGATGTGAATACCTCATCATTGAATGAGGCAGAAAATTTGCAGAGCTATTTTATTAAAGTCTGATTTCTCACCTTTCATAATTTTTACTGGGAATATGCTTTTGCGCTGTGGGATCGACCTTTTAATATTTGAAAATGAAGTTATTTTTTAAATATTTTCATGAAAC
>JBBYHO010000005.1:22544204-22558079 GCA_038382025.1 Adansonia gregorii
CAATACTCACAGTGCTCTTTTTCATATATGACTACAAATGAACATATGGACCGGAACTTAATTCAATTGCTTCGTACTATCAATTCGACATTCAAAAAGTTTAGGATTCAAATCCCAAATTCTGCAACCCTTCCCTTATCCCACGTTCCGACCTTCTTTATACTAGAAAAACCTATGCATGTTGAGATTTGTAAAAAATAATAATATAAGACAACTACCAATTTGCAAATCAGTGAAATATATATTTGTATATATATAAATATGTATATATGTATGTATGAGTGTGTGAGTGTATATATATATATATATGTATAAAAGACTAATATTTAATCACCTTATGTCATACCTATGCTAAGATACCATTTTACAAGTTTCTAAACTTGCAAACCCTCACTTCTTTTGTAGCAGTTCGGTGCGTGATTTCATGTATTAACTTAGTAGTATGTGCTGCTACACTGTGGTATCTATCCAGGAGAAAAGGATGTAGTCAAGGTACCCTAATGTCTCAAAAGAAAATCCAAAGAACCTGTTGATCATGCAATTAGCAGAAGAGGGACATAAAGCCTGCCAAGCAGCTTCAAGATCTAAGTCATATGCTTCAACCACAATGTGCTCTCTCAAAATTTGAACTTTAGGTTCACGCATGCCTGCTCCTAACATATATTTAGTTCTCCACATCCATATCCTCGTACTCAAACCAAATCCATAAACTCCAAGCTGCAACTAAAAGTGGCATGCAATAAAGCAACTTTCTCTTTAAGTGATGCTAAAAATAGCTTGAGACAATACAATATGGGTGCCATTTGTCGCCTTGACTACATAAAAGAAATAGTAAACAAACATTTTGGAGACAAAGTCTACCTGTACCCAGTACAAAAGCCTATCAAGGGAATGTTTTTTAATAATAAAATAGCCTTAAAAGTAGGAAATCAGCAGCAATTAGTAGAATTAAAAGGAAATGAAGATTACATCAATGCACCGCAGAAAATGTAATATTTTGGGAATCTAACACTGGTACTTGAGTCTTTTGACATCTCGTGTTCATCGCAAGATTCTATTAGTAATCTATCTGTATAGACGATGAGAATGATCATGGAGATCGAAAGGGAAGTTTCTTTCACATATGGCTGGACTAATATTTGATGTACTACATGATACCACATGTGAAAAGGCATAGTTATTATATTTATTTTTGAGAATTTTTTAAATTTATTCTTTTTTTATTAAGGAGGTGTCATGGCATGATCCCCTAATAGTGTATAAATTTATACACTAAAAATGCATCAAACAAAACCCTTATTTTATACACCTGAAAACGCCTGAATCTATTCCTTTTTAAGTGTAAAGAAACATTTAGTAGGTCCAGAACAATATATGTAGTACTGCAGCTTATGCATTCCTAGGACACAATTAAACAAAAATCAGACATCATTATAGGATATTGCCCCTACAGGCATAAAAGCGATGCATTCTAACTAATGACAGATACATTAAAAATGGACCAAAGTGAGATAGGAACATATGCATGTGCCCACATAGCAAAAGCAAAGGGTTACGAACTATTCCATTAAAAATGCAGGTTTTTATTGATTTTATTTCAGAATTCTCCACCAATATTGCAGCTATGGCTATTTATTGGAATAAGATCTTTGTGTGTCTATTAGATGTGCATCTTTTAATAATCTTTAGGATAATTATTTTAGCGTTGCATTCTCATGGACATCATTTCGTAATTATTTAAGGGTTAAATGTTTGTCCTATCCTGCTTTAGCAACAAATATGCTTTCAACGAGCCAAAAAATGCCTCAGCTTATTCACTATTTTCTCACCATAAAATAAGGAGGGAATTAGAAATAGAAATTTCACCTTTTGAATGCAGTTTTCAAACCAAATGAGGGTGAGGTGTACAAACTAAAATGAACATGAAATTTTTAAGTATAACAAATTCATTCTCATAATGATTAATGTTCAAAAATGAACAACCATATACAGGATGGTTAATCTTGTTTCAGTATTTTCTAGTAACCAATATAATGTATGTATGCCTATAGAAATATATCATCCTGTGAACAATTTCTAATTAAGACATTTGGGAGAAACTAATATCAAGGTTCTTCAGAACTTGACATATCAAGGATTCAATATAGAAGCTATAAATACGAAAAGAACACCCTAATTAACATAAGCCCTAAATACACAAAATGGATTACCATAAAAAAATGGTTTCCTAAGTGGACTTCTTATGATATAGGAAATTAGCAACAGACATGGTATGTAGGGAACCTTGACAGTTGGAATTGGAGAGAAACCGACTTAAACTACATTATTAAATATTATAGAAGTAATTAGTTTTCCAGGTTAGTAAAAAAAGTTGAATTTTGAGACTAAATTATAAAGAAAAGCAATTTATGCATTTTAAGACCTATTGGAAGCGAATTGCAGGTCCTATGTGAGAAAATTGGGGTTTTTTAAAATTTTTTTTAATCACCGGTAATAAACAGAAATTTGAAACTGAGCAACATTTATTCACTCCCAAAAAAAAATCCCTCGGCTGAGGAAGTAGCCACCGATAGAGTATAATATTCCTTGAGATTAATTAGGCCGCTAAATTGCACCAGGCTTTTACTAACTTGCTAAATTTCACTAGGCTTTTACTAACTTGCGCATATATAATATCATGCAGGCAGTCTTTTTACACATGGAAGAAATATAGACAGAACTAAACTCAGCAAGAACGATGATAAAAATAAATTAAAAAAACGAAAAGCACAAAAATCAACAAACCGGTATAGAAAAATCAAAAACTGCAAAGCAAAAATAAAATAAAATAATAAACTGATCGACCATTAAAAGGTTAATGGCAGAAGAGAGAGAGAGAGAGAGAGAGAGAGAGAGAGAGATGTAGGGCGGTAGAAGTGGTTAATTACCATTGCAGAGGTGAGAAAGCTCCATTTTAATATTGTTGAGAAACGTGGTGGCTTCATCAAATGGCTTTGATAGATCTGATTTGTACTTCACCAACATTTCGCAATAAGTTTCCTTCAGACATTAAGATAGAAATTAAGTTTACTGAAGAAACGGATTAAATGACCGGTTAAACCTGAAAGTGGATGATTTTGTACACACACACACACACACATATATATATATATATATAAAAGGTGTATTTTGAGAGTAAACTAAGGAATGAAACGGAAAGAGAGCAAGACCATGAAGTGATCAAGCTCGGGATCGGCACCCACGCAGGATGGAACCAAGGTGCTGGTCTTGCAGCTAATCTCACTTTCTACACGCACTTTATCTAAAATTTTCGCTATCCCTGGCGGTGCTCCCACCTGATCAATTAAAGTTAAAAACAAAAATCGATTAGCTCAGTCCATCATAAAAAACAGATATAAATACCGAACAACAGAAAATTATGAAACCCTTTCTTTTCCAAGTTTTTCCCTTTCTTGCTGGGGGTAGGGGCTTGAATAAATATTTTCTTTGCAAACTGAATTATCGTGCTATGTTCTCAACCTATAAAATTAAAACGAGAATCAAGAAAATAAAAGAATAGAGCGACAGATGTTGTAAAGACGGCGGGAAAGTTTGATGTTCAGAGATGAGAAGAGGTATTATAAAATACGAGAAAAATTTTTACTGCCACAAAATCAGTTGTTCCAGAAGAGCACATGCAATGAGCAAGTGCTAAAGCGCATATATATATATATATATATATATATAGCTCTTCAAGTACACCGAAACCAAAACTCCTTCAATATATAACCTTAGCAGAATCTAAAAAAAAAAAAAATGCTAAAAGTAAGTATAAATGTGTTACAAACGAGGACAAACACCATCTTTTCTTTTTCCCACTCCTAAACCCAACTTATAATTAGTTAGCCTTGTTTAAATTCAAGTTTCTTCAGCTTCCGCTGAGACGAGGAGGTTTCTCTTTTCTTTTCCTTTTTCTTCTTTATTTTCGCTTTCTGCCTTTTCTCCTTTGCGTTATATGCAATGTCTTTCTCAACATGAAACACATAGTATCTATTATACCTTCTGAAAATCTATATAGGCCTGAAGAAGTTTAGGGTAAAGAGGGTGAGAGGCAATCTTAGCCCTAATTGCACTAGAAATCTCTTCTTCAGAGCCACCTCTTTGAATCTCAGCAACCATTGAATCAGCATCGGATATCCCAGACGACCCAGACAACAACTGCCCTGAACCAAACACATGCTCCGCAAAAGCAGCGGCCTGAGTCGGGAAACCTGGGTAGTTTCCAGGAGGACTTAGTATGTTCTCCAGTTGGGACTCCATGGAATAAATAGCTGTAGTAGCCGAAGAATGAAAACCGTAGAGTTCTTCCATAAATTGATTGCTTTTTAAGGAAGACGATGACGGAGAAGAAAGAAAGATACGAGATGTGGGACTATGAAGAATCGTTTTCTGTAGCTGAGAGAGAGAGAGCCTAAGATAGCGAGAAAGAGAATAAGAACAGTGGCAAGCTTTTTCAACTAGGGAAAAGGAAAGAGCAGAAAACTAGCCACGACTAGAAAGGAGAAGACCAGTGAACTAAAGCAATATAATAAATAAAGAGTAAAGAGAGCATGTTATGATCGTTCGTTTAAAGGATGTATATGAAAGATAACGAGAATTATTTAATTATAAATTAAACTTAACAAAATAAAGTTATTAATTAGATTTTTTTTTATAAATATCTTTCGTATTTGTTAACATTTTTCATATATTATTTATAAAAATAATATTGTATTAAATATAATAGTTGATGAATTTATTTATTATTTTCAATCCATTCTATATTATAAATAAAATTTCTCACTAAGTTTAGTGATATTAAATCAAATAACACCAATTTAAATTGGTAATGAAAAAATTAAATTAAGTAGAAATATTAAAAAAATTTATGTTTTTTAATTATTTTATATAATATATTTAAAGAAATATTTTCACTTATTTAAAAAATAAGTACGACGAAGTTACCTACTAACATTTTAAAATGAAATTGTCACTTATCTTTCAAAGCACTACCACATTTTAAAAGATTACCATTCTCGTCAAAAACAAAAAAATTATTACTACATGATATAAAAACTACTCATATGAGATATGTATTTATATATATCTATATATATTTATGTATGAATGTATGTTTATTTATATTATAATGATTTTTCAATCACAGATTGGGTCTAAGATAATTTAGTCATACATAAAGTCCTTGATTAAGTTGGCGTCAAGAAACTCATGACATCAACTAAGGAACTATTTGATAACTTGTTAAAAAAATCAATTTATTGAAAATTAAATTTTTCAACAGTTTAACTTTTTAAATGTGTTTGATAACTTATATTTAAATTTAGTTAATAGAATCTTTTTATTAAAAAAGTATTCAGAAAGATAAGTAGATAAGGGTCGACTCATCTCTTAAGAGAGAATACTTTTGATCAATTTTATTTTTATTTTTTAAGATATATATTATTTTTTAAATAGTTTACGTTTACTCACTTATTCTATCTTTCTTTCTCTAATTAAATTTTTTGTAAAACTTAAACCTTGAAGTTGAATAACCAAATTGGGATAAGAATTTATTATATTTTTATTTTAATAATTGGGTTTGTCTTGTTGATTTAGAGTTTTCTAATTTTTTATCTGTAAATGGTTTTTCTAGAATTTCTTTCCTTTAAATTTCTTGTTTAATCTCGTTTCTTTGTTTGTATATCTTGTCATATAATATTATAGGTAGACAATGTGGCATGTATAACATAAAATAAGTTACCAGAGTCTTGTCTATTCTTAATTTAAGTAATGAAATATGAGATGCATAAAACTTTTACTATTAAACCTCAAATTTAATCAATTTTTTACAAAGCAAAAACTACTAGAAAGAAAAACCTTGAAGTTTAGCAGCAAAATAAGGAAACTAGGTATTAATTTTTTTTAATAAAATTATCTTGTTTTTTAATTAACTGTCATTTTTTTAAACAAATATTGTTTAATTTTAATATATGACAAGTTAAAGAATGGTTTGGAGCTAAGATCATAGACATTAAAGTTATTTAAAGATCTTAATTTAGATGTCCTTATTTACTTGCTATCATTTCTGAATATTATGACAAATTACTTATTTGAATTTGGTTTTTTTTGAAGCAATAAGGAAACTCATATGTTCTAATTACTTTCTATATGACCATGTTGTTTGATAATATGATTTTTAAAGGCTAAGCTATATGATGATTTGATAAAGCCAGTATTATATAGTTTTTGGAACATGAAGCCTTCTTAAAATATTTTATAGTAATTGGTGATGATTTCTTTTGTTATTGTTCAACAGGTGAATAAGTGTATTAATGCATAGGCACTAAATTAAATTTTATTAATAATATACATAAATTTATTTTTGAATATTGGTTTGTGCATATTTTGGTCTAGGAATGACTTCTCTTGATATTAAAAAAGCTAGCTGAAAAACCTTCATTAGTGAATTGTTCTTAGATTTATGTATGGACTAAAAAAGTACATTAGGAAAAAAAGGCAGTTTACTTTTAGAATTGTTCTTAGATTTATGCATTGACCAAATGATATTGGTTGCATAATTTTCGTAATGGTAATGCACAATATTTGTTGTCAGATTTTTGTGATGGTGTCTGCCTTTGTACAAGAGGAGATATGTAGAACCATGCATATGCAAAATTAAGAAATTTGATTAAGCAATTATAGACACCTTAGTTTGTCCGGACAAGTTTTTGGCATCCTAATAGTTAGGTAAAAAATGATAAAATAAAAAAACTGAAATGAAAACTGGGGACGACTATTAAGTGCCTTGTTGCTAGGTACTATTAGGCGACACGACACCAAGCAAAAAATTTTTTTGAGAAGGTTTGAAATGCTTATGGACCGTATTAAAGAAAAATGTAAAAATGAGGCATCAAAGGCCATTTTCATGGTGCCACTAGAGTCATTCAGATGAGTACATAGATCAATTTCCCACTGTTTATGACCAAGTTGAGGAAAATCGAGAAGCCACAATTGCGTGCAAGTTATATTGATGTACAAGTATTGATATGACGTTTTACGGCACTAAAAACCTTAATTCTCACATGTAGTATCGATACAAAAGGTTTTGGTATGGATACTTAAAATATGATATCGACGCCTGGCATGTTTATATTGATACAAACCTTGGCAGTAGCTAAAGTTGTGATTTTTGCAAAATGTATCGATACATAAGCATGAGTATCAATACAAATCCATGGAGTATCGATACAGGCCTCTAAGTCTCGAGACTAGAAACATTTTTTGCTCTTAGTAATGATACACAACTCATTGTATCGATACTCAAAAGTAAAAAGTACCTTGTGTATCGATACAACATGTTTTATATCAATACACTAAGGAATTTTTGCTCATTTTGAGCCATTTTTTAGCCTTTGAAAACTCGATTTAAACATGTTTTTGCACCAAAAAACTATCATAAATCATTACAAACCTCAATTATGGGCTCATTAATGGATTCAAACAAATTTTTGGAGCCCAAACAATCAATGACAAAGGTCACTCTCATAAGCTATATGGGTGCATATCTTCAGTTACAGGCTGTCACGGCCTTTTTGCCTCTTCCCTCAGCATGGCAGAACCAATGAGAAGAGCATCAGCTGAGCACGATAGTTGGAGATATCCCTTGGTGCAGAAGGGAAAATAAAAAATACCCTTGCATTGTCTTATAAAACAGTGGCTGAGTATTGAATAAAAAGACTCTCCCAGCTATCTAAAAAAAATCTCAGCTCTAAGAAAAGGTTCTTTAGCAATCTCAAAAAACTCATCATCCATTCCCATAAATCCTCTAGCAACTCCAGCTCCAAAAGCTCACCAAAAACACTATTCTATTGCCTTTCACCCTCAACCAACCTTAATTCCTGTAGCTCCCTAAAACCACCACCAGAACATCTTTAAAAACTTAACATTTCATATACTTTCATCCTTAAAACACCCACTAGCAACTATATTACTAGAAAGCTTCTTTTTTCACCATTTTCTTGCTAAATAATAGTAAAAAGAGGGAAGGAACTAAGCTTAAAGTCATTGCTTTTAAAAAAGAGGAAGCTTCAAGCTTTTGCTAGTATATTTTCTACCTTGTTCCATACATTTTCTATTTTGATTATCCATTTAATTTTAGTGAGCCTTTCATGCTACCATGACCCTCTTAAGGCTCTTATGCATCATTATTGCCTTGGTTGTGGTATTCTTAGGATTTGGATGACCCTCTTGACACCTTGATGTTGTGGGATATATAAACTTATCATACTTCATTTTGATCACTACGCAGCCTTTGTTCATGCATCTTTTGCCATGTTCCTTCCATATTCACATATCTGTTTCATATTTAAATGGTCACCTTAACATGTCTTTGGTATGTTCAAACATTTTCTTGTGTTTTAAGGAGTCTTATGAAATAAAAATGCTATCTTGACAACTCCAGCATCCATTCCTTTGTTCAAACATGTTTTTATCATCCCCATGCACCTTATTTGTTATTTTTTTTTGTATTTATATCATTTATTTTCATGTCAAAATATCATCTTTGTATGTTTACATGTTTGACCTATGTTTATCTTTGTATGTGCTACATTTTGTTCATGATATCTCCATCACAATGCTTGTTTGTTTCTTAAAACCTGATTTTAGAAACATCCCCAAGTTAAATTCATGCTAACTCCAATAGATGAAGAGTAGCATGGACTTAATGCTTTCATCAAATTGGTCTCCCAATCTTAAGGGTAAATCAACATTTTAACTTTGGATTCATGGTAAAATAAGTTCATTTTTCAAAAAACCAAATCCTTTTAGTATTAAACCTTGATCTTAAATCTTGTGTTCCTTTTAGTAACACAGTCAACGGGTTGTTCCATCCTCCCAAACTACTATAAGATTGTGGGATGAATATGTGCAGCCCATGTTACTTTCTATCATGGACGTTCGGACATCCTAGACCCGAGTCTATCTTTAAAAAAAATTAGAGTATCAAATAACCCCCTTGTTTTTGCTTTGGCAGTACTTAATTCAAATTTTGAAAATCATTATTGAATCATAAAATATTTCTTTTGATTTTTCTAATATTTTTCCCTTAAAGTACATCGAAGTACCTTTCTAATAGGGTCTCATTTGCCCTCGAATCATCCCAGATGAAGGAGTTATGATTTTTTGAATAGTTGTTGGCTGGAACCCTTAAAACCAACATGCACCATTTTGTTTAGGCCATATTGTCCTATCAAATAATTTTGATGAAATTTTTAAAGTATTTTCCCTAACAATTTTATGAAATTTCTTTTTCGAAAAGGTGTTGGTCGTTATTCAACAATCTCAGATGAGCCCAAAATGATTTTTCAAAGTTTAGTATGTCTTTTCCCCTATATGTGCTGCCAGTGTCAATATAGACTTACATTAAAAAATTAATTCCACTTAGAAAATGATCGTCTTGAATTTTCAAAATATTTTTACATTAAACCTTATCGAGTTATCTTTTTAATGATACCTTATTCGCCACCTAAAGCCTTCGCACGAGCCTAAAATAAATTCAAAAAAATAGGTGACATGATGTTATCTCTTGCTTTTATCTTAGTTTTCGAATCTCCTTTTATCGAGACGTTCGAATGTCTCAAAATGTGTCCAGTTGGTTCCCTCACAACATCAGCCTCTTTTGACTCGGATCAAGATTAAAATACAAAAAATAGGATTTCATATTAAAATTTTTGCTAATGGAGATACTCTAACTCCATTACTCAAAGGGGATACTCTAACCTTGTTTTTAATTAAAAATTTTAAATTATCTCCTTGTTCCTAAATGTTTTCCTAACTTTGGGGATACTTCAACCCCACTACTCTGAGATGATACTCCAACCTCGTTTTTTTTAAAAAAAGATGCAAAATATTTTTATTCCTAAATATTGTTCTTACTCTATCTTTGGGGATACTCTAAACCTACGTCTCCAAGGGGATATTCCAACCCCTGCTTTAACTGAAAAACATCCAAAAATTTCTCTCTTTCGAATGCCTCAAACTGCTTTGATAAAAACCATCTTTGTTCTTTAAATTACCATTGAATCTAGACCAGTCTGTAAAATTGTCATCTCGGTTATTCTTTAATAATCGAAAATAATTATGAGATACATTTCGAGCCTCTCATTTTTACATTCTTTTATTTGTGATTGCTTGCTTATGATATTATTATATTTCACTTTTTTTGCCTCATTAACTCGTTTACTTTTGAAGAATTATCATGCATTCATATTTCAAAATTCATTTTCCCAATAAAATTTATGAGGTGATGTTTCGTGTTGGTATCTTTCCAATGCCTAATGCAAAATATCAAAATTTTCAAAACTTAATTTGGACTTTATATTCATAAAAACTCCCTATGTTCCTCACATCTCTAAGGCACATAGATGAGCTAATTTTTTTTAAAAAAGAAAAACTGGATCTATTTTTACAAAACTTCATTCATTAAAGGGAATTATATCTAAATAAAGGTTAAATAAAACCTATTTAACCGAGACCAAAGTGAGCATAGTTAGTAGGTACCGATTTTGGGTGTCATGGGAATGTTCATCTTTCCCCGCGCGTAACCAATTCCCAAACCTTACCAACGAATCTTTGGACTTTATAGACCTTGAAACCGATATCTCAAGTTTTGTAACTCGGAATATCATTTTTAGTAGGCATCTAATCCTACCTAGCTCGAAATGATCGGTGGCGATGCCAAGTTTACGGCCATTTCATAGTGGCTATCCGAGACTAGTTAGATGAGTGACTCACCTGACGGTCTCTTTCTCCTTCATATTGTTACACCTAATCCAAATCTTGATCAAGGGATAACTCAAAGGCTTAACCATGACCAACCATCATTTATTTTTAAGACGAGCGTGCTATGCCCTTCAGATCATCTGAAGTTTCAAATGCGGGGCACGTGGCCACAGTAATCTTTTAGAGTTCTAAAAGCTTCTAACTATGAAGAGGATAGCACCATATCCATTTTCAGTACAAGAAAACATTGTTATTGCTTATATAGCTATGCATAATTACGTTAGAAAATTAGCCATTACAAATGGTGCTTAAAGCATGTAAAGAATGCTTCAAAATAACATTGAAAATCCTTAAGCTGGAAGAGGAATTGATCAAATTTTTATGATTTATTTAAGAAAGCAAATAACAAATCAACTACATTATAGTTTAAATGAATTACTATGCCGTATTTGTTTAAAACATTTTTTTTTAGATTCATGATATTTTTGTACTTAATAGTTTATTTATTTTCAAATATTTCATAGTTATATTTAAATTATATAGAATTTGGATTTAATTTTTCGAAATAACATAGAGTTTAATAAAAATAAGGGTAAAAGTATTACTATATTTGTTTAATACATTTATTTTTTTTAGATTCATGATATTCTTATAGTCAATAGTTTAATTTTTTTTTCAAATATTTAATCGTTACATTTAAATCAAAATATGTTTTATAGAATTTGACTTTAATTATTTGAAATAATATAGAGTTAATAAAACTAGGGGTAATATAAAATTAAGAGCATTAAGAATTCAACATTTACACTTATCAATAGTATATTTATATTTAGCACATAATTTTTAGTAATATATCAAATGGTTTTATATTTCAAATTCAGTACTAGTAAAATTCAAAACTAAAAGCACTTAATTTTTTTAGTTTATCAAACAACATCTTAATTAAGAAAAAAATAAAATAAAATTATAATGATAAATAAAATTAGGAGTATTTATATCTTTCTATTTTAAAAAAAAACGTTTACAACTAAAATCTAACTACTTAAAAACTATTTTCTTATTTTTTAAATTCTAACCTACTTTTCTTTAAAAATATAATTTTTTTTTAAAAAATATTTTTTAACCCACAAAGTGGGTATGTAAATTCTAGTAACAATAACCTTAACAACTATCCTTACAATACTCATTTAGCAAAATTTTATTGTTAATTAATTAATAATAATAGAAAATCACTTATTAAAATTAATTAAGTTAATGATTGTAATAATAACACTCTCAAATCAAATACAGTAACTTATAATTGATTAATGATTTTTGATATTTAAAATTATAACTTATCGAAAGTAATCTTAAAGAAGTACACTCATTAACAAAATATATTCATTAAATGTTGATTATTAAGTAAAAACATAAGTAATTTTAAATAATTAGTCTAATAATAGTAACAGAAATGGAAAGGGTTCAAAAGGGTGATCGCTGTGTTTAATAACGATTGAAATAAAGAAATAAGTGGAGAAAAGAAGAGTGAAGGATGGCATTTAGCTTTGGAAAACATGGTTTTAAGGTTTTTAACCTACAAACAAGGAGTGGAGAAGGTCTAAACGACTGAACCTACCTACCCTGCCTAGTTTAGTTGCACTTCAGTTATTTCTTTTCTATCTTTCGTAGACTACTCCATGTTATTTAATATCGCATCTGCTTCACCTCATATTCTTACACCTTTAATGACAATAATAATGAGAATATGGTTTTGTTTGTTAGTAGACATTATCTTTAGAAAATCAAAAAGAACATTTCTTGAATAATTATTCGATGGTCCAACGAAAGAAAAATAAGAAATTGTTATTGAGAAATTTGTAAAGATTTAAATAACTTTAATGAATTAAACTTTTCTTTATTTTTTCATTTTAGTTCTTTGTCATTCACCTCTCTTTTTCTTTTATTTTTCATCAAACTCAATACTACTCTCATAACCATTATTAGCAACCATTCCTATCAAAGATAGGAAGACCAAACATTCATGTCTCTAAGAAATAGGTGATATTCTTATGAAGTGTTGATGAAAAAATCTCAACGATTGCTGGTTAAGGTTTCATTTTGGGTTTAGTTCTTATTGCCAATGACATGTTCCTTCTACTACCACTCAATCAAAATATGTTTCCTAATCTACTATTTTCCATATTGTTTTTTTATTATTTTGATTTAATTGTTTTATTTTAGTTTTCCAACTTTCTATAATTATTGGCTATGGTTTCTTGAACTTTGTTTTCATACTCTTACTTGTGTCTCACTATTATCACTTTTGATTGAATCAAGGGTAAGATGAGACATTATTTTAGTGTTTGTTAGTGACTTATGGAACAAATAATAGGATTGCTAGGGTTTTGCAAGGTTTGATTTTTTTCCTTGAAATTTGAGAAGTATATTTTTATCTTGTTTGTATATAAAAGATATTGAGACTATGCTGGATAGTCCTTGCAATTTGCGAAAACCATAGAAAATCCTACTAATCAAACTTAAAACATTGTAATAAGTGTATTGTATAATTTTTCTCACAACTTTTGGTTTGATTTTCCTTGCAATCTATAAAGTAATTATATTTCTTTGTATTTAGAAGATGTTATGTCTATTGTGTTATTCCCTATCTAACAATCATAATAATATATGAGACAGAAACATAGGAAACAAAATAAAATAAACAAAATAAAAAATTACAGAAAAATTTAAAATAAAAATATGAATTAAGAATGAAATGATAAAAGAATATATATAAATAGAATAGGACTAAACATAGAATGTAAAAAAATATAAATAATCATCTTAAAAATGTTATGTAGAAATTAAACAAAAACATGCATAAATTAAATACTGCATATGTAAAATAAAATACAGATATTACATTAAGCAAAAGAAATAACACTGCATAAAAATAATATTTCAAATAAATAAACTTAAATTAAAAATTGAGTATGACATGGAATTACCAATTTTAAACATCAGATTAAAGAAGTGATTGAGTCAATGCTGAAATCTCTAATCTTAAGACAATTCTTGCTTGCTTCTCGGGTGCTTAAT
>JBBYHO010000005.1:22603963-22616824 GCA_038382025.1 Adansonia gregorii
TTGAATTTGCAAAAAACATTTGTATAATTGTAGCTATTTAAAACCACACTATCCGTTATAAACCTTAATTATTTCTTCATGGACTTAAAAACATGGCAATTGCCATACATGAGAAAACTAAAATGCCGAAACGGCTGTACAGGAAATGAGGACGAACCATGTTGTAGAGAGTTGATAAATGGCGTCAGGGGGGTCAGTATTTACACCCTGGGCATCTTAAATGTTGTCGTGGCTTTTTAACAATAATTATTTAATGAATACTAGTATTAAGCAAAAATGCAACCTTAAATTTCCAATGAACCATTGGACAAAGAGTTCTGCTCCACCAGTTTTGCTGCTGCTGCACACATTTCGGATGGTAAATACTTAAATAAGAGCAGCTTTTTCTCATTCTCACATCTCCATTTGCTGGACTACACAAATTACCCATTGCGTTTCAGTACAAACGTTTTTATACACACGACGGCAAATGGAACTCAGCAAAAGCGAAAAACTGTTTTATCCGCTTCCATCCCATTCTAGCAGTTTGAAAAACCTGACACAAAATCAAAGGGATGCACAGAACAAAACAGCATTTGTCTTTGGACCATTTTCTGTTTTCCTTAATGTGTGCATACACACACCCCCCACCCCCTGCAAGCAATCAAACATAAAAAATATTCAAGTTTCACATGGACAGCAAGCTTTATCGAGAATTCTTATAAGAGATTACATGTCGTTATTGCTTTTTGCTTCCTACTAACAATAATTGTAGTAATAACATATAATAAAAGATAAAGGCAGATGGAAATTTGATGTGAATAATATAAATGCCAATTGCTGACCACAAGTTCCAGAATTCAGAATCCAGAATTATAATTATAAACAAGGCTAGGCTCGGCTTGGCTTGGCTTGGCTTTCTTAGGTCTCAACACAAAAATATCATGCAAAACAGACTTTGGAGATGGATATGACATATAGCTACCACTGTCGGTCATCAGGTGAAACTGCAAACCTCAAAACTTCGATGCAGTCTCAGTGCCACTGCCAATACCTACCTTATAACAACATTGATAGCAACAAAGTTGATAGCAATTAAAACTGTGACAGAAGAAATACAATTATAAGTTGATAAAATTAACTAAGATTAGATTAGAATACAACAACCAGTGCAACTAATGTCATGCCACATCAGAAACGGCTTCAGTATCAAAATTCAGTGACCTCTTTAATTGGGAAACCCCAAAAAAAAAATAAAAAAGGGAAATGATATAGTCAAGAAAGATATGCACTAAAAACCAGTATGGCACCAGTTTCTAATGTCTGGGCAACATAGGTCATGCTTTTCAACAGTTATAATATCTACAAAGGGTAAATGATCTGTGTCCAGAACAAATTCAAGGAACAAATGGCTTGAAAACCCCGAGCATATTCTTTTACGATACAGTTCATACAGCAAAAAGGTGGGTGTTGGAGACAATGAACAACATCAAATGGCTCACTTACCACCCATCCTCTAAGAGCACACAGGTTAAATGACCACTGAGGGTCAGCCAAAGCCCATCCTTGAAGAACTGAAAATGAAATAAAACATAGTCACTAACGAAATCCATAATTCTAATATTGTTTCTCTGGGCATGGAAGTAGCAAAATAGGGGGAAAAAATACAGGCCTAGCCTAAAGAAGCTGAGAAGAAACATAAATGACTCACAAGCTTTCATGGGCCACTAGACAGTGATACTTAAGATTACTACTGCCATGATGATTGCTTGTATCCATCCCATCCTCCCTCAGGTTCCTTCCTTTTCAAAGCCCCACCTGGCACCTGATACATTCTTGCCTGCTCTGCCAGGGCCTGTGAACTGGCAACAGACAGTTGCCTAGTTGCAAGAGCTGTTGTCTCATCTCTTCCTTCAATGTCTATGCCTCCAGGCCCGGCATTTAAGTCTAGGCCTGGCCTTCCCCATTTCCTACCACTCTCAACACCACTATTATAACTACTGTCTGGAAGACTCGCATAGGGCCTTTGGTAATGGGACAGAACAGCGCCAGCAGGTCCTAACAATTGCGAATGGACTGGGGGGAAACAAAGCCTCCCACCAGGAGATGAATCAACATAAGTTGTTGAACCGCCAGAAAAGCTGGTTGAAGGTAAAGGAAAAGTTGTTCCAAAGGGAAACAAGGGATATTGGAAAGCAGTCGATGGGAAGGGAACTGCTGGTGAAGATGACAGCACAGGTCCCCTATAGACATCGGGATTAAAAGGAGTGGCACCAGTAGGGGGACCCAACACCCTTTGTGGTCCACCAGTTGCAACATTTGGAAAAGGTTGTTCTCTATCAGGCAAAATTGATGGAATAGTAACAGCCGAGTATGTATTCCCTGTAGGAAACCATGATGAGAAATTTGCCATCTCAGTATTGTTTATCTGGAGGCCGGAAACTGGTGGTTGAGATTGTACGTTGCTGTTTCTATTATGCTGGTTAAATAGTGATGGTTCAGCAATCACCTCATCAACAGCAGGTCCATTGTTCAAATCAAAGTCCCTGCGGAAACTTGCCTCACCAAGAATACCAACTGATGATGATTTCATAGGCTGCATAGTGACATCTATTCTACGACTACTGCCAGTTAAGAGATTACACAAATCAGCAGGCTCATCAACTCGGTTCAAATCAAGATCAAGTCCACCAGGGGAGCGAATAGGTGCAGAACCCACCAAAACAGATGTTAAATCACGATTATTTGAAAAGTCTGGTGCAGCATCTCTGCCCTGCGAAGAACTTTGGGAAGCTAGATCCTCAAGTACTCTCTCATCAGGTACATTCAAATCAATGTCCAATGGAGGACGACTTTGTTTCCCAGTAGTCGCGTCAGGAATGGAAGTGCTATTTGTACCCAGAGGCATATCTAGACTTTTTCTGGGTTCAGCTGGCCGAAACGCACTGGTGGCTGCCGATCCCTTCCAACCAAGTGCCCCTTTAGTCCTCAGCAGGTCCTGTGGAGGCACAAAGGGCCCTTTTGCAGCAGCAGCAACAGTAATAGAAGCAGGAAGGCTGCTAGACACAGAAGAAACGGTGAAAGGCAATGAACTACTTAATTGGACAGGAGCTGAGCATTCTAGTGCTGTCAAGTTATTTGGTTCCCCAAATTTCCCCTCATCTGCATTAAAGTCTTCGTTCAAGTCAAATTCTACTTTTGCATCTGTATCTGCACCACCAGTAGCAGGAGTATCTGTAGTGATTGATGTGCATTCTTCTTCATCTGCTTCTGCACCAGTCACCTTAGATCCCCTAGGCTTCATAGGTTGCTTTGTTTCCGGTGATGCCTTACAAGGAGATGGTCCACCACGTGGTTCATGACCCTCACTACATTCTAAGTTCTCCTGCACGTGCTCACCTTTCTGGACAGTGACAACTGAACCATGACAGATACAATTTAGTAACCAGTTTAATGATGAATAAATATAAAATGAGGAAAAAAAAGGAAGGTTAGCATAATAGGTGCTTCAAATTTAATTAAGTCATCAATAAACAGAGAAGCATTACTTTCCCACTCAGGTTTTTGTTTCTCATTTTGACTGTCACAACAACGTGCATCAGCCTCAACAGCCTTCTCAGCCTTCACTTCATCAACATTTTCCAAAACCATATCTTTAGCAGGACCAGGAGGCATTGCTTCTTCATCAGTTCCTTTGATCGAATGTTCAATAACAACAGCCGACTTGAGATGAGTCTGTGAACTTCTGTCCAAACCTTCGATGACATTTTTCTTGTTCTCAACATCAACTTCCATAGAAGGTACAGATGAAGATCCTTCAACCACTTCTTTCTCAGCTTTTACAACTGGATTAATGACTCTATCTTCATTTACCACAGAAGTGCACCCCTTTTGCTTAGTATCAGAACTGTCATCATCATCCGCTCCAGCAGCCTTCTCCTCCATATGCTCCTTGGAATCTCCGATATCAGTAGTTTTCTCCACAATGCTTGCAGATGGCAAATTGACTAAAGCAGCCCTTACAATTTCCTTTAATTTACCATTTTCAAGACATTGGTCTGCAATCTGTGACAACCCCATATTTGATGAAGCTAAATGCTCATTCAGTTCACCAGATTTTTCTTGAGATGAACCAGTTTTGCTGTCTGCATTTTTATCCCATGAATTACCAGCAGCAACACCCTGCTTTAGATGCTCATCATCTGCACCCTCAACAGACTGATTTTGATTGTCAACAACCTGCTCCACAGCAGAAGATATGATTTTTGTATCATTGCCTGTGGAAAAGTGCTCAACAACAGGGGTATTTCTTTGTGGAGAATCAATCGGCAAAGCCACATCTGACTTAGAAAACTCTCCAGCAGCCACACTAGCAAGCAAATTCATTCCAGCATCATCCCCAACCGGCATGCACTCATTTGCTTCAGAGTACTTGACACAACTATCAATTAAGGCATTTATGGAGCTAAAAGAAGCCTCCTGCATTTTCCCTGATTTAAGTTCATTTCCAGATGATGAGGAGGCAGTTTTTGCAACTTCAGTTGTTTTCCTGGCATCTCCACCGGTCCTACAGTTTTCTTCATCAGGAACAGCTGCAGGTGAACCATCTCCCTCATCAGACCCGGTCAGCACATCTTTGAAGTCATTGCTCTGCCAAGATTCAGTATTCACATCTGTGATAACATTTGCCCGATATGCATCACTTTTCTCCTTCATGTTACGGTCTAATTGTTCATGCTTCTCTGAAAGCACAGGAGAAGAAGCTCTGCTATTCATGACCAAATGATCTTCAAGAGATCCTCCACTGGCACTTTGTGCAGGACTTCTACCTCGATTTGGGATCTTAACAATGAATTTATGACTATTACCCTCAGCCATAGGAACATCCGCTGCCTTTTCACATGTTAAACCTGACTGTGATACTTTTTCTGAAGCATGATTTCTATGCAAAGAAGAATTTTTGCTTGATCCAGTTTCCCTTTGAACCCCTGATGGCCCTGGGAAACCATTATTGGATTTCCGGTGCCGTGAAGAACTACCAGAGATCTTAGCTACTGTTCCTGAACCAGCTGCAGAACTTCTTGCATCCTCCTTTCCAGAAACTCCCCCAGTCTTCCCATGATCACTAGAACAAGACTGACTATTGTTGTGGGACTGACTAGAACTGCTGCTTTTCTCATCCCTTGTGTTTGTTTGAGCGTCAGAGGTGCCAACAACAGTAGCATTTCGTGCCTGCCCATCCTTTATGTTTGTACTGGCTGAAGCAGGTGATGTTGCTGACTTCATAGGTCCAGGTGATGCAGAAACCGACTTGTTTGCAGTCTCTCCTTGAGCAAGCTTAACCGAACCAGTTTTAGAGGCAGAAACTTGTGTTACTGAACTCTTCATGGCAACCTCAGATGATCCAAACTGCTTGCTTCCACTGTGAGAAACTTCAGAAATACGAGATCTCGCAGACCAGGGAACAGTCTGGTTTGAACCAGACTTGGCATCCATCTCAGCCTCAACTCGTTTTTTCCAAGTATCAACTAAACTCCTTGCTTTCTTCTGTATTTCTATATTTTTATGACTACGCAAATGATTCACAGACTTGCCAATGTTACACATCTGCAGAGCTGTAAGATTTACAGGTAGCTTATCAAGTGCCCGGAGTAAGGTTAAGAGAAAATCGTCAACTGATCTATCATCCTTGGAGCCACCACCATCACCAATCTTCCCTTTGTGGACTTCCTGAAGCCATTCATCAAAAACAGGCAAACCTCTGAGCTGAACAAAATGATTAAGACAGTCCAGCTTGTCGGTAGCTGCTATCACACCAGCAAGCATTGACCGGCTCGCCAAGTCTATTTTCTTCTCATTTCTCTCCATGAGCTGAACCAATTTCTCAACTCCTACAGAATCTTCTAGTCCCCCCTTTTCAGTAATTTTTGCAATCTCAGCTTTTAAATTAATTTCTGGTCTACCATAACCAGAATCCCCATCATCCACTTTACTAGTACGTTCCCTTTTGACAGGCTCAAAGCCTTGATCCCCACGCTCCCTTTTTTTCCCCTTACCCTGAGAAGGCAACGAGGAACCACTGTTCTGTAAACTATCTGAACCAGGCTTTAACTGTGATGTTGATGTCGGACCATTAATTGGCTTTGGAGAACGGCCACCCTGCTGCACTGTTGCATTCATTTCTAAACGCGTTTTACACAACAGCTGATCTACTTCTTCTTGTCGCTCCTGAAAATAAAAGAAAATATCAACTAAAATGCTCCAACAAATTTAAACTAAATAAGATATACGCAGAAGCATCTAAAACTCACATTAATATAATCTTGATCAGTTAGCCACCATAAACACTTGTTTGTAATGTCATAAACTCGTCGGCACACAAATGAGCAAATCCCTGATGGAAGTTCAACGTCTTTAGGAAGGAAGGCAACTTTACACGGATGGAGTAACGATGCAGCAGGAATCTCATCCTTATGAAAGGAATAGAAGATTTCGTTTGGCGCAGCTTCCAACAGGATGCCTTTGCCAAGCTTTACTTCAGCAGGTCGATAAAGCCAATTCACACCCAACTTTAACTTGTTTTCTTTTCCAGAAGTTAGACAACGAATTATTCCAATGAAAGGTGGAGAATCTTGGGGCGGTTTGAAGAGAGCACAGTCACCAACACTGATCTTGCGTCCGTCCTATTGGAAGCGAACCAGGCACTGTCAGTAAATCACCAAACAACTAACCGTGTGTGCAAATTTTATCAGCAAGAAAACAAAACCATTTGTATGGGGGGGGGAAGCTTGATGAACAACCCAGGTTGCATTAACCAGTTAATTCTAAAAACCATCAACAACTCCTAGCTTCATAGACTAAGCAACCTAAATGAAGCATTGATGGCAATTTAACACATACAGAAACAGCTAAAAAACAAAAACCTTCACCTAGCGACTGGCAACTTGTTCAACCATTCAGATCTGTTGTGATTCCAATGATCCAGCTTTATAAGATAAGAAAGACTTCTGAGATGCATATGTACAGAGAAAGATGCATATAACCGGACAGCTACTAAAACAATTCATGAAACAGATGTGTTTCTCATCAGTAAATTTACAACAGATCACAACAAGCTTCCAAGACTTTAAACCATAATTTCACAGTATAAATCCACTGTAATACAATTTAGAAGCAAACTACAGATTAATTATTCCCAAGTCACCAGATTTCACCATTATCAGAAACGGCTATTACAACCCAAATATGTTAGAAGCTTTATACACTCGTATTATACAACCACAATCAAGGAAAACTTGACAATCCTCACATCGTAAGTGTGATAATTATATCACACACGCTCCTCTGTAGATCCTTGGTTATGTTTAACATGCTCCTTATCAGCATATATGGCTACATCCAAGATATACAAATACATTTAAGATATGCTAATTCATTTCTCTAGACTAATTTGTTGTCATATTACATGCTAGATATAAGATATATAAGATATGACTCTAGTTACATACATTTCCTCATAACTTTATCAAAACACAAGGCATAACAAAAATCGTGTACCTTCTCACTTATAGACAATGTAGGTTAAACCATGATTCTAAATGGGAAGACCTACATACTTACTTTATATGACACAACTCTTCACCTATAACAGAACAGGATACGTTACAATAAACTCACAGGACTTGCCTTGTAGGACAAAACCTAAAGATCAGCAGATACTAAATAAGAAGCAGATATTGCATTTATTGCACCCAAGACAATCTACTGTAGCAATAACACCCTGCAAACTACATAAAATGCTGCTGGTATATCCTTCAAGTTAAAAATTTTGAAAATAACTTATCCCGAAAAAATTTGTTACCAGTAGCATTTAATAAAGTAAAACTTGTTGCATAGGTCAGTCCACCACATGTAACATTTATGCATATTTCTACCTTTCTGATTCCAAGGTAACGAAAGCGTATCTATCTCTGGTAGAGTAACAGGTAAAATATTCCCTTATTCTCCATCTCTAATAAATGACACAAACTATTTCCTAATGGCCAAAATTACTTCATGATTCAAGCTGTTCAAAACATAGAAAAGATTTCCAATATTTGGAAGAACAATAACCGAGGTGGTTACTTCTCTGCCTCCAAAATGATGAACTAGAAACTACTTCCTTATTGACAAGTTTCATGATTCATGCTGCTCAAATTTGAAAATTTTCCCATGTTCTGAATCACTTCTCATTATCAATCCTTGAAAGTAGGCAAATTCACAGAATTCCGCCTCACATACGTTGATCTATCTGGAATCTAAATATCTCTATCATCTCCCAAACTCTTTTTCAGTCAGGAACTCCCTTCTCCTTGGATGAAGAAAAAAAACCACAGCAAGCTAAGCAACTAGTCCTCGAATTCCGAAATTAAAATTTCAGACAAGTCAAAGGAAGCACCATATGTAGAATAGCTTGTAACATATGAAAAGAAAAAGAAACCATCCTGGTATCATAATTTTGCACACAAGAGATATATTTTACGAAAATTGTACATTGGCCCACGGAAACATACACTTCTCAATCTTTGCCCAAATTACAATGTCATACAACCGCTCCCCACATCTGAAACACCATATGAACCACAAAAATCAAGCCCGAAGTTCTTACACGTAGAACTCAGCAAAACAATCCAGCCAAAAAATCCAACTTCAATGCCTTCTACCAGTCAATACCAAAACTTAAAAATTCCCCAAAAAGCCTAGTTCATTCCCTAAATTTTATACGAAACGAGCACAAGCAATCATCCTCAGAATTCAAAACCAAGCCAACAAAATCCAAGAAAATCAGGACTATTTCCAAACTTTCGACCACCAATCAAGCCACCGTCTCAAAATTCCCAAAAGCAAAAATAAACCCCTCTCTTCATTTCCCCCGAATCAATCTGAAAAAGCCTCTCTTAAATCACCGGATGAAACAAAACAACAAGCAGAGAAAAAGGAAAAACCTAGAAAATAAAAGTATTTAATAGAATCAAATCAAATAGAAGTCAAAGAAATTGTTTAAAAAAGTTATACCTTTGAAAAGTAATTAACGGTAGATGAAGAAGAACAAGAGAGAGAAGCACCACCATCACCACTCAGAACCGCCGTTGCACGTTTAGGGACTGTCCACATGTGCCGTGCCTTTTTCCTCTCCTCACCTCCTCCCCGCCCATGCATAGCCTTGCATTTTCCCCTTCGAGTACCATCAATCCCCCTCTTTGATTTCCTCCCCTTTCTTTTCACCAATTCCAAACCCTAGATCCACCCAAAACCCTCCCTTTCACCATCTTCCAAAAAATCCCCTCAACCAAACCCTAATTTCCCCAATCTCAAATCCAAAACCCTAATTCCCTTCGATCGTGATTCTCCTCTTTACGATCTAATTCAATCTCAGATCCATCCACCGCGTCGGATTCCTTAAGCCGCCTGTCGATCTACAGAAGAATCAAAAGATGACGACAAATGAAAGAGATAGTGTATCGAGAGAGAAAAAATTTGTTGGCTCGATTTTAGAGAGAGATTAAAAAAATTCCGAGAGAGAGAAAAAAAGAAAGACAGAGATAGAGAAAGAGACGGCTAAAGGGAAAGGTGTACTTGGGGTTCATGGTAGGGCAGAATGGGCAATGATATGGGCAGTTCGGGCAGTTGGGGCAAGATACCGACACAGTGCTGTGACGGAAATGAAATGACGTGTGTGGGGATTTCTGCATATGGGAATGGACTTGCATAAAACTGTTGACTGAAACATTTGACTTGCATTTTTTTCCTTTTTTTTTTTTTGGTTTTTTTCGTAATGTGAGCAATGGGATTTTCCAGGGCAGATAAAATTAAGATTTTCTGGTTCTTTTAACTTTTTACTTTTTGGTTTCTTGGGTCGGGGTTTGATAAGCTTACCCATTTGCATATTGGGGGGTGATGTTAAACGAGGGTAAAGTTGTAATTTCATATGCAGATGATGCAATTTTCACTTGATGGAGAAGTTAAGGTTGTCCCGGATTGTTCCAACACACGTAATACTAACAAGTTTGAAGGAGAAAAGAAAGCGATGTAAAATGGGCTCTGTTTCTAGCCAGACCTCATAATTGTCAAGGGTGGGTGCGGTCTTTTTTTTTTTTTTTTGGGATTCGGATGGATTTAAGTTTAGTGTATTTAAAAATTTAATTAATTATTTATTATATTTTTATAGTAAAATAATATATATTTTTTAATTAAATTTAAGATAAATATTATTTTATTTTTAATAATTTTTAGAGTAAAATTTTAATTCATAAAGACATATAATTCAGATGAATAATCTTACTTTTGAATAGATTCATTCATCTTAATTTAAGCCATGATTCAAAATTTTATTCTTTATTCCAATTTTATTTGGATTGGTCTAAACTCATTTATAAGCCCATTTATATTTAAAAAAAAGATTATTTTTCATTAATATTAATATATTTTATAATTAAATTTAAATAAAATTATATTTTATTAAATAAGCAAATAATTTAAACATTAGATAAATATGATTTTTTTAATTTTTTTTTAAATCCCTTGTTCTAATTCTAGCAAACAAAATTGATGTTTTTTTTTTAATTTTTTTTTTCTGTGATTCTTTTTGGCTTGGATAAGCATGATGTATTGTATTCATTTTTTTCCCTTTGAAGGAATGTGAAGTTTCCATTGTTTGTGTCTTGTTTTTTGGTTTTTTTCTTTTCTTTAGTAATTTTCTCTTTCCTTTTGTAAAACAAAAAAAAAATGCTAATTCCAATCATAATGGTCATTTTCCCTCATTTGTTTTCAATTCTTCTTTTCATATATATAGAATGTAAAACTTCTTTGCACCATAAGACTTTCTATCACAATTTTATGATAATGATATTATTTTATTTTTTACCAAAAAAAAGAATTTAATAAAATTTGTGTAAAAAATGAACAAGACAACATATATATATATATATATTACTTGAGAATGATTTGAAATTTAACTTTTATATGAAAATATATGAATTAAAAAATTGAAAATTAATATCTTATGAAATGTATATAAATTCATGGAGAAAACTTGTAAATTGTTGGTGATAGAAACTTAGTTAACAACTCAAAATTAGTTGATTAGTATAAATGATAAACAAGTAAAAATGCTAAAGTAGTTACAATGACGTGAGATTGGCTAATAGTATGATGTATTCCTATAATAATATTTTTATTTAAGTTCATTTTTAATACATGACAATTTTTTTTTTTAATTTTATAAGTAAGATTAAGAAAATATCTCATATTTTATTTCTATGTAAATGAGTTTTTTGTTTTTAAAATATATATTAAAAAATATATGGTATTTACTTCATTTCTAAAATCTAAAGCTTCACTAACTTAATAACAAATTATTTTTTATTATTGAATATTTGTTTTTTATATTTGGAGTTGTCAAAAATTAAATATAATTATTAAAATTAAAGTACAATACCCCTTTATATATATATTTAAAAGTATAAATGTGAAGAATCTTTTAACTCACTAAAATATATAATGTTGTTTATTACATCACTAATTTTACCATTTTAAATATTTTTTATTATTAAAATTTATCTCATTGATAAATAAGAATTTAAGTTTTATTTGTTGGCAAGATAATAGCTTTTCACTAATTTTAATTATAGTTTTAGTCAAATTACTGAAAACAGTTTTGTCATGTTTTTATTTTTTAAAGGATTTACAATGAATTTTTACTTATATTGTTGTATTATTTCTTTTTAATTAGTATTTTGATTTTTGTATAAGTAGATGTAATGATCAGAATATAACAAATTAAATTAACTATAAAAAGTCTTCTCTCACAACAAAAGTTTTTACGTCTTTGATAAGTTCTTTTAATATGTTTTCGTGCTTCTAATTTTTTTATTAAAATTGTTTGGTCTGAATTGCTATTACAAATTCAATAGATTAAAAATAATTTATTATAAATTTTTTTTTTGGCTATTGTTAAGTTTTTTTAATTGTTATTAAATAATTTATTATTTATACAAAAATATATTTTAAATAAATTAAATATTAAACGCTTAAAATTATGTGCAATGTGTGACACTAAAAACTAATATATAAAGGAAAAATCCAACACTCTTTTGAACATGAAAAATAATTCAACATTCTTTAAACAAAACAAATGATTATTTTATTTTAAACATTGATGGGTCATTTCAAAATAGTGAATACTTTTATCATTTTTTTTCATTGGGTTGGATGGACTTATCACTAATAAAAATTAAGCAAAAGGAAAAATATTTATATTTACAAACCAAGACATAGATATCATTTTTCAGTCATCCCTACTAAATGTATTTTTAGATGGCAATGGAATTTGGTGCCATCTTTTAGACTTAGGGAAATAAATGTGATAATTTCTTGAAAATTTTGGAGAGTTGACTATGTTGGGAAATTATGCTCCAAAAATCATTCAATATTACACGAGAATATATTTAACTAATATTGCACAATTAATTTAAACATTGCTATAATATGAAAACCATATGAAATTAAAACATGAACATATAAAATGCATATTTTGTTTAAACAAATTATACATAAATAGATTGAGTGAAGGTTCCAAACATCTGATCTTAAGACGATTATTGTCTATCTATGTGTTCGACAAATGTGTTGTAATTCATCTCCTAGGTCTCTTAATCTTGTTGTAGTCGGAATAGGAAAACGGCAACTACACGAACGTACTAGTTCAAGTCTTTCTCGAATAATGGCAAAACCAGAATGCAGAAGAAATTTTATTTTTTAAAAATAGTTTAGGATAGACTAATTTTTCCAGATAGACAACATTTTAAAAATAAAACTAGACAAGTAGTTTTAAAATTTTTCAGA
>JBBYHO010000005.1:22668631-22700904 GCA_038382025.1 Adansonia gregorii
TTCTTGCATCGAACTAGTTAGTCATTTTTGGATTTTTGAAGTCTTCATAATTCTCCTGAAGCAATTTCTTCATAAAATGATTGAATTATTTAAAAAAAAAATTGTATTTCAAGGAGTACAAAAAAAAAAAAGAATTCTTTAACATATGATTGTTTTTGTAGTCTTTAACATATGATTTCTTAAATTCTAATATCTTTGAATTTCGATGAAATTTCTTTAAACTTTTTTTTATTATTTTTTATTGAAAAAAATAATTTGGGTTTTTTACAGGATTGATTTAATTTTTTTATTGTACCTCATAAAAAGGTATCAATGATTTTTCTTCATATTCTTTTCACTGTTTTTTCTTATTGCTGATTAACTTTTGTCGAAGGAAATAATAAGGAAAAAAAAAAAAGTAAAGAAAGAAAGGTTGATGATGATGACATGGCACCCATCAATTAAAAATACCTTATTTTAAGAAATAAATATAAAAGTGTCTTATTTTAAGAATAAAGATTTATAACTATTTAGGAAAAAAAAAAGGGGGTTCAAAAGCTTGATATTTTTCTTGCCTGTTTTATTCCTCTATTTTTTGGGCCACAAATGTGGCAACAGTAAGCAAAATTGCAATGAGGATATGCATTGGAACTGCGATTCGCGCTTCCTTTCGCATTCCTTTATCTAGACTACGATCGCAGCTCTTGCCAACTTCTACCCATGTTTGAGCGTAATGAACAGATACACGCTTTTACACCTTGCAATTTGAATACTCATATTATATTTTAAAATATTTTTTAAATAAATATAAGCATAATATAAATTATTAAATATATAAAAATTTTAAAATTTATATTTTATATATAAATTAAATATATTTAAATATATTTTATTATATTTATTATAATATTTTTTTATATTTATTACACGTATCATGTTCTTATTGTACTCTTGGACAGTTTCAAAAGCAAGAAATGAGATTGCAATATCGCTTTCTGCCCTATCCTTCTTTAAAAAATTATGGAATTATGGACGTCCTAAGTTGCGCTTATCCGTGTACTGTTCAGTACACATCAGCAAACAGATAGTATATAAGTACCAAGCTCAAGCTTATATTATATGGGACACTCATGTAAGCAAAACATGCTCCCCTTGCAAACAGCAGATTTATAAATATAGGAATAATTCTCGCACATGACATTAACAGAACCAAGCAACATAGCCAAGTATTGTTTTGAAATATATTGTTTTAATCTTTTATTTTTTTAAAGTATTTATGTTATGTCTGACATGATCCAAACATAAGATATGAGCCGATGCAATTTGAACATAGAGTATGAGATATGATTTTTTCAAATACATAAATTTTTTTTTTAAAAAATTAAATATATCTATATTCAAATCTCACACTAAATTCAAGTAACATAAGTTCTAGAAAAATAACTTGCAGACAATTGATCATCCATTTGAAAACAATAATGATCCACTCAGAAATGTCGTTTCCTTTCTGAAAGGAAGCTACCTGGCATTATGGCCAGGGAAAAAAAACAATATTTTCTGAGAAATTTCTAAGAAAAATTGCAATAGCATGGACATTTTCATTGTATTCCCTTCATACAATGTCCAGATTCCAGACTAGAGAATTTTACGAACTGATGAACAGGAATTACATTTTTTCAACTCTATCATTCCCATCAATGCAGGAGCTATGAATACCGGGTGGAGCAAGTCCTAACTGATTATACAGACTCTGACAATCCGTCGAAATATAGGACGGAGACGGCTTGATGACAATGTGGCTGCTGCAAGCGCTTCCCTCCAAATGGTTATGAGAAGGCAAAGGAGAAGAATGACAGAGTTCAGCCATGTTGCGGTATAAATTTTGATTCTGATCAAGAGACTTGAAGCTAATTAGAAACTCCTTGAACAGTGGAAATTCAGGCAGTAAAGACGATGAAGAATCAGAAGATGGACGAGAACAATGCTGACTGACAACACTGTAATCTTGGGGAGGTTCGTCTGCAAAACTCAAGTTTGCAGTCCTTGGCTGGAGCCTCGATCTTCTCATTTTTTGCCTCTCAGACTTGTGGGCATTTTGGTGACCCCCAAGAGCCTGTGAATTCGTAAATCTCTTGAGGCAAAACTGACATTCATACTTTCTCTTCTCTGGTTTCCTAGTCACACTTTCACCTTCAACAGTTTTCCCCATCCTAGACAAAATTTTCTCTGCAGACTTTCCGGAATCATACGCTTCTTCGGATCCGTCCAGCGAGTATTCATGATCTTCATGAAAACTCACCTCGAACCCAAATAACCTCAATTGTTCCTTTCCCATCAGAATTTTGCAGTAAAACCATCAAATGTGGCCTTCACAAGTAAGAAACGGCCGGAAACAGCAATGCGTAGATCTTATTCTTCTTATTATACTTATTCTATTAGATAGGGAGTCTAAGACATCCTAGAATGCTTCTCCACTATTTATAGAAAGCTGATTTGCACTATGTTGCTAGACACTTCATTTTTCTTTAAGTATCTATCTGCGTTCAATACATTTCCAAATATAGGTATGACCTTCCAAGCACCTTCCAAATACAAGGAAATACTTAGAAAAAATTGAACATACCCCAATGTCGGTCACGTATCCATATCTGACACTTACACCCGAGTTCGAGTAACATAAGATTCAGATTAAGCGATGCAAGCTACAACCGGATTGGATTTTTCCCCCCTGGATGAACAGAAAAAGACATCAAATAAAGTCATAGAAAATAAAAAATTAAAAAAAAAATAGAAATCAGATTTAAACTCAGCAATTAGAAGTTTTAATATATTCCTGCAGATATGCCTATCATAGCAGTCAATTCAGATACCACTCTATTTTATATAAAAAGTCGTAACGAACAATAGTAATACTTCAACATACAATTAGTCGATTACACAGCAACTTGAGCATATTAAAATTCATATATGATAATTAAAAGCGATAACATTTGATAAAGATCTGAAGTAATGCCCAAAAGTCAAAAAGAGGTTAGGATGCTAGCTAGGACAGCACTAACTTCTAAACCAGTTGTATCCCAAAAATATCTACTTACTTCTATACACACAGTTAGTACGTGCAAATTGTGACCCCTCTTTTGTTGTGACTTCGGCTCCTATCAAACCATTTTATAACAACTCTTCCAGCAACTGAAAATACAACAGTAGTTTGCTTAAGGAACAAAAAGAATAATAAAGTGGATGATGATCTAAGCATATCTAATAGTAAAGGATAACAAAAGAGATTTGATCATGTCTTTTTTAAATCGTGCAAACACCAAAATCTGTACAAATGAGGAAACTTTACGGCAATGTTAAGTCATTTGGGACTCATACCTATGTTGCTCCGACTCTTTATTTTTTTTAAAGTACCTGTGTCTAATGTACATCTGGACATGGTTATGTGGATATGATCTTCAAGGACTCCCAAAGACAATGAAAAACTTCTTTAAAAAATTAAACATACTCATATTGAACACTTACCCATATCTAACACTCATCTTCGAGTTCGAGTAACTTAGAGTCATACTTTAGAAAAACAAAAATAATGCATCCAATTATTGGAGGGTGCACTCTTAACCTTCTGGGAGAAGTATAAAATATTGGATTGTGTTCTCATCCCACTCTTCTTTTCCTTCACAAAGTACTACATGATTTGTTTTTTGCTATAGGAAGAATGCATATGCTGGCACTACGTTTATCCCAGTGGCCAAATGGTGTCTCCTTCATATCATTATTAGTATTCATCTTTTTAGATGTCACTAGTGCAACTTGTTCATGGATTTTTCTTCCTAATCCTGTGGTCCAAAAATCTCAAAACCAAATAGTTGAGGAAGAACAATACTTCCTTTGCTGTGCAGAGAAAAGACAACCAAAGTGAAGGTTAATTATGGATATGAGATTGAAGTAAAAAGATTACTTTATTTTGTTCAAGCTGGAGTTCTACAATAATCATGTAGGGGACAGGAACCGTCATTAGGTGCCAACTTTTTCTGGCTACTTCCTTTCATTGTGCATTTGCGGCAAAGCTTACCATGTGTATACAGAAGACAGTTCAAATCAAACTTAAGTTCATTAGGGATCCTTTGGTTGAGATGAAGGTATGTATTATTCCTGTCTGCTATAGCTGGGACCCAACCGATGGCCCTAGCAATCTCAAATACCTGCAGAGATATTTGGGAGCTAATAAATAAGTTTCAAACATCAATGCCAAAGCAACTGGAGCAATCTGTTGCTACTCACATGTGTGTCCACTGGGAAATCATCTTGCTGAAGATTGAACATCAAAACACAAGCCACCTGTCATGGTTGAGGATTTTATATGATTAAACTGGGATCTGAATGCTGATAATATTAAGTAATTCACAACAAAAACCACGAGCCTGAATTCTAACTTCAACAACAGGGTCACAATCCAGAAGAGTTTAAACAGATAAAATATTACATCTAAATCAGAGACCAGCATTACAAATCTTTAACATACTACCTAAACAAGGTCAGTTTGATACAAGGTCCAAAATCTGCAGATTTCTGATTAAGCAATGTACATGCTGTAATTCCATATCATGATCCTGTTCTCGACCAAATTCTATGAATAAAATCCAAACTAGCATGGATTTCTTATTGATTTAACCTTTTATTTATTTATCTTCAAATTTCATAACAATAACATGTGAATGTATAAATTTAAGTCAAATACCAATGAAATGATGGCAGTGAAAAAGAATAATACCATATTCTAGTGATTGTGAAATTTAACTCAGGCGCCATGCCAAATTAAATTACTGAAGACAACATTTGTGAATCTTAGATAAAGAAAAAGATGACCTGGAAGAAAAAACAGGCTTACAATTGATTGACACCAATATCCAAAAACGTATATTCCTTTTTTTCCCCTTTGTCAATAGATTTCATATAGGACATTAGCAAGATCAATGAACCCATCTATTAACCTCATACTCAAACAGAATACTGATTCATGCATCAATGCTTACACACACATGCAACTATGTAAGTGAAAATAAATATAGAATTCATCAAAAATGAGTGCAGGATCCTGCAGTTTGTCAAGCAAAGACACCAGATAGGCAATTCCATTTTCTATGCTGAGATATTTTCAACTATTAATTTCATGTATACAAATCTAAGTGCACTTATAGCACTTCCTGCCTTTATAGTAAGCAACCAAAGAAGGCACTTACTATATTCTATTCAACAAATTGTTAGATATTAATGTATTGAAAAGGGACTTGATAACTGGATGCTGACAGCTTGATTATATAATTCATGTAGGCAAGAACTCTTCCACTTATCAAGCATGCATGAAAAATTTTTTAGACTACTTGGGTTTCACATTATCTTTGTAGTACTCATACATTCAATATGAGAATAAAGAGATAGCTCTTACTAGAGGGCTGATGCACTAAATAAATAATACAGGGACCACTGATTGAGTTCTCATCTTTTTTGGATGGGGAGGGGGGTTAGAGAGAAGAAGGGTAGAACCGTAAAAGGTACACCAACGATGGTGGGTTAGGTTCCAACCAGTGCGAAAATCAAAGGCAAGTCACTGTCCATCAGGGAACTATCACGGATGAAGATGGAAGTAGCTTTTGATACTGAGTGAGGATAATGCAGCAATGAGTAAATCTTCGGATGGATAGGGCTTCAAGACCCACACCACAGCCATCAATATTGAAAGGTGCATACCTCTAAAACTTCTTATGTTTTCTATCAGCAATAAGGTGAATATATATATATATATATATATTCAGTCAATAACATGTTCCGATATATCATATCAGTAAATAGAGTATGATATAGAGCATATTCCACTAGGCCACAACATTGAGTAGTTTGCTTGACTGCACCTAGCTGCAATTACCTTTTGTTTGAGTAAATAAAAATCAAGGACTTTGCTGTTTCTTTCTTCTCCCTTGAATATTAAGATGAAACTATGGATTTACTCAAGTAGGATTAGACAACTTATAGGATGTTTTCTTTAAAAGAAAGAGGATAACAAAAAGGACATCGGTCAAACACTATAAATTGAGTGAAACTGTAATTTAGTGGCAGAAACATTCTATGTATGCATTATGTAGTTTACATGATCACACAGACACATGCATGAACAGAGTAAATTTGCTCTCAAGGCTAACTGAAGGTGGCTGGTGATGCAAAAAATACATTATTTTTGCTTGCTTGCTGAAACAAAAGGAAAAAAAAAAAGACTGATTTTAAAGCCTGCAATAGAACACGCCACAGCAACCAATCTGGCCTTTTAAAAGGATAAGCAACAAAAGCAAACTTGCCATAGACGAGAAATCAATAAATTTAATCATTGGCATACACATAACACATCAATATGAAAAATGAGACTAAAGCGCAAGCATTCTCTAATTTCCTTCAATGCTTAAAAGGAGTAAGCAGCGGTTACTTTCCTTCAAAAAAAAAAAAAAAATACTGAATTGAAATTACTTATCAATATATACTGAAGTCCCCCTGTGGAAACTTACCGTCTTCGGGCCAACCCCTTTAAAATTGGAGAGCTCGGCCTTAACTTCATCAATTGACAAGTCTCTTAAGTATTCCAAGCATAGTGTGCCTCTTCTCTCATGCAGATAACTCAACACATTCCTAATACAAGAAGCTTTCCTTGGGGCTAAGCCTCCACATCTTATTGCATTTTCAAGACTTTTCGATTCAGAGGCAAGAACCTAGAATAAAACTAAAAGTTAACAACACATAACCCAAATCATCTCACTAAAATGTGACTCCAAATTGGAAAACCCAAAGAACCAAAAGGACTCAAAATCACTCCTCAAGCCCACATAACTTAAGAAGCATTTTAACTTAAAACAACACAATACCATGAAATGCTCAAAAAGCAACTAAAAACGCGTAAAACGTTCCAAATATCTCCAATTCTTCATCAACCAAATACATAAAAGGAACATTAAAGAGAAAAGGAAATCCTTGTTATTAACTAATAAATCATAAAGCCAAAAATGAAAGCAAATTAATGAAAACTAACTATGGGTACAAATTCAGAAATACCCATCAAGCCAAAAGGAGCAAAAAACAAAAAAAAAAAGTTCGCACAAAATGAAACAAAAGCCCAGAAAGCTTACATCTTCCCAGGTGGGAAAAGCGGACTTTAGAGAAGCAAAAGCCTTTCGAGAATTAAGCTCAGTAGTATTCTGAGAGAGCACAGTTTTCACCAGACCATCCAACACACTCTCTTCCCCATCATCCCCATTGTCACTGTTATTCAACGGCTCTGATTTTGCTTCATCAATGTGGGGCTCCGTTTTGATAAGACTGTGACGGCGGTACTTGAGGAATTCTTGAGGGAAACCATGGAGAGCCAGGAGCCGGTCTCTTACGGCTCTACATTCTTCAGGGGTGGGTCGTTGGTGAGATGGGTAAGGCCCTTCAGTAGTTGTTTTGGGTGTTTTAGGGGAGTGGCCATCGAGCAGAAGCTGCTTTCTTTTGCGGGTTTTCTGCATTTTGATTTTGCAGTTGCTTGCGTTACCTATTGCTTACTTTGTTAACGAGGAAACAATTACCCAAGCAATATGACATAAAAATTTAATTAACATATTACAGATAATTATTTTATTGAACAAAAAAAATTTTCCAAAAGAGATTAAAATAGTTATACGTATTTTATTTTTTTATTTATTTTATTTTTAAATATATTTTGCTCGCTAAGTGATATCTTATAAACTCGTTTATAAATTTTTTTAATTTATTATCAATGTATAAGATAATTATCTATATATTATTTAGATTAATAATATTGTATTCAATGTAATAATTTTATTTATATGATATAACGAGAGTAACTAAATTTGATGTCACTCTTAATTTATTAAACGCAACTGAATTTTTTTCAAAACTTGCTGCTATCATTACAGTAACCGCAACTTATTTCCATTACAAATCATTTTTAATTTTATGTTTATGATATCATTAATGTGTAATTACTTACCATTACCATTTACTTTTCTCTTTAGGTTTTTTAACATTTTGAAAATAAAATTTCACACATACTTGCATTTGTCACAAAAGCTAGTTAATTATAAGAAGTTAGTTATGTTTGGTTTCACGAGTTCAATAATATTAATTAATTGATAAATTTACTTAAAATCTTAATCAAAATAATAATATTAAGGTTGGTTATATACTTTTATATTTTAAAAAACTACCTACGTATAAAAAAACTCTACTTGTGAACCATTCACATTTTTAATATACTACCCCATTTATTATCTACTATCCTTAATTTTTAAGTCCTTTGGGACTTAAAGGGGTTTCTGTTAAATTTTCAAGATTATTTTTATTTCCACAGCATTGAAGGGGTTGTTGTGTAAGAGATTAAAAAAAATAGAATAGACGAATCAGTTGCGAAAGAGAAGTGAAGAGCTAATGAAAGAGAAAAGAGAGAAAACAAGCATCGTTGGTGATGAAAATTATTGAGGTTTGGTGAGAGATTAAAAAAAAAAAGAAAGAATATATAAACATTAAAGGTGTTTATGGTTAGGCCGGGTCAGGTTTAGATTAAGTCTAAGTATAGTATTAACATTATTCATGCTTATTCAAGCTAAACTTAACCCAAAATATGAGTTTTAAATTTTGTTCAAGTTCGCTTATATATATATAAATGTGTAGTCCAAACTTGTTTCGGTTAGCTCATATTATATATTTTTCAATTTAATTTTATCTAAAACTATTTTTCCAAATTTAATATTTTGTAATTTAATAAATTTTTTACTAAGTTTGAAAATATAAATAACTTAACATATTTTTTAATAGTTACACTATAATATTATATATATTTATTTTTTATATGATAAAAATTATATTATATATATAAATACAAATGCTAATATATATTATATAATTAAAAACGAGCCATCTAAGGCTAGGTCAGGCTTGTGTTTTGAATGTTGAAATCAAGACTCGAACTACTTTTTAAGTAGTTTTTTTTGGTCAAGCCCATTTTTAAGCTTAATATCTTATGTAAATCCTATCAAATATTAAACGAGTTTTTGGGCTTGAACGGGTGTCCAAACACATGAACACCTCTAATCAACGTTGCCCAAGAGAAAAAGTGAAGAAATTATGAATAGAGAAAGAGAGACAAAGCAGGTGCAAATGGTAAAGGAAGTAGGTTAGATTTTGTGAGAGATCAAAAAAAAAAAAAAAAAACAGATCAACGAGAAAAGACGTAAAGAGATTATTAAGGGAGAAAAGGAAAGAGGGAAGAAATATGAAAAAAAAAAAAAAAAGGAAAAAAGATGAAGAGATGGGTTGATCCAAGATTGGTTTTTTTCAAGGAAAGTTCAAGCGACCCTTCATTGTTGGCTTCGCTGTAACCAAAACCATTATCACCAAGTTCTCCATTATTCTCATCGATAAAAGAATAATTTCTTCTCGATGTATACAAATGTAATTTTACATGCACTATTTTTTATTAATCATACTGATTAATCATATGTAATTTTATAAGTAATTTTTTAATCATTATCACCGAGTTCTTCGTTATTATTAATCATACTAATTGCCATTTCATACGTATTCATATACGTATAAATATAATGATCGCCTTTTTATTAATAATTTTTTTTGCAAAGGAAAATATCAAAAACTCGCCATTAGCACGAAAGCACAAAAAGTAAATAAACCCTAGATTCTAATTTTCTATTTTTCAGTTTTGGTAAAATTGGATTAAACAAAGGATTAAAGACTTGTTTGGTTCCTTTAAAGAGATTTTAGAGAATTTTCTTTCTTTTCTTCTGTTTGTGACTAAGATCTTAGAATCGTGTTAGAGTTATATAATTTTGTTAATTGTAATAATTTTGGTTTTTTCTATAATTGCTTTAAGAAAATAATGTTTCAAGATCGAAAAAGCAAGTAAATCATGGTTGATTTTGATTTGAAGCTTTCAAGTTTTAACCTTTTTTAGTGTGTTTATGCAATTGAAGTGTTGTCTTCTTTGACTAAGTTGAATAGAATTGTGAAATACTATAAAATTTAAGAGTTAACTAAATTGACTTGTGAAATATGTGACAATGTTGAGTTAAGCACGTTGGCATGGCATTTTAGTCCATTTGAATGCAAATATGTGAATAAAATGAAACAATAAGAGAGAAATAAAATGAAGTGAAAATTAATCTAAAAGGATAGTGAAGAGCAATAGAAAATTGATTTTAATTTACAATCATAAGAAATGTGATTACTCTTTATCCATGGATTAAGGGGTATGCTTTGAAAATTAAAATTTAGTTAGAGTATGCAGCTTTTTAGTATCTTTAAATAGCTTTACTAGATGAGCAATGGGTGTTCTATAGTTTCTTCTCTTTTCTCTAGTTTTTTTTTTCTATTGGTTTATTTGAATATCTAATGAATTTTACTCAATTGCATTATTAAATCCTTTTAACCAAAAAAAAAAAAAACAAAAAGGAAATGTATATCATAGAAAAGAATACAGATTACCTATGATGCATATATATATATATATAATCAATAATATATAGGAATTTAGTTTCTTTTAAAATGGATATTCTATATAAAACGTTGATTTGAATTCTGTGAGATATCTCTCGTTAAAAAACATAATCACCCAAAATAAATTTCATTGGATAATTATAAAAATAATCTTTGTGATTGATTAGATAGTTTCCACGTGCTAGTTGATTGTATATAACTGCGTTGGTTTCTTTATTGTCGACTAGTGTGAATGTTTCTTGTAATGGATGCAATTGAAACCTTGGCCAAAGATTTGTAAGTTCTTTACAATGCTTTTTATGTCTCTATTTTGTTTTAGATGATCATTTACAATCATTGTCTGAGTACCTTCCTACCTTGAATAAGTTTGATATACTTTTGTCTTGCATTTACTTTTTTTAGATTATGATTGAGCAACCCAATTGTTTGATCCAACAAGGTATGTTTATATTTTATCTGTAAGTGTTTTTTTTCTAAATAAATAATTATATTTCATCCACGAGCATTTGTTGCGTCCTTGTTAACAAAAAATTTTCAATGTACATAAGCAAACCACTACTCATTGGGACTCATTCATGCATTAAGTTTTCAACTTTTAATGTCCCTATGTCAAATATCATGATATTAGGTATGTAAATTTGCTATTAAATTTTTGGAATCTTTAATTTTAACCTTCTTTTGTTTACTATATACGAGTCAACACTGAGTGAACTATGTTTTGTGTAACCTTAAGAACCCAGAGAGACTGCATGAGTTGAAACCAGAGCTGAATGCATTGTTAAATCAACTAGAGTTTTCACTGACAAAGACAAGGCTACTGCCAACTTGAAGGTATTCTATGATTTGTTTGTTTGTTGTTTTGAATTTTTTCTATTTTTTCATTTATGTTTTTGTTTCAAGTATAGATGCCCTATTGCAGGTTTGGTTTGTTCATTTAAGATATAGTCTCTATGTAATGTAATATGATAAATCCATTTACGAATTCTTGAGCTTGAATTGTAAGGTTCTTTGCTTTGCATTGTATAATATTAAAATTACATGCAATTCTTTATTTAATGTTGGTTGATTGCTTAGCGAGGTCGTAGTAAGAAAGTGATTATCTTAGCTTCTATGACGAAATCAAAGCTTCTGTCATCGAATAAAGCTTACAACATTTGTTTTTCTTTCTGCCCACCATACTGATTCTTTTATGGCTGAAACCTAAATTTAACCAAAACAACCCCCAACATTCATGTATGTTTATGGAAATATAATAGCTGATGTTTCTGGCACAAGGTTTTTAATTTGCCCAGAAATGTTTAGTAATTCAAGATTGTCACGTGAAAAGTTTGGTCAAATACATGTTGGATTTTTCCTAGCCAGTGTTCTGTCTTTATGCACTCCTTACACTGATCATATGATAGATTAACCATTCAAGCTTATGCTGTTCATTCTTCTCTACATTTTCAATGTTTTTTTTTTCGAGCTAAAAGAAAGTGATCAGAGTATAGGTTATTTATATAATAGTGCGTCATACTCATTAGTTAGTAAATTTCTATCATTCCAACAAAAATAAAAACAATGTGTTGTTAGCAACTTTAATTGTACACTTCAAGCCTAAAATTCATGTAAAGTATACTACAGTGTTACCCACAGTGAATCCATGGATTTTACTCTTCAGTCTTATAGCTTTATTATATACTTTTATTAGAAAGTAAGGAAGAAAAAGGGAAAAAAAAATACTATTTTTAATTTAATTTAATATTTTTGCTTATTGATTCAACGTAGTATTCATGTATTTATACTTTTTCTTTAATGGTGCTAGTGTTTGTTTGCCTTTGCTTTCAATTGTAATAGATAACTTTGCAAATTTAATTTATTTTCAATATATTACCCTATCAATATATAGATTTTTCTTGAAAAATTACTATTGAACTACAAAAATCTTTTTATTTGTATGGATTACATATACAAAGGTATCCACATGTTTTTAATTCAAAATGTTAGCCTGATGAAAGTTTTCTATTTAGATTTTATAGTTTAATTCCTTACAAAATAATCACTAAAACATTCTTAAGATCTTTAATCAAGTTCTTATTCAATGGTTTTAAAAGTTAAACGCTTTGTTTTTAATATTATATTATTTGTTTTTGATTGGTCATAAAGCTTTCATATTTGCAGCAAGCACGTATTTTTTTGGATTTATGTTAGAGGTAATACATTGTTGCAATATCTAAGTTGGTAAATATGAATTTCATTATGAATGATCATTTGTTTTGCTCATAATTTTGTAAGAAAACTAATAAAAGTAAGCCTTTTAAGCAAAAACCAATATTATTTGTTGATATTGTAGGTCTTTCAAGTAGAACACGTGTTTTAAATGCCGAAAGTGCTACAACTACGACTAACTAAAGATACATTATTAAGCATTGTGTTAATATCGCCATTGGAATATTGTTCTTCTTTGTTCTTGTTTTTGTTGCTTAATTTTTTATAATATTACTATTGTTTTAAACATGAAAACTTGATTGCAAGAAGATTTTATTATTGTTCGTAGCCTGATAATGCTTTTTTAAGTAAGTTTTTGCCTTCAAAAGAATGTGATTTGAAGATTTTTCTTTTTTTTTTTTGGGGGATAGTAAAGCTTTTATTAAGGACAAGCTCGAAAGCTCTGAAGGAGTACAATAAACAAAACTTCCAAATGAACTACACCACCAAAACAATCTCCCTAAACACGAATTACAGCCAAGATGATAATCCTTCCAATTTGTTCACTCTATCAAAAAAGTCAACAAGCTTATTGGCTGAACGACTACCATGCATGATTTTAGAAACAAACATCCTCCATCATACCCCATTAATATTTGTAAAAATCCTATATAAATACCAAATCTAACTATCGACCTCATTGCACCAAGACACCACAGGAACCGAATCACTCTCCGCTACTAATTCAATTGAAATTACATCGTTACTACCAGATAGCAGTATTAGAGCCTCATTGATTGCCATTAATTTAACTTCATTTGTCTACATACAGCCTATTGATTTGGAAAGTAAAGCCAGTATTTGTCCCCAGTCATTCTTAAGAACTTCTCTAATGTTCATTAGCCCTGGTTTTTTGTGAACTGAAGCATCCACTTTATACTTCCACCGCCCCGCTTGATGAGGCTTCCATTCGACCATTGTTTTATGCTTGACATGTGAATTAAGCTTGAATTTTTGAGTTAGAGACGAACACTTACAATAAAACAAAATCATCCAGCCACTTAGCCTAACACCACTAAGCTAGGCGACTCTTTACCCAACAAGTGGTAAAACTAGAATCTGATAAAACATTTTGAAACATCACATTGTTATGCCACAACCATAATGTGTAGACCACAGAGGGAAAGCACATAGACCAAACTTCCTTGGCTATACCTGTGGGCTATAACCCACCTCACTATTCAAAGCAATCCTTAATAGTTGTCGGTTAAACCCAACAAACGCCCTACCAATAATAAGAAGCAGACCACACACAACATACATTACAACATAACAAGCCCAGTGATCTGTAGATTCAATCACACTCTTGTAGAAAGAGCATTTCTAAGAACCTATAGAACAATGCCACATTTCACTAAATATCCAAAAATCGATAACCTATGATGGAACAAGTAATTTAGAGATTTTTAATTGGGTGTAACGTGATTTTCAAGATTTGGGTTGCTCCCAAATTGTTACAACTTGCCTCTTGACAAATTATATTTCTTAGATTTGTAGTCATTTTTTATTTTTGATCATTTTTTCATTTTTTATTGCTTTGTTTAGATATATTTTATTTATATCTGAGCTCTCTTTTGAAACTATTATTGCAATCAGTACATTAGCTTAAACTTATCCATGTTGACCAAAATGGTTAAGATATATATCTGCCGTATCTCTATTCTTAATGTTCTTTTCATTATTTTTATAATTATTTATAAATATGGGATGCTTCATTTAATTGGCCATACCTAAAATCAACATGTAAAGGAAATTACCAATGCCATCAATTGTTATGCACATCATGAAAAACATGAAGAACCATGGTATCATATTTTACATGATCAAGAAGTAGTATATATTCAAGCAAGTACAACATTAATGCCATTTCTTTCAGTGTTGTTATAATTATTTTATAAATATAATATGATTCATTTAACTAACTCTATTTCAAATTTACATTTAAAGTACTATAAATCTTATAAAAGTTGAAACACAACATGAAAACTATTAAGAACCAACAACAATACCCTGCATTAATCAATAATATAATATTAATAATCCATTTGCTTTCTTAACTGTGTACATTATAATAAAAATTGTTCCAATAAATGTACTCTTTTATTTCTTTTGTCTTATTGGAAGGCACTACCAACCATGTAATTTTAGTATGCCGATAAGCAATTGTCTTTTACTGACATTTGTTACTGAGTAAATTAATTTTCTACTAATAATTTTCATGTGATTGTTAAAGGTTATGTATTTATTAAACCTTTGAAATACTATTAATTGTTACCATTTTATTAATGTTTTAAAAAAATTCTTATCAAAACTCAATTATATAGTATTGCACATGACTTTTGATTGGAACATTTATGCTTCTACTATTTATAGTTGAATTTCATTATCCTTCAGTGTTAGGTTCTTGTGGATTTTGTCTACGTTACTCTTTTGTTTTTATTGTCATCTAAAAACATCTTTATAAGCATAACTTATGAAATTTTCAAAGAGCTAGAGTTGTTCAAGCTAACGAGGATAATAAAAGTGAGAATAATTTATCTTTGCAAATCAAGAATTCATGCTGAGCCATATAAATTATTAAGTATAAATTTTTTAGTCATTGATGTAAATATGAAGTCTATAAAAACTTAATGAAATATATTAATGGGTAGTTTGTAATTGAATTATTTTGGATTGAATATATTTATTAACTAAATTCTCTAATTTCCTGTAGAAAGGTATTTGAACTTTTCATTTATCCATTTGCCAAGTGATATAATTCAAGTTTGATTCAAAGTAATGATTCACCAACTTTTGCTCTTAAATTGAAAGGTCATCTTTACCTAATCAACAATTTCAAATTTGTTACTCTAGAAATACTCACTGTTATTCATAAAGATTTCATCATGAGGTTCCTTATTATGATTCAATATAATATGATTCTTATCTTCAATCACTATCAATATTCTTTTTGGTCACACAATTACAGCCCAAATTCTATATAAACATTAACATCTCCAACTATGAATATATTTACATTATTTTGATTTTTTTTTTTTTTTTACTTTAGTTATAGTCCCACAACAAAACAGCTTCATGCAAAATTGTAAAACTTTTAATGATGTATTCCTTATGCTCACTGTTAATGGTTTACTGCAATCAATCATCCTTTAAACAATTCCTTTTTGTCATAATTTCTCTGGCTTTTATGGTAGGATTGGCTTAAAACAACAGTAAATATTTATTTGTATATTAATTCAATATATATTTATATTTGATACTTATTCCATTAGCTAACATAGCATAAAAGTAGAAGAAAAACAAGATACTATAGTTCTTGCCAACATTTTTTGATGAGATATTGATCTTGATAACAAAAGGAGCTCAAGGGGAATAAGAGGCATATAGAGAAAAAGGGTAGCCTTAGTTAGTGGATTACATCTCCAAAGTTGGTTTGCTTTTATTGTTATTGATATTATTTGGACAGTGACATAAAAATAAGCTTACCTTAAAATTAAAGTTTATTTCTTTACGAAATTTCCTACACAGGCTAACATGTGTATTCGCACTTGTACTCAATGTCAATATTTGAAATCACCTATTCTTATTATGATGTTGTGTGACTTGTACCTTGCATAAAATAAATCACCACGTGTTGTTTGAAATTTTGTGGGTGAAACAACTATATATTGTCTTTTTGTTTAGCCTGTGTTGTTATCCACTTTTATTGAAAAACAAAAGACATTTTTTTGTTGCCAATGGTCAAAATATTTGTTGCTATGTTAAAACCAAATGGATAATGATCTAAAAACTAAATATGTTATGTATTACCGTAAACACAATTAATTAAATTAATAAAAATAAAAAACTAAAAATAATATACAGTTAATTTTTAGTTTTTATTAATATTACATAAAAAATAACAACCATTGCAGTATTGTGCTGGCATGCTACTAATAAACTATCATATTTAACTTTTTCTCTTTAAAAACTTATTTTCATATTATTTTTCCTTTTTTTTTCACCCATTATTCTTTTCAACCAGGTGCACATTTTTCTAGTGTAAAATAATAAATTTTTATGTATAATAATTTTAATAATATATTTGGATATTGATTAGCAATATATATATATATATATTTTAAGAAGTATTGTGCTTTAATCTGAATGATAAATTTGTTTTTGTTATAAACATGTATGCATGTGGTGGATGATTATGTGCATTGCATGTCTAGATTCTTACATTATAATACTTACATACATATGCACAATTATGGTACATAATATTGATGAATAAATCTTGCTCACACTATTTCTATTTCAGTCTCGTTTAAGGATATCTTTTTATTAGTGGGATAACTAGTTCATTAAAAACTATATTATTAAGCTCATATTTCTTTCGTCTAGATAGATTTCTCTCTTTATTTTTTCTTTATTTTATTTACAATAGTTTATCAACACGATGCTCTAACCAATTGATAATTTAAGGTATGGATATTCTTTTCCCACTTCTAGTTTATCTATAAAATCAAGGTCATTTCCTCTTATTTTTCTTTGTCCATGATATCAAAGCTTATATATTAATTAACCTCAATGTTACAATTTTTAATATGTTTGACCTCCTGAAGAGATGATAATTTTTATATTTAATCTCCTTGTGAGATTATATTTACTCCAAAAGAGTTTAGGAATTTTCTTTTGATTAATATTTTGAAGAGATTTTGTTTATATGATATTATGCCACTTGAAGATGTCAACTTTATATTGTTTTAGTTTCCTCAAGAAGATTAATCTATATGATTTTTTTTTTGTCTTATGAAGAGATAAAATTTTTGAAGAATAAATTTTATACAATTTATGTGACCTTTTGTTGGGTATACCCTAAAAATGAAAATCATTATGCTATATTTCATTAGCTTTAGAATTGATTAGTCATAGATAGATATATTTGAGTTTTTATTATATCATTGCTATTCTGTCATCATTTAGTTTACATGTTAAAGTAAATATAAGCAAATATGGCACATTGACTACATGTGTTTATACCATTAGAATATTGCATATAATGGACTTTATATGTGGAAAGATAACATTTTAAGGTAAGTAGTCTCAATTTATAGTCTGTAGTCTATGGGGTTAATATGAAAAATTAACTCATCTGAAGACTATTATGTTATCTAAATCCGTCTAGGGAGATGGTATGTCTTGATTATCTAGAGTGAGCCAACTCCTAAGTAGAGACATAGATGTATCGCCTAGAAATGTTAATACATTAGATAGGACCAAAATGCAATTAATCCATTAATAAGTTTATTTACTTGGATTAGTTCATTTTAAATGTTCATTGTGTAATTACTTAAATACTGATAAGTAATCGACTTCAAGTATATAACTTGTATACTTTGATGTCCCAAAGGTTAAAACACTTAAAGTAGTAAGCTATTAAACCGATTCATTGGATATATGGCTTATACTCAATAAGAGCTTTACTTATAGATCTGGAATCATAGCCCTTATAAATGTATACACCTAATTTCGTTCGAGTCCCTTTTTTAATATTCTTAAATATCTGAGATTGAGAATTTAATGACCACCCTGGTTGAATGTGACCTTTTTCAGATAGACTAGACATTTTCAAACTATCTTCATTATACTTAAATGGCCGGATATGCATGTGATAAAAAAATGCCATTTTGAGAGCTAATCTCAAAGAAAAAAGACGAATACCTAAGAAAAAAATTATTTTTGAATATTTTCTTATCAAATTTTGGAAATCAATTTTTGTAGATGTTACTGTGGTAAAGTTTTTCATTTTTAAGAATTTTTTAAGAATTTTTCGTAAATTTTGAAAAGTTGATCGCCGTATATTTTTATCAATATTTGGGTTGTATTTATGTCTATATGCACCCTAAAAAATAAAAATATTTAGAAAAAAAATTTATATTAGCATTTTATACCATAGGGTGTCAAGTTGTTAAATTTTTTTATTAATTTTGAATTTTTCATAATATCATATGTATCATACTCGTAAAATTTTTTTTTAAAAAAATATTTTGGATTTCAGTTTCCATCATTGCTATTTTTATAAATTAATATTTTGATTAATATATTGGATAAAATTCATTTTTCTATAATTTGAACATGTTTTTGAAATTTTTTTGTTTCCAAAATATGAAGTTTTCTGATAGGTAAATTTTTTGGTAGGATTTTTCTGAGTTTATAATTTTTAAAATTCTTCAAATATTTTCAGTTAATCTATATTAAATTAGTTTTTGAAAATTCAATTTGTTTTATTAGTTTTAAAATTTCTTTCAAATATTTATTTTCTTCTATAAAGATTTTTCTTATAAAATTTCACGAGTTTAGAATTTTTATTTGACTTTTTCTTATATATAAAATTTCTTAAAGATTTCCTTTAGAATTCAAGGCTTTAGATTTTCACGAGTTTTTTTATTTTTATTTTTATTTTATGCGAAATTTTCTTAATGGATCTAAAACTTTCAGATTTTGCAAATAAACCCAATAATTTCTCAACAAGCCCAATAACTTTGCCAAACCCAAGTTTGATTTTTTCTAAGCCCAATGAGACCCAATTAGGCTCATTTTAATTTTATGACAAAGCCTAATATTATTTTCTCTCTCAAAAAATTTTATTAATTCTTTTGAACTCAAATTTTTGGTACGAATATTTAGTTGGGCTTTTTATGTACTTAAATTTGTTATTAAAAATTGTTTATTGATAATTTATTATTTCTTACAATTTAGTCCTACTTTAATTTTTCCATTCTTTTCATAAATTTGCTATTATAATTTTATTTACTCATACTTTTTAATAAATTTATGAATAGTTATATATAATTTTAGAACTAAATAGTTTAATTATATAAGGATTAATTTAATCAGTATTAAATTTTATCATTAAACGTTAATACCAGTAAAGTCATAATTAGGCCTAAATATTAGCCCACATGGCTCAACATTTAACTTTTTGACTATGTTAACATAAAGAAAAAATTCATTATAATATTTATTAAAATAAAAAAATAAAAAAATAAAAACAAAAACCAAAAAAAAAGAAAGAAAAGCCTAGAAGGCTTTCGCCTAGGTTGATTTCTCTAACACCTTGGCCGAATCCTTCCCCTATAAATAGGGAAGGTCTTTTTATTTTTGAGTTTTATGCTTCCAACACACAAAAAAAAACCCTTAATAAAACAAAAGTTTCAGGTTTTATGCTTTCTAAAGGTATAAACACTTACAAAACTTCTAATTTTTGTTCATTTTATATATTTTTCTTTCTTGTTGTGAGTCAAAATCATGTTAAAGCTCATTGATTTTAATTCATGTTGAAAGGCTAAACATGATGACTATGAACAATTTCTTATATTTTGTTGTAATATTTGATTTTTTTAATTATAGCTTGACTTTTTTATGAAATATTGTTGTTGTTGATTTGGTATTGATTTTGTTATATATATGTTTAAGTTTAAGTTGTTTTTCTTAATATTTTCATGTTAATATATTGATAAATATATTCATACAGTTATTTTCTTATGATGTTATTTTTGTATTTAAGTTTGATGATATTTGTTTATGGTTATTTTCATAATGTTGTGTTAGGAAATCTTGATGCATGTTTTTTTATCTTGGTTGAATTTCATGGTGAAGTTTGTTTAATTTATTTTGTTATTTTTTGATGATTTTGATGATTTTGTGATTTTTTTAGAGTTTGTAAAATTAATAAATAACTTTTTAAGTTTTTAAAATTTTTGTTCTGCTTTGGGATGGTAGTTTCAAGCTTGATTTTATATGTATAAGTATGATTTGTTGAAATTATGATTTTGGTGCTATTTTCTAATTATTGAAAATATATAGACTAAATTGAAAATATTAAAAAAATATTTTTAGAACTTTTTAAGCTTGGCCCTAAACTTCATGTATGACTAGGGATGTTTTATGTTGATTTCTATCATGTTAAAATACATGATTTTGGAGGTTATTTTGTAATTTTAGAAAATCTAAGGACTAATTTGTAAAAAATAAAAAAATTGCTTTAAGGCCATTAGTGCTTGGCTGAATAAGCATTGTAACTTTTGGTTTGATTCCTATGATTCTTATGATATGGTTTATGATTATTTATGTTGTCCATTATGTAGGGACTAAATTGAAAAAATGGAAAAGTTTTAAATTCATTAGGAGAAGTCTTTAATTTAGGGTATTTTGGTCATTTTAGAATATTTCTAACATTCCTTTGGTTCTCTAGAGTGGTGCAGAAAATATTAAAACTTTTTATATTCTTTTAGTTTTCCATTAGGGTATGAAATGAAATTTTGAAAGTTTAAGGGCTTAATTTCAATTTTTGTATTTTAAGTCATTTTTGATATTTTAATTTCCCCATTTAGAGTGAAATTATTATTTCTTATCATTTTAGGATCCTTAGAATTACTGAGATACTTTCACATTAAAGGTATATCCTAGGGGCATTTTAGTATTTTTTTTTTTAGAATCGAGTCTGAGGTAGTCATTGAAATTCTTTTATGCTACAAGCCTACATTTAAGATAGGCTTACTTTTTGATGATCCTTTTTATGACCTTTAGATACTAGGATGCTTTCATGTCGAACCTATAATATTGGGGCATTTTAGTAATTTTCCTAGAACCATGTTCGATATAGTCACCTAGATGCTTTTATGCCAAAGATATATATTTAGGATATGTTCACCCTTTTATGATCATTTTCAAGTTCTTTAATGTTACTGGAATTCTTTCATATTTTAGGTATACCCCAAAGGCATTTTTGTAATTTCGCATTAGAACCAAGTCCTGTGATTACTAGGATACTTTCATGTAGAAAGTACACATTAAGGATAAGTTCATCATGTTATACTATTTTTGGGTCTTAAAATACCTTATTAGTCTTTTTAATAAAATCAAATTCTCTTTAGAAAATTGAAGTAATGTCTCTTAGTTAAAATAATACATAGAATTTCTCTTAGAATATGAGAGAAATTCTGTGGATTATTTTAATAACGATATATCCTTTTCAAAGTAAAAATCAGGATTTTTATAAATTTCATAAAAATAAAACGTTTTGCATTCCTTTGGTCCTCCAATGATATATGAAAAGATATTTTAATTTTTTAAAAATCTTTTGTAATCCCTTTAGTTTTTTTGTGGGCTACAGAAGAGAAATGAAAAAAGCTTTCATGTTTCATTGGTCCTCCAGTAGGGTACTTAAGAGATTTTGATTTTCAAAGATTTCAAAACTCGACTTTTTAGACACAGAATGATGAATTGGTTTCATAAAATTTTAAGAATTATAATTAAATAACATATGTTAAAACCGAATAAAAATCAAATTAAGTTAACATAGGATTAATAAGTACCAATTTTAAGCGTCACTAGAGGGTCTATCCTTACTTGTGATTGTGACTGACTTTTGGACCCTTCTATAGAATCTTTAGTATGATCTTGAACCTTGGAGTTGGTATTTTAAGGTTTTGTAACCCTCGAAATATGAACCTCGGTAGGTGATCAATCTGACCTAGCCCAAACAGATTAATGGCGACTTTAAATATATAGTCATTTTGTAATGATATTTAGGTTAAGTCGAGTGAGCAATTCATCTCGATAGCTTAGTCTCCAACACAAAAAACAAAAACAATATTAATAATGATATGGACCCCTAAAAATAAAAGAATAATAAGATATAGATATATATATATATATAGGAACAATGGGTATACCTGTCACTTTAAATCGGGTTGGTTTTTCGTATCTGGTCCATGTTGCAATAATAAAGACCGAATGTTATCCTTTTAAAATGCATTATATGGAATAGTGAAAATGGACGAGGCCTCGATCATTTGTATATCAAATGATAAATTGTTGATATGTTGTGGACAATCATTTTCACTTACAAGTGTATAATAAAACTTTAAGATAAAGTGATCAAATAAGTAAAATGGATTATAAACTTAAGTTGATCATGGATATCATGTGAGGGTATTACATAAATGACAAGGTCATTAGATTAAAAGGCTATTTATAAAGCTTACATAATACGATATATAATTGAGAGCGTGTCTCAAGTCTTTAGTGGTATGATTGTGAGATTAATAATTATGTGACTATTTATTCACTATAGAATAATTAATACGTAAATTATTGAAACCTAGTTACATATGTCTGATTGGTCCCTCCACTAGCTCAACATTATTTCCTTAACGAGTAGTTATTGATAGGAATACCCAAAGTCAGATGATTATGAAAATAGTAAAGTCATAGGTCGGATACAGTCCCTTTAGGGATGTAGGCATTTTCTTTAGTAAATAATGAAAATATTTTTTTGGTATTATTTATTTAGAATAAATATTTAATTTGAGTACATATTATTTATTTATTTATCTTCTGATAAATATATGACTTAATTTAAATTTAATAACTATGAAATAAATAGATTATTTATATAATTAATTTGATATCTATAAAGTTTTGCTTAAATATTTATTTATAAATTAAATATCAATGATATTCTAAATAAATTAAGAAAAATATTTTATTTATTTATTTTAAATTTATGATTAAATTAATAATTTTACTCTAGTTAATTTTATTTTGATAATTATTACACAATTATTCTATTCAAATAAATTACCATGATTTTATTTTTAATTAGAATTAAAGTTATGAAAAATTATCTAATTAAATGATATTAACAGTGTAATCAGAATTAAATTAAGTATTCTGATTAAATAGCTTAAACTCCTTGAAATTATATTAGGCCAAAATAATGTTTGGGAACATTAAGGCTTGGTCGAAATTATGGCTGATGCCCACACTTGGGTAAGTGGCCACTAAGATTTTAAAGAGATGATAAAATAATTATTTTAATTAGAAATTTACAAAATTAATGCTATCTTGTTGCCTAATGTAAATAAGAGGCAACAACCTAGGGTTCAAGTAACCCTATTGCGCCACCTTAAGGTTTCTTATTACAACATCTCATGTTTTTAAAACCTGTTAGCACATGATGGACTTGAAAAAGAATCAAGCTGTATGAATCTAGAGTTGATTGAGACAAAGGGTGCCTACACACTCTTCCATTCGAGAACTAAAGAATAATGCAAAAGGCTAGTTGATTGAAGCTTTCAGATGAATTTACTCTAAGAATTCTTAAATGACATCTGTAGATCTATAGCTCAGATGATTTGATTATGATGTTTTGTTGTATATGATAACACAATCTAGCACGATTTGTTTTAAAAAGTTTTAAAATTTTGCTAGGCATCTGTTATGATTTCATACACATTTAATCTTTATAATCAAAATATACATACGTATATATATATATATGTAAGTATGAATAATTTGTGTTCATCTTGTTTTAATAGTTTCTATTAATAATCATTTGATTTTTTGAGGTAAAGCTTAATTATATATTGCATAATTTATTAATTATCCTTATGTTAGGATTTATTATTTTGGTAAATTCACATAATTATATTGTAATTTCTTTTATTCTATTAGCTCTACAATTATCAAATCTTACAAAACTTGAATTCATTTTGGAAGAAATTATTTATCTTGGGTACTTGATTCATCTTAATGCTATGAATCTTGGAAACATTAAAAAAGAAGGAAAAGAAGCATCCCCAAAGGATTACATAAGAACATTGATTTTTCTATGACATAATTTAAATGAAGAATTGAAAATTGAGTAATCACCATTAAACACCCATTAGTCCTTTATAATGGTTTGAAGGAGAGGTATGAACACCCAAAAAATGGTGAATCTTTTAAAAGCTTAAAATAAACAACTACACTAATGATTATAGGTTTTCAAAACTGTAAGTGAATATTAGTTAGCCTTGTTAAAATTAGCTTTTAATTGAATTATTTGGAGAGAAAATTATGAATATAGTTATGTTAGAAAAAAAAAACATATTCAATTTTTCATATCTCTAATGTGCTTCTTTAGCAACAATATCAAGTGCATAGATTCACAAAATATTTTGAACTAAATTTTTCTTTACTTATGACTGAACAGAACAATGGTTTTTTCATAAAAATCATTAATCTTGTTCAACTGGTTCAACACTATTCCCTAAAATGAATTTGGCATTTTCTCTAAGTAATGGATGAGTTTGGTGGTAAAAGGAGTCATAGTAAGAAAAATTATTATAATTTTGTTAATCCTCTAAGTTTTGAAAGAAAAATTACTAAAAGGAATATAAAAAAGTGGGCTAAATGTGAGAAAAAGCTTGAAAAGATTAATAAAGTGCAAAACAATGACAGTACATGCTATAAATGTAGAACTAAAGATATTGTTCTCAAATATGTCGAATTCAAAACATCTAGCTAATCTTTACAAGGCATCATTAAAACAAATGTTGAAGTAAATTTGTTTAAACTTATTAACTCTACTTTTGATAACGAACCTTTTTTACATGTTGATTTTGATGTTTCTGATTTCTTTGAAGACCTTTATGGTAAAAATAATAATTTGGTTGGGGATGGAAATGTCTGCTAATGAAATATATCATTATGTTTGTAAGGTTATCATATGCAATTTTTCATTGAAATAACATCTTGTATATTTCTTATTTATTATTTCTTCCTAATTCTCACAATTATATTTTGTGTTGCTAGATAATACAAAATAAACTTGATATTATGAAAAATGGCATATGTTTAGTAAGTAAGCATAAAACTCATACAATTCTTCATGATAAAAAATATTTCTTGCACTTAACACTTCCTGAAATTATTGTTAATACAATATCTGGTTCTGCAAATGTTGTAAAAGGCTCTGGAAAAGTCTATAGTATGTTCCAAAAGTGGAACAAAATTTTACATTAATGATTTGTTATATTCTATTAGATCCAAAAGAAAAAAATCTACTAAGATTCAATGTTATCAATTGCAATAAGTATCATGTTGAAACAAAAAAAAATGAGGTATATTACTTCTGTCATATTGAACTAGAAGTTCATATTGGAGAACTTTCAAGTTTCTCATTTGGCATATGTAAATACCTAATTTTATTCATGTCTCGAGTTAGCCATATCCAACCCATTTTCCCTAATTTTGCCAAAAGCACAAAGCTGGAGCTAGTTATTACGTTGGATGAAAAAGTTACTTGCTTTTTTTGGTCACTTACTTGATTTTATAGCTTGGAGTGGTTTGGTTGGCAGTCTTTCTAGCACTGCAACACTCGATTTTAGAGCCATGATGCCGTGACTGTTGATTGTCTGGCATTTCAACAATAGCTTCTAGAGTGGCAGCATTGCACTGCAACATCGACATTTTTATTTCATTCCCTTTTTCTTCTTTGATGTTGTCACATATTAGACCTTTTAATTGAATTACACAATAAAAATAAAATTTCTTGTTAACCATTTTTACATGTAGATTTTTAGTTAGATTTTTTACATTTATCATTTTTAATTAAATTTGTCATAGGTAAAATTTTTAATTTAACTTTTAACATATTACGTAAATAGAATTTTCAATTAAATTTTTTACTAATAAAAATTTTAATTTAAACTTTTTTATGTAGAATTTTCAAGTATACTCCAAAATTTTTAATCAAACTCGTACATTTAGAATTAAGCCTTCACTCATGGAATTTTTAATTAAACTTTAGGCATGTAAAATTTTAATTAAATTTTCGCACATAGAATTTTTAATGAAATTTTATAGATATGAATTTCTAATTAAACTTTTACATATGAACTTTTACGTCAAATTTTTAACCTTTTGAGCTGCATGTAGAATTTCCATTTAGAATTTTTGCATGTAGGATTTATAAGTGGGTTTTTTCCGACCAAAATAAAAGCAAAGTTGAATTTTCAACCATTTTTCTAATTGATTGGAATTAAGGTTGAATCTATAAACATATTGATAAACATTATACTAGTTTTTGACTTTTCAAACAATTGACAACCATGGATTTAGTTTGACTTTTAAATGCATGGATTAATAGGTTTTGTCATGACATGCCTTTACATAACGCAATGTCCACTCGAATTGCTGAGATGGTAATGTGTGCCTCTTAAAAGGAATTTTTAGGAATTGCCTTTGGATTATCCCTTGATTGGCATTTGAATTAGGCATGATGAGATGATAGTGAAGGGAAAAAGCATCAAAGGAATCTTCCAATCGATCTTGGATGGCCACCACGAAGTGGCCAAAACTTTTGAGTCACCATCAATCATTTTGTGCTAGGTATGATCCGATGCCTATTGAAAATGATATTTTGAATTACGAAACTTGAAGCATCAATTTCAAGGTCTATGCATTGGTTAGGTTTGGGAGTTGGTTACGTGTTGGAAAGGATTAGCATTCCCATAATGTCCGAAATTAATACCTACTAGCCATGTCTTATATTGATTTCAATTTTATTGATTTTGACTGATCATTATTTTAATATAATCCCTTATTCAATGCATGAATTTTGCATAAAAATTATAAACTTGGGTTTTACAAAAAAATTTAAATCACGTAAGCACCTTGAAAATGTGGGGAATATAGGGATTTTTGATGAAAATGATCTCTAAATTTTCTTACAAATCGAATATTCTATGTCAAGCACCAGAGAGACACTGACATAGTACATTGCCTTATAATTTTCAAAAACATTTTGGAAAATGAATGCACAGTGAACATTACAAAGGGAACTATGTTAGTAAGATAAAAAAGAATATAATAATATTGCAAGAAAATAAAAGAGGGGCGATTAAAATATATCTCGTAATTGTCTTTGATTATTGATAAATAATCAGTATGATAATTTTGAGGTGCATTTAGACTTAGTGGTTATTTGAAGTATAGAGAAAAGAAGGTTTTGGTTAAAAGACTTAATTCAAATCTTCTTGAGTGAAAAACAAGGCCCCTCAGAAGATGGGTTGGAGTATCCCTACTAGTGAAAATTTCAATGAATTTTTTTTAAAAAATTTGAATGAAATCTATAAAAGCAAGGTTGAAGTATCCCCTCGAAGCATAGGGCTCAAGCATGCCCAAAGGTGGTAATTTTAGTAATTTTGGAGAGTGATACATTTTTGATAAAAAGACTGAATTTTAAATTAAAATCGATAATTAGAATGAAAGACCAAATTAAATAAAAAAATTTTGGGGCCTTGATCTAAGCCTAAGGGGCTTATTTTGTGACATTCAACTCCATAGAGAACCAATTGAATGCATTTTGAGGCTTGTGCATGCCTCGAAAAAATGGCTTGAGGAATTTCTTTTAATTTTTCCTAAGTCCAAAAATAGGGGATAGCATTATGCTGTCGCTCTTTCTGATTTTATTTTGGGCAAATTTGCAGGTTTAAGGGTTGGGTGAGATACCATTAGAAACGTGACTCGATAAGAGTTAATGTAATCTAAAAATCCTAAAAAATCACTTTTAGGGTGGAAACAATTTTTGAAGTTAGCTCTAATGTGATGCTGGCAGCATGTGCAGGGGAAATGGCGCAATGAGCTTTAACAAATCATTCCTCACTCATACAGAATCATTAAATCACAAATAATGCCTTTTCGAAAAGGGAATTTCACAAAATGTTTATGATATTTATTTTATGAATTCAAAAGAATTACCTAGTGGACCGAAATGGCACAAATAGAATGCAAATCGTTGAATCTAGGGGTTCCAAACAACTTAATTTGAAAAATCAAAACTCTCTCATCCAAAATGATCCGAGGGCAAACGAGATATTGGTGGAAATGTAATTCAATTCCATTTCAAGGAAAACATTATAAAATTCATGAACAATGGTTTAAGGTTTGATAATGATTTTTCAAGTCATGTCCATAGTGCTATTAGGGCAAAAACAAAGATTATTTTTTTTTGGTTTTTTGAGATATTAGGACTAACTTCAAGCCATTGACATCTAAACACCTGTGAAATAAAAAACTGGGTTACACAATCCCGAAGTAGTTTGGGATGAGGAAACAGATTATTGACCATGTCATAAATAAGGGTTTTAAACTTAAGATCAAGGCATAAACACTTAAAAAAATAATAAGGGCCCTTTATTTTGGAAACCGAAATGTTTAACCTTATTTAACCTTATTTAACCATGAATCTAAACATAGAAAGCTTGATTTATCCTCAAGATTGGAGGACCAATTTAGTGAAAACATTAAATCCATGTTAATATCCAAATATTGGAGGTAACATAGACTTAACTTGGGGGATTTTATGAAAAAACAGATTTTTGCAGCAAACAATCAAGCATCTTGGCAACATATTTTGAACTAAATGTGACATACATGAAGATGAACATGGATAGCATATTTAAACAAACAAAGATGACATTTTGACATAAATGATGACAAAAATGCAATAAAATGTTAAATATTGGAAATGATAGCTTCCTCAATGACATCAAAAAATCATGCAATAAAAGATGGTATAAACATGATTAAACAAGGAAAAACTTGTTGTAGTTTACATCCAACATAAAAAAACATGTTGTTTAGCCAAACTAAGCATGTGAGCATAATAAGATGTGGTAAAAGGGATTGACATGGTATTAAAACCCTAAAGCTACCAAAAACATGGCCACAGTATGCATAAAGTCCTAAGATAGTCATGGCAACATGAAAAGGATCAATAACATGATGGAGGACATGAAAAATGAAAAATAAATGAAGCAAGGCAAGGAATATATGCCAAAAGCTTCAATGTTAGCCTTTCTCTTGAGTAGCAAATTTAAGCTCACTTTTTCCCTTTCTTTGCTATTGAATAATAAGAAAGGAATAAGAAGATGAAGCTTTTTCGTTGGGTAGAGGGGAGTTTTGAGGGTGAAAACAGAGGAAAAATAGGTTTTTTAAAGGGTTTTGTGGTAGATTTAGGGACTATTGGAAATAGAGAGAGTTTTAATTTCTTGTTGCCTGAAGCCTATTTTGGAAAATGTTTTAATTTTGCTGGAAATGTCTCAGTTAAGCTGAAGTTGGGTTTTTATATCCAATGTTTAGACTAGGCTTTTTTAAGCAGAAAAAATGGTATTTTTAAGTTCTCTCCGTGTACCATATAATAGCTTTGGGTACCATGACCAGCTGGTTGGATTTCCATTGACTTTAGCAGGCAAAGTACTGGAGCAGAGAGGATGAGGCAACTTGTAGCTGGACAAAAGCCAAGCATGCTCCTAAATAATCTATGTATTTCATGCAAATGTCCTAGTTTCCAGCCATTTTGGCCTTATAGATTTGTTAAAACCGAATCATAACTCCAATGCTAAGGCTAGGGTAAATTTTGATAACTTTTGGTGCCAAAAACATGTTCGAATCATATTTTTAGATCTATGGTACAAAGGTTGAAAAATGGCACAAACTAGGCAAAATGCCTCGGGGTATCAATACAGTGAACTTTTTATTAATACCAAGAAACAATTTTGCCTTTCATTATCGAGACAAAATGGCCTGTATCGATACCAAGAACAAAATTCCTTTATAGTCTCGAGATTGAAAGGCTTATATTATTATTACACCAATTCTATTGATACTTTTTATCAATGTATCAACATGTTTTGGCCAAAAATCATGATTTTAGCTTTGAAATAACCTGATATCGATACCAAAGCCTTCTATATCAGTACTACAGCCAAAATATTGATATAAAGCTTTTTTTATCAATGCCAACAATGTTTTTTGGAGTTTTGATGATGTAGCAGCCATGTATCGATACGCACTTATACGAATATGGATTTTGTGCACTTTTAGCTCCCTTGACACCTCATCTTAGCTAGAATGGTTGATGATTAATCCATGCTCATTTGAATGACCTTGATGGCATCCAAACTATAATCTTTAATGCATCCCAAACTATAATCTTTGATACCTTAAATGTTGGCCCGAACAAAATAGGGTGTCTACAGTTTTTTTAGAAAGTCTACTTTTTTCTTTCATATTCCTTCATCCTACATTACTACCTAATATTATAAGATATATGTGTTCTTTTCAAATCCACTTAGTATAGGGATTGAAATCTTTTTATTTTTGGTAGAAAATCCCATGGAGTATTTGTCCAATAACTTTCCTTAGCCGTGGCTAAATCCTTTATTTTCTATTTAAAGAGGGGTGTCTTTTATTTTAATCACATTTTTTTTGAGTTTGAAAAAAAAGAAGGAAAATAGAAAAGAGAAGAAATTCTTATAAAATTTTAATGGTAGATTTCTACTTGTTTTTTTTCTCTTTACCATTTTTTTAAATCATCTTCATCTTCATTCTATTTTTTTCTATTTTTTAGTGACCAAACTTTGAGCAGGATTATTTTTTTAGTGATCTTGTTGATCTAATTTACTTGTTGAAATATTTACTTTAAGTTGATATAGAAAGCTTGATGATCCTAAGCTTAATCCTAAGCTTAAGCTTAGGTGATGGCCTAAGCAAAAGGTTTTCTAACCTTTACACTGGTCAAGGTTAAGCAAAATGCTTCCTTTTAATGTCTTGTCAATTTAGCTGATTCATTGTTATCTTATCCCTATTTTAATTACTTTGATATTTTATTTGTTTTATGTACATGTTGATATTTACTTTGCTTTTTTTTTCCTTTGTAGTTGTTATTATTATTTCATGTTCATATTATTGTTTATTTTATTTTCATTGCTTATATATTTACCTTATATTCATGTTTATTTCATGTACATCTTGTTACATGTATAATATTTTGTTCATAGTAATATCTATTTTATTTTGTTTCCATTATCTTGTTTAATGTTGATATTGTGTCCACACTTCTAAGTTTTAAATGGGAATCGAGCTTTTAGACCCAAATTTGTCCATAATTTTTCCGTACAAGAAACCTAATTTTTGGAGCATTTTCCACCCTAGGTCGATCTATAATGGGAATTTTCTAAGCTCCAAGTCAAGCATGCTTAATTTACAACATTTTCTTAACTGGGCTAAACCTATAATGGGTACTTGGATAGTTTCCTAGTTCAAAATGTATTCCAAGGGTATTTTGGTCTTTTAGCCATGTTTAGAAACAAAAGCAAGTCATATATGTCAAAACTTAGTCACTTAGGTTAAAATAAGGTTATTAGCTCATTCTAAGTTCGCTAAACCAAAATCAAGTCCTTTAAGGTTCATGTTAGCACCTACATGTCAAAGCATGCCCTCTAAGGTCATTCAGTAATCTTACATCAAAATCAGGCCTTAGGATTATGTTAGCACTTTCATGTCAAATTCAAAATATTAAAACCATTTTAATATATTCATTAAAATCGATCTTTAGAGTTAATTTTTATTTTCATGTCAAAATTGACCCTATGGGTTTATTTTGATATTGTTTACATTATAATTGATTTACCTAGGTCAACTGAAGTCTATTAAATCATTTCCAGTAGATTTACATCAAAATTGGGTCTTTAGGGTTATGTTAGCACTTTCATGTCAAAACTGAACCTTGAGTGTCATTTTGGTACTTTTAGGTTAAAACTAAACCCTTTAGGGTCATGTTAGCACTTTCATGCCAAGTCATGTAGATCAAAACCAAGTCCCTTAGCTTATTCTGA
>JBBYHO010000005.1:22701004-22715868 GCA_038382025.1 Adansonia gregorii
CTAAACCCTTTAGGGTCATGTTAGCACTTTCATGCCAAGTCATGTAGATCAAAACCAAGTCCCTTAGCTTATTCTGAAAATTGAGTTATAAGGTCGTGTTAGCACTTTTATGTCAAAACCACGTCAAGCATGCATAATTTATGACATTTTCTTAGCTGGGCTAAACCTATAATGGGTGTTTTGGTAGTTTCCTAGTTCAAAATGTATTCTAGGGGTATTTTGGTCTTTTAGCCATGTTTAGAAACAAAAGCAAGTCACATATGTCAAAACTTAGTCACCTAAGTTAAAATAGGGTTTATTAGCTCATTCTAAGTTTGCTAAACCAAAATTAAGTCCTTTAAGGTTTATGTTAGCACCTACATGTCATAGCATGCTCACTAAGGTCATTTAGTAATCTTACATCAAAATCGGGCCTTAGGATTATGGTAGCACTTTCATGTCAAATTCAAAATATTAAAACCATTTTAGTACTTTCATTGAAATCGATCTTCAGAGTTAATTTTCATTTTCATGTCAAAATTGAGCTTATGGGTTTATTTTGGTATTGTTTACGTTAAATTGAGTTATCTAGGTCAAACGAAGTCTATTAACTCATTTCCAGTGATTTGCATCAAAATTGGGTCTTTAAGGTCATGTTAGCACTTCCATGTCAAAACTGAACCTTTGCTTATTCTAAGAGTCATTTTGGTACTTTTAGGTTAAAACCGAACCCCTTAGGGTGTGTTAGCACTTTTATGCCAAGTCATGTAGATCAAAACCAAGTCCCTTAGCTTATTCTAAGTCAATTTACATCAAAATTGAGTTTATAAGATCGTGTTAGCACTTTTGTGTCAAAATCAAATCTTTTGGGTCATTTTGATTTTTTTTATGTTAAAATCAATCCTTTTAGGGCCTGTTAGCATGTTCATCTCAGATTTAAGCATTTAAGGTTGTTTTGGTATTTCTATTTTAATTTTAATTTTGAACCTTTAAGGTCTTATTCAGCACTTCCACATCAAAATTAAACCTTTTAGGTCATTTTGGTATTTTTAGGTTACAACCAAATCTTTAAGATCGTATCAGCACTTTCTTGTCAAAAACTAAATCTTAGGATCATTTTAGTATTTTTGCATTAAAAATGGATCCTTTAGGGTCATGTTAGCATTTTAATATTAGAATTGAGCCTTTAGGGTTATTTTAGTACTTTTATTTTGATTTCAAACCTTTAGGATTGTGTTTAGCACTTTCATGTAAAATTCAAGCTTTTAGTGTTATTTTAGTAATTTTATTTCAATTTTGAACATTTATTATCTTATGTTCATAGTGACATCCACTTTATTCAAGTAATTTCGTATTAGCACTTTAATACTTAAATTGGACCTTTAGGGCCATTTTAGTTTTTTGTCAAAACTGAGTCTTTAGGGTTAGTCTTGCACTTTCATGTTAAAACCAAACCAGAGGGAGCATCTGCATAGTATTTTTTGTGAAAACCTAGTCTTAGAAATATATAATCATGTAAAATGTTTTCTGAATAACTGAGGCAATATCCCTAAATTAAAATAATCTATAGGTTTTGTCTAGGTTATGGGAGGGATCCCATTGATTATTTTAACAAAACAGTACCATAATTAAAATATTGCATAAAAATCTCTTTTCAAAAATTAAAATAAGAACTTTTGTTTTTAATTAGGTCCATTGGTGGGATATAAAAAAATTTGCATTTCTTTGATCAAATAAAACTAGATTCATGTCACAGAAATTAATGAATTTGAGGGATGAGAATATATTTCAATGCCAAAAATTAAAATTAATATCAATTGAGGTCTTGGATAACAAGTAGTTAAAGGTACTAAGTTATAAAGGTATTGTAAGGGTACTTATCCTTTTCCGCACGTAAACATCTCTAGAATCCTAATTTTTTCTTGTTCATAAGCAAACTTTGAGATTCATTTTTGAGGGCTTCACAACCCTTAAAAGATGAATCTTAATAGGTAGCCAATCGTATCTAGCCTAAAAATATTGGTGGTGACTCATTTGCATGGTCATTTTGTAATGCTTTACAAACCCTTAAAAATTAATTATTAAGTCTAATATGTTTAGGATACGCATCCCAAGCACGTTATGGCAACATATGTTTCAAAATAATAAGGATGGTTGGATCAAATTTTGTGCATTATTCAAGCTTTTTATACTTTGGCATAATTGTCTGGGCCATCTGGATTCAATGTGATACAATGTATCATTAAAAATATACTCCTATTAAATGATTAGAATTTTTTTTTACATGATAAGTATTTTTTTTATTGTTTTTACACTCAAGTTAAATTAATTGTTTTTGATTTTTCATCCATCATTAGATATCTTGAACCTTTAATATGTGATCATTTTAAAGCAGGATTTTTAGATTGTCTGTTGGATAAATTAATTTTCCCATCATTAGGGGAAAAAAAGGTAAATGATAAAAAGAACAAGAAATTTGTTGGAACACCCCAACATTGTCCAATCTCGATAAAAGTACAAATTAAAGTGAACTTGAAGTTTAATAAATAATTCATTTGTAGAATGCTGCATATCAATTGCTAAATACTTTACAAACACTAATAAGTCTCAAAATTAAATGTACTTGTTGAAAATATTTTCCACGACTTGTCTTTGCAAGACATCTTATTGATATGGCAGTTAATGATTCTAAAGTAAGCCAGAAGCATGGTTTACTTATTGCTACAAATTTGTTCCTTGAAATACAAAAGAAAATGAAAATACTTTAAAATTAAAATAGGTCAAAAGTAATGTAGATCAATTACTTCATATTTCTGGTCAATCAACCCTAAATGTGGTTTTGGTACTAACCAAATTATAAGATCTTATTATAATCTAGATATATGTAGAGAAATAAATAAGTTGTTGTTGATAGTGTGTTTACATATACAATTGATTGCTCTATTACATGATGTAGCATTATTGAAACCAGGCCAATTGCTTATCAAAATTACTCCATATTGCAGTTAATTTTTGGTTAAGAACCAAATCACATTTAAGAATTTTTAGTTGTACAATAAATTTTCTAATTGCTCAACCACTGTGCACAAAAATAGGTTCATAAAGAAGACTAGGTATTTATGTTGGATTTGGATCTCCATCAATTAAAAAAATAACTTGAACAATTGACTGAAGATGTCTTCACAACATGTTTTGCTAATTGTCAATTTGATGAAATAATGGTCCCAAGATTAAAGGGAGAAAAGTTTGCTAAAAAACAAGAAATCTCATAAAAATGCGTAATTTATGTCTTATGTTGATCTTTGCACAAATCAATGAGAATTGAAAGACAAAAAAAAATTTATTTGCAAAATTTCCAAATCAATACCAAATGTAACAACTTCAAATGCTCCTGCTCAAATTGATGTTCCAAAAGAAAAATCTAATAAAACTTTAGCAAATGTGTCTAGTGCATGCCTAAAGCACAGCAAACCTATTGGTTCTAAAGAGAAAATCCAAGAAAGAAAAATAGCACAAAAATAAGCAAGTTTGTAGCTCTATTATTTTTAATACTCATATAAATATTATTCCAAACATTGATGGAGAAGCAATTCTAGAAAAATGTTAACTACCTGAAAATGAAGATATCTCAATAAGTTATGTTACTACAGGAAAATTATGAACTATGTTGGTCAAATATTTGCATATGTAGTAGCTACTAATTTAATAAAAGAATGCAAGGATCTTGAACCAAAATCTATCGAAGAACTTAGAAATGATAGGATGAAATGGAAAGACACAATTTAATTAAATTCACTTATAAATTGTAAAATTTGTGGACCTTTAATTCAAACATTTTCAAATGTAAAATTTATTGGTTACAAATAGGTCTTTGTACAAAAACATAATGAAAACAAGGAAACTATTAAATATAAAGCAAGCCTTGTAGCACAAGGTTTTTCGCATAGTCCAAAAAATGATTATATGGAAACATATTCCTATCTGGTGGATGTAATTACATTTAGATTTTCAGTAAATATGATAAATTTTGAAGAACTTCATATGCATCTTATGGATGTTGTTACAATCTATTTATATGAATCACTTGATAGTTATTTATGTGAAATTCTCTGAAGGATTAAAAATGCCTAAACCATATAACTCAAATTCTCAAAGTATTTAATTAAATTGCAAAAATCTTTATATAGATTGAAACAATTTAGACGAATGTGGTTCAATCATCTCATACATATCTCCTTTAAGTAGGATATTTTAATAATCCAATTTGCCCATATGTTTTTCACTTAGAAATCAAAATTTTGATATGCTATCATTACAAAAATATATTGATGATTTGAATATCATAGGAACTCTTAAAGAGCTCTTAAAAGCAGTTGGACTTTTAACCAAAAAATTTGAGGTGAAAGATTTGGACCTATAGATTAAGTATTTGACTAATTGATATTTGTTCATCAATCAACTTATATAGGAAAAATATTAAATAGATTTAATATGGATAAAGCATATCCGTTGAGTGCATTAATATTGTTCGATCACTTTATATAAAATAGATTTTTTTCATCCTTAAAAAGATAACGGAAAAATTCTTGGTCTTGTAGTACCTTATTTGGGTGCAATTGGTGCACCAATGAATTTTGATAACAACACATGACATCTGGCAAGATGTAATTTTGCACCATCCCAAAGATATTGGAATAGTTTGAAACACCTTTTATGTTATCTTCATGGAACATTGTTGGCAATTTTCACCGCGAAAATGCATGTAACATCACAAGTAATATAATGATAAATTGATTGTCTATTTCATAGGGAATTGCACTAAAATTAAAACAACTTAATCTTATTCAAATAAGTTATAAAATTTTATAAATTAAAAGTAAATAAGAGATAAAGGTGATAGAACTAGGCATATGTCACAAAAAATTCTTTTACACACATGAATTCTTGAAGAAAGGTGATGTTGATACTTTCAAAATTGCCAAAGTGACAACCTAACAAATTATGACCAAGGTTTGCCAACTTTAATTTTCAACACATAGTTGCATAACATTGAAAATTTTTTAACTTAAAGGCAGCGTATATATAGTTTTTTTAAGTAAGTAAATTTCCTATGAATATTGTGCTCTTTTTCCTTTGCTAAGTTTTTGTCCCACATGATTTTTTAGCAAGGTTTTAATGAGACATTCATAGCAAGGAAAGTGTTATAAAACATACATGCATGTCGCAGATGACTATGTACTTCGGCTTTAGTGATTACATACATGGACACAATTATGGTACATTGCATTAATGAATGAATGCTCCTCACATTATGTATATTTGAGTCCTATATAAGGACATATTTTTACTTAAAAACATATTAAAAATACAAGAAAAATTAGTGGCATAACTAATTCCTTAAAAATTAGATTATTAAATTCATATTTCCTTTGTCTAGATCTCTTTCTTTACTTTTCTTCATTTTGCTTACAACAGTTTTTAAGCAATTGATAATTAAAGATTTTGAACTTTAGATGCCTTTATATTACAAACAATTTGTAATAATAACAAAAATGGACAATTTAAAAAGAAAAAAATAAACTCTCTTTCATTACTTTTTATCTAGTAATTTTTATACATTAATAGTACTATTAACATGCATAAATTCACTTATGAATTGTAAAAACTATAACAATATTATGGTTGTTATTTTGTAATTTAATTATTTTCATTGTTAATATTTACTTTGCAATTATGACTAATAAGATGTAATCGAAAATGCTTTTATGATCGCAATTTATATATCTAGCTGTAAGGCTCTTCTATATACTAAACAGACTAGAGAATTTACTATTGACTAGATCTATTACTAGGTTGAGCAACTTGCTTGGCCTGTATTAGGCAGGCTTTAGTAAGAGTTTTTGTCCAGTCTGCCCGCACTTTAAAGCTATCTCCAACTTTGCCCCAATAAAACACAAAATGCTAAGCTATTACCTAATTTAACCATGAAAGAAAAAATAAAACTAACCTAAAAACAACTAGAAATTAATAAATCTAAATAAAAATTTCAAGGACTTAGCTAAATTTAATGCATAAACTGTCACCAAATAATTTTATTGCATATAACAATACCATATTGGTACCAATCGATATGTGTATATCTAAGACTCTCGGACTATTTTTTTGAATTGATTTGTACTGACTCATATGGATCATTTTGAACCATATTGATCACCAACTATTCTTTTAACCTTTTCACTTGTTTGTTTCCTTTAATCAATTCTTAAATATCTATCTCACATCTTTACTTTTATTTTCTCATAATTTAATAAAAATAAAGCGTATTCATTGAATTAAGTTTTGAATTATATTTTTCTAATATTTTATATTTATTATGTTATACATTTGATGTTTAATTTTTTTAAATTAGATATTTGTACAATTTAGGAGCATTTAATATTCCAGATTTCAATGTATTAGATGTAAACTCACTTATTTAATATGTGAAATTTATTTTTATATATTACAAATTTTCAAAGATAATAAATTAAATAGCATGTTAAAATATACTGATATAAACACATATTAATAACAAAAAAAATGATATACACATTAGCATGATACTGACTATTGTAATTTATATTTCTTTATTGTAATTGGTATGAATAATATAGAGGTGTGATTGTTTTTAGTAATATTTATAAGGTTAATGCCTTTTGGCATTTTCATGTGTAGAACAATTTTGGAAAGATAATATTGTTTGGACATGCGTTTCTTGAAAATGAGACAACAACCTTTTTTCAATGGTTGATCCAAGCAAGTATTTATTTTAATGATATTTATTTTTATCATTTTTTTACTATAACTGTATTTTTTTGGCTTATGATATAAATTGTGACATATTTACATGTCAACTATTATGATTTAATTTTCATTTAGGCTTTAATATCAATAATGAGGATATCTTAAAAAAAATCATCATGAATTATCAAGATCCATTGATGATAGTAGCCATTACAAGAGCTATCATTTACAAAGTATAATTTTTATGCACTTTTTTATAAAGCAGATCAAAATTTGTTTTTTAGACTTGTTATTTTTTTACAAGCAAATGAATTGTAATTTTTAAAATTTGAATTTTAAATCTATTAGACATAACTTTTTAAAAATAACTACATGAATCAACTGATTTAAATCTTCAGTGACAGTTGGAAAATTGAATTCAAAAACCAATTGAAATCTAATATAAATCCTCAATCATTTTCATAACATATTACATTGGTGGTTGGTTCACGTTTGTTCTTCAAAAGAGCATATATATAAATATACCTACACACGCATAGAATATAACAAATTTTTGAAGAAAAATTCTATACATAAATAATAACTAAGCTTCAGCGACAGTTAGAAAATTGGATTAAATCAGATGGACTGATCGAATTGAGTAAATGAAAATTGGTATCTAATTTGGTTTGATATATATTACTAAATCAAGAGTTTCAGGACTGTTGACACTTAGTTTTATCTAGGTCCCTTCTTTGACAGTCCAAAAATATCTAAGACTAAAAATTTAATGGTCACCTGATAAGGATTGAGCTTTTAAGGTGAATGAGACATTTTGAAGACCTCTTCAGTTGTGCCTAAAAGGCTATATGTGCATGTGATAGAAAAACCAACATTTCAAGGGTCGTAAAGAATGATATCGAATAAAAAAGACAAATATCAAGGTAAAATTAGCTTTTAACTTTATACTTACGAAATTCTAAAATTTATTTTTGTGGATGTTATCATGGTCAAAATTTTCATTTTAAGAAATTTTTCAAGAATTTTTTGTAAAATTTAGAAAATTAACCGTCATATATTTTTACTGATACTAGTGTGGTATTTATGCCGATATGCACTCCAAAAAATCAAAAATATTCAAGGAAAAATTCGTATTGGCATTTTTTTACTATGAGGTATTAAGTTGTCAATTTTAGGACTTAAATTTGAATTTTTCACGAGTACCATACTCATGAAATTTTTTTCAATAGAATTATTTTAGAATTCGATTTTCATCTTTATTATTTTTATAAATTGATATTTTGATTAATGTGTTGGATAAAATGCATTTTTATAAAATTTGAATATATTTTTGGATTTTTTTTTGTTTTTGAGATACAGAGTTTTCTACTCTATAAATTTTTTTTGAGTTTATAATTTTTAAAATACTTCAAATATATTTATTAAATTCATATTACATTAGTTTTCAAAATTTTGTTTATTTTATAAGTTTTATATTTTTTCCAAATGACAATTTTCTTTCGAAAGGATTTTTGTTTGTAAAATTTTATGAATTTAGAATTTTAATTGCCTTTTTGTTGCATATAAAATTTTTCAAAAATTAGTTTTTATAATTTTGTATGAAAGTTTTATTAATTTTGTTTTTAATGAGTCAAAATTTATTTTTTCCATTTTATGAGACTCGAAACCCATAAATTTTTTTAATGGATCTAATAAGTGCATTAATTTTTTGAAAAGCCTAGTGAGCCAATTTTTGTTTTTAACATATCCAAGAAACTTATTTTGATTAAATTTTTAATTAGCTTTGGTATTTGAAATTTTATTCTTTGAATACATAATTTTTAATTTGTTACAATTTATTTCTATAATTTATTTTTATTCAAATTAAAATTGTTCTCTCTTATATTTCTAAATGATGATGTCATGTATGACATCATCATGCAAAATGACATATATATTAATTAAACCTTAAAAAGAAAATAAAAAAATCTAAATAAATAAGTAAATAAAATAAAAGAAAGAAAAATGTAAAAATTGGTAGAAGCTCCCCTCTTGACCGACTTGAATCCTTTATAAAATAGAGGATGGATTCTTCTAGCAAAACTTAATGGTTCTCCAACAAAAAAAAAAAAATTACCTAATAAAATCAAGATTTCTACATGTTTCTTACACTTTTTTAAGGTACAAGCACTTAATTTTTTTTTAGTTTTTGTCAGATTTATTTGTTTTTCTTTATTTTTGTGAGCTTATGAATAGTTAAGCTCATGAATTTAATCCATGTTGAAAGGCCAAGTATGAAAGCTATGATTAAAGTTTCTTGATTTTGTTATTAAATTTGATTTTTGCTAGAAGTAGTTTGATTTTCGTCAAATTAGTTCACGTTTATTGGTGGAAAGAATGTTATTTTGATGTTGATTTATTTATTATTCATTATGTTTCTATTTGTATTTATACTTGATAAAAATGATGACATATATGTATGTTGATACTCAGGAAAACATATGATGAATGAAACTATTTTAGTTGATATATATGCTGGTTGAAAATGTTTATGGTCTCTGAATAATTTTTCACACTTTATTTCATGGTATTTAAAACTATTTTGTAAGGTTTGAAGCTTGTAGAGGCCTAAAAATAATATTCCTAAAATTTTAAAGGTTATTCCAAGCTTCGCTAAATCTGATCTTGATGATTTTCTGATGTTTTGATGATTTTTAGGCTATTTTGTAATTATAAAAAAAATATAAGGACTAAATTACAAAAAATTGTAAAATTTTTTCTTGGCCATATAAGCTTGGCTGAACATGGCTTGTAATTCTAATATGTATAAATATGTTTTATTTATTTTTAATCATTTTTAGGTTATTTTGTAATTTTAAAAAGTTTAGGGACTTATTTGCAAAATTATAAAATTTTTGTTCTTAGGCCATTGGTGTTTGGCTGAATTGCTTATATAATTTTTGATATGTCTTATGTTGATGCGGATGTGTTTAATATTTGATTTGGTGTTTTATTTCATAAAGGGACTAAATTGTAAAAATGAAAAAGTTTTGTTTTAAAGCTTATCATACTTGGCCGAATGATTTATAGACCTTTAAAGGTGTCTTTCTTGTGTATTTAACATGTTTGAATGTTTATTTTTATATTTTTACTATTATAGGGTGTTTTTGTAATTTTAAAAAGTTTAGAGAATAATTTGCAAAACTTAAAAAATTGCTCTAAGGCCATAAGTGGTTGGCTGAATGCTTCTTATGATTTTTGACATAATTTCCATACTTTTTGTAATGAATTTTGTGTTCAATTATGTGTTTATTTTGTGTAGTGACTAAATTGGAAAGTTTGCAAAGTTTAGCGATCATTTAGAAAAACTTTTCATTTTAAGGTTGGTGTGATATTTTTGGCATTTTAAGAATAGCTCTAGCATTCCTCTAGTCCTCAGAGGGATGTAGAAATTATTAAAAGTTTTCCTATTCGTCTAGTTTTTTGGTAGGGTACCAAATAAAATTTTGAAAAGTTTAGAGACTTATTAGCAATTTTTGCATTTTAGGTTGCTTTTGATGTCCAAGTTACCCATGGAGGTATAATTGTCATTTCATATCATTTTTTAATCCTTTAAGGTTACCGGGATACTTATACACTAAAGGTAAACATCAGAGGTATCTTGGTAATTGTCCATAGAATTATGTCCTATGCAATCAACGGGATACTTTTATGTCAAAGGTGTATAGTAGGAATGGGTTAGTTTGTTTATGATGTCATCAAGTCCTCTAGGTTACCGGGATACTTATAGGTTAAAGGTAGACCTTTCGGGTATTTTAATTATTTACCTTAGAACCGAGGCCTTTATGATCACCAGGATACTTTTATGTCAAAAGTGCATAATAGGGATAGGTTCATCCTTTTATGAAGTTATCGAGTCCTCTTAGGCTTATTAAGATACTTATATGTTGAAGGTAAACCTTGATGGTATTTTGGTAATTTTTTTCTAAAACCAAGTCTTATGTGATCACCAGAACACTTATATGTCAAAGATGTACAGTAGAAATAGGTTAGTTTGTTTATGATGTCATCAACTCTTTCAGAGTTATTGGGATACTTCTATGTCGAAGGTATACCTTAGAGGCATTTTAATAATTTACCATAGAGTCGAGTCCTTTACGATCACCAGGATACCTGTATGTTGAAGGTGCATAATAAGGATATGCTTATCTTTTTATTAAGTTGTCTAGTCCATTAGTATACTGGGATGCTTATATGTTGAATGTACACCTTAAGGACATTTCATTAATTTATTTTAAAATCGAGTCCTTTAAGGTCGCGGAGATATTTTTATGTCAAAGGTATACTTGGGAACATGTTGGTCAGATTGACCAAATTTGGATCATTAAAGTCGTGTTTAGTACATTTCATCTGAACCAAGTCTTAAGTTATTTAATATTATTACTTAAATAAAATTGGAATTTTTACAAATCAAGCCAATGTCTGTGATTTTGAAATCATATATGAAATTTTTTCTACTATACGATAGAGTATCTATGAATTATTTTAATAACGAGATACTTTTTAAAATGAGAAAATCAAGATTTTTTCCAAATTTTGAAAAAATAAATTTTTTGTATTACTTCAATTCTATAACGAGGTACAAAAATATCTTGATTTCTTAAAACCTTTTTTATTCCATTGCTCTCCAGCAGGGTATGAAAGAGAATAATAAAATCTTTTGTGTTCTTATGGTTCTCCGAAAAGGTGCGAAAGGTATTTTGATTTTTAAAAACATTATAATGAAAACTTTTATGTTCTTTTGGTTCTCCGAAAGGGAGCGAAAGATATTTTGATTTTAAAAAACATTATAAACCTGATTTTCTTATATGGAATAATAAATTTATTTTATGAAATTTAAAATTTAGGAATTATAATTAAATATCAAATATTGAAACCAAATAAAAATCAAAATTTAAATTAACATATGGTTAATAAGGTACCAATTACTGGGCATCATGAGAAAGTCGATCCTTGTGATTGTAATTGACTTTCAAACCTTTTCATGTGATTTCTGGTATATTCATAGATCTCAGAGTTTGTTTTTGGATTTTGTAACCCTCAAAATATGAACTTTGGTAGGTGACTAATTTCACCTAGCTAAAATAGATTAGTGACGACTCTAAAATAAATGGTCATTTTGTAATAACTATTTAGAGTTAAGTCGAGTAAGTAATTCATCTCGACAACTCAATCTCCAAACTAAAAAAAAAAGAATAAAAAAAACAATGATATAGCCCTTAAAATAAATAAAAAATAATGATATAGAGATTTATATAGGAGTGCGAAGTACACCTGTCATTTAAGTTGGGCTGGGTAGGATTTGCATCCAGACCATGTTGCGACACGGAGTAGGTGAAAAACTATTTGAACTAGCAAAAAATGGAGAAAAAACCAAGTTTAATCTTATTTCTAATATGTATTTTTTAAAAAAATTATTCTATATAATGAGATTTGAACTTTAAACAATTAGATTTACTAAAAACTAAATCATTTAGCTAAATGTATATTTTTATTAAACATTTATAATATTTAATACTTATTTAATATTTAAATTCTTTTTCAATTAAACAAATTAGCTCAAATGATCCGTTGATCCAAAAGTTTTATCAATTTAACTTCCGATTTGGTTTTTTCAAACCTTGGCTTTAGCAAATATACAAACAGCCTTGAATCTTGATATAAAGTTGAGCAATGTCTTTTTTTTTTTTTTTCTCTTTAAGTTTTTTACAAGTGAAAACTACGATCATAATCTATAATGTATAAGTGTAGATTAAAAGTATTTGTCATTTCTTTTTCATTTCTTAGGAGAATTACCAAGTGATTACCTCATTGAAAAATATTTATAAATACACTCATGATTGTAAATAATTATTAGTCGAAATATATATATATATATTTGCTTTTGTGAGAATGGTAACGTATAGTCTGATACTATTTGGTTTTTTTTCTTTTTGGATTCTGATATTATGGATTCAAATAATTTGTGAATTTGGATATTAAATTTATTATTCAAAACAAATTCAGAATGAATTTGGACATGAACCTTTAGACAATTCATTACTTGAATTCTCTTTGATTTCGGCTCAAATTGAATCCAAATCCGATATGCATTTATATGTTTTGAGATTATTTAATTTTATATTTTATTTAAAAATGATTTAATAGATACGGATATTTAGTGATTTGGATATTTGTTAGATATTGCTTTTTGAATCCGATATGGATTTGATAGTAATTAGATAATAAACTGATGTAGATTTTTGAGTAAATTAAGTGGATTTGAGTTTGAATATGAAAAAAATAGATATCAGATTCACTTACAAAATTAATTAGTAAATAAAAATATTTATTATTTATTATAATAAATAAGTTTTTTTCTTAGAAATCGTATTTGAATTATTTTGAAAGAATTACGAAATAAACCTATAAACTAAAATATTTATTATTTATTATTATTAGAATACATAAATATCTATAAGAAAATAAACAAATTATATAAAAAAGATTTTGAAATTATTTTTTATCCTTTGAGAGAATAAAAAAAAAATACTAGTATAAGTAATTGATTGATTTGAACTCTTACAACTAAAGAAAATGAAATATGGTTAGTAAAAAAATTGATTTAAATTTTCCTTTTTACAATTTTGTAACTTGGTTTTAAAAAAATTCAAATTTTATAATATTATGTTTCATTTTATTTACAATTAGTATAAATTTTTTATTTGTGAGGATGATGTAATTTGAAATATTTATTTTTATATTAAAAATAATAATTATTATAATATATAAATATATATTAAAATATTTTCAAAATATTTAAGTAAATAATTTTGATTTAATACAATGGAAGAAATTGAAATATGATTGATAAAAAAACATCAACTTGAGTTTTTTTTTAAAGTGTTTGTCACTTAATTTTTTTAAAAAAAGTTTAATTTTTTATTTGAAATTGATTTAATAACTTTTTTTATTTGTGAGAAGGATCTAATTTAAAATATTTAAGTTTTATCTTAGAAACACATTATTATTTTAATATATTAATATATATTATTTAAATATTAAAAAATATTTAAATAAATAATTATTATTTAATATAATTAAAATTATTTTTAAAAACAATAAAAAACCCTTGACGAAGCTAGGAAATGTTATAGTGTGAAACGAAAGAAATCCTACGCTTAATTTGACTTCCCATTAACACGCATGCGAAGCCTGTTTTAGAAAATTTTCCAATATAGCTACGATTATTGAAAATTATAAAGATCATTTTCCACACGTAGAGAAAAAAAATGATCTGATGAGTTGAATCATAGGAATTCAAAGTTGAGAGTTGAAACAACATAAATAAGAAGCGATTGTGGAGAAATCCAGAAAGAGAAAATTATAAGAAAAAAGAGGACTTAACAAAGGTGGGTAAAACAAGAACCTACATAATTACTCTCTTTTTTTTTTTATTAGTTTTTCGATGTTGTTTCAGGCATAATCCCCAAAGGCTGAATCCTTTGGAAAATTTATGCAGGCAAAATACACACACAAACACACACACATATATATATATTTACTAATCTTTGTCAGCCAATTCATATATTTTTTATAAAAGAAATTTTATTTTTAGAGATAAAAAAAGATGAGTAAATGTCAAAATGGGAACCATAGATCTATATTAATTAATTTGATTAATTTGTAGATTCAAATTCATGAATATGTAAAATATAATACATTGAAGTTTCTGCCTTGCTTTAATCATAAATATTACCTAGATACATTTACATCCGCATTAGGGAACTAAACGCCCATTTTATTATGGATCACAAGTTCATGACAACCATATGAAAACCATATGCCTAGGAAAGGTATGTTTGATGTGCATGATGCATCTAATTTGGCTTCCCCCATAGCCATGGATCTGATCAATTTGTTAATCAGTTAATGATAAAGGGGATTAAACTTAAATATGATGATCATTTAATGGAAGAGAAGAAACGATTATTAATGATTTAGTTCTATATATATATATATATATATATATATATATAGAGAGAGAGAGAGAGAGAGAGAGAGAGAGAGAGAGAGAGAGAGAG
>JBBYHO010000005.1:22726651-22748361 GCA_038382025.1 Adansonia gregorii
CCTATATACCCATGTCCAAATGTGTCTAATATGAACATTGAGTATTTCCAAGAAAATGATGAGTCCAAAAAATATAGCTATGTATTAATTGCCGATATGTCATTATTAAGAAAGCAACCAGAACGAAAAATGTAGAAAAGAACACATCCTTGAGCATGTAATTATCAGTTGGTAGGACCATTATTGAATTCAGAAGCGTCCCCTTCTAAGTCGAGCCCATGCTATAGCAGCAACTACAGCACCTCCCAAGTGAGCTGATCCTGAAATATTACTATTTCCCTACAATGCCAAAATCAAATATTAGTTGGTTAGATGATATTAGACCTTAAGTTAGTGAGATTAGAAGCTGAAAATTTCATAGTTAACGGCACCAGCTGCGGTTGCACCGACTGACGGTCAAATGAAAAGTCCAAGATGAAGGTGAGGCAGCTCAAGAGAAGATGAACCGCTCGATGAAAACAAAAGTAAAATTTTACAAAGGCTCTAAAAATTTGGGTTTGAACCTGGATAAAGTCACGTAGAAGGTTAACACCAACCTAAAGAAAAACCCCAAATCCTAATAGTTCTAGGCTACACAATTTAAATTATGTTACTCAGACTTGAGATAAGTGTTTGACACTACCATGTGTCCAACACGAATATGCTCAATTTTTTTATAAGTTTTTCATATATTTTAAGAATTGCATCCCCATACCTATGTCAAATATCTGTCAAAACTATGCACTTCAAGAAAATGAAAAGTCAGAGTAACATAGGATTTAAATCATGTTATAAGTAGCAGTTCCAGAACAGCACCTGCAGGATTACTATAAACAATGTAAGTCTCATTGCAAGTTAGGGAAACTGGTGCTATTGTGCCCAGACATTTATTTGCTGCGAGATGAAAGTGAAACATCTTGCAGGAGCAATCCTGCTGAAACTACCGATAGGCGAAGTTACACAATAACTGGCACCCCCTCAAATTTATCAAATAGCCTATGTTACTAGGAATCAGTTTTGAGTGTTGGATTCAGGTATATGTCCAACATGAATATGTTGAATTCTTTCTAAGTTTTTCGATGTATTTGGAGGCTTATAGCTCCCAAACCCATAGTCCAAATACGTGTCAAATACAGGTGTCAGACACAAGGACTTCAAGAAAAATGAAAAGTCGGAACAACATAGCATAAAGCACATTAGATATCATAAACTATTCAAAAGTTAGTAAAGTTATGTTCAGTGACCATTGACATCATCTAAATAAGTCAGCCGGATGATCTAATCCTTTTTCCTTATTATCATCCATCTTATCCCTTCAACATGGCTTTTGTATGTAGTAAATTGGTTTTTTGTTGATGCCAAAGAATTTACACATAAGTACATCTTCTCCACCAGAACTGTGACTCAAAATAGATCGATGTAAGATCACATTCGAATGGAATGTAAATAAAAAGACAAAAAGGCTGCTCAAAGAAAAGAAATATACCTCTATTATCCTCAATATATCTTTCCCAATTAGAAATATGCCCTGTAAAGGAAATAATGGTATAAATATCCAGCAAGGATTTGTAAACCCAAAAGGTCATTACGTAGTTAGCACAAAAGAGAAGCATGCCTACCAGCAACATGGCAGGAACTGGTATGAAGAAGTCAAAATAAAGAGTAGCTTTAGGATTCAGAAATATATCAAGCAGCATGATAGCATTAACAGCCCCACTTGCCCCCTAAATGACATAAGCAGACCACAAGTTAAACAGAATGCAAATATAAATTGATGCATTGGTTGCCTAAAAGATGAAAAGCACAGCAATATTAGGGGGTCTATGAACTAAAACTATGCTCGGATAGACAATAATAAAGGAAAAGAAATGACGTATGTATATCTTGTTTGGATAGTTAAAATTAATAAAGGAAAAGAAAGAAATTCTATCAACCATTTTTTAGTTAAAGCATCAAAAGTAAAGGATTTATTATAATAACTTATTCCATTTATAACCTATTTTATAAAATAAGGTATGGTAAGATAATTATTTCTAAAATAGCAACGAGACTCGAATAGAAAATATAAAACATAACCGAATGAAAAATACAAGATAAATGCAAACAAACATTCATATAAGACAAAAGCTAATGAAATACAAAAAGAAAAGTAAATCAAATTTACTTCTGAAAACAATCCAAGAGAGGGTAGAAAAGAATTTGATGGAAAGCAGTGAAAATATTGTCGATTAGGTTTCTGGTAATCTGAAGAAAAAAAAATGGAATCCTTATTGATATAAAATATAAAAAGGGTAAAATAGATATTTAATGAATTAAAAACTATTTTAGCTTTCCTTTCCCCTCACTTCCCCAAACTGGGGTTTATTAAAATTATCCATTTTAAGGGAAAGCAAGAGATATCCATCTCCCCTCACTTTCCCTTGTATAAAAAAGGTAATTTTATCCAAACATGGGAAGGGAAAGAAGGGAAAGGAACTCATTTTCCCTTCGTTTACTCTCCTTTCCCTTCCCTTACCCCATCCAAACATAGCGTTAAATAAGTTTCCCATTACTTGTCCTCTCCATTCAAAACAAGGTAATCCATGGAAAGAAGGGAGGGTAACTTACATTATGGGTTACTGAACTTAGTATTAACTTTCATTTAGATCACAAACCTTTCATTTCATCAATTTACATCACTAAACTTCTATTATTAATAAATTAGGTCACTTAAGCAAACTCCGTTAAGTAATTCTAGTAGAAAAGTTGATTCAATATGCACACATGCCTTGTTCTTTACATCTTATCAAGATAATATCGGGTAGAGATATGCCAAGTACTCATACTGAGTCAGTTTTTTCATTAGAATTACTTAATGAGGTTAATGTAAGTGACTTAATTTGTTAATAATAAAAGTTCCGTGATGTAATTTGATGAAATTAAAGGTTTGTAACCTATATGAAAATTAATGCTAAGTTCAGTGACCCAGAATGTAAATTGCCCAAAGAATGGATATGATTATAGGTCAACATGTACCATATAAAAGGGGTAAACTTGTACTAAGGGGAGAGAATGAAAATCTTGCTAAATCTTGCAATTGAAAAAGAAAAAAAGAATGAAGGTGGGATGGGGGTGTCGGAGGGTTTGGATAGAAAGAATAAAAACCTTCAATCACATTTCTTGGCAAATGGAAAAAGACTAACAAGACAGAAGAACAAATGAGAAGAGAATGAGACCTTAACCCAGAGAACCTCAATTAAAATACCATTTTAAATGCTTAATGATAGAGGATATCAAAGAAAAAATTCCTTAACGTTGTGCAGTTCATCAGATAGAGGGAAACGAAAAGAATACTGTTACTATCTGGTTACAGTCAGTAATAGAAAGCACCAAAAAGAATAGATCACAGGGGCTTCATGCACTGAAGGGCTAAGGGCATACCAATCCTGGAGTCATTGCAGGATGCATCATCCACGGTGCATGTTCCTGCAGTGGATAGCTAAGTGTGAGAAAAGACAAAATCATATGCGGGTTCTTCATAAGAACATGAAGAATCTTTCCTATGCCATCATTGGCATATTTACATAAATATCCATATGCATGTATGCTAATGAACAAATTCGAAGATTTTATTTTTGTCACATGTAAAATGGACTTTCTCATCATACACCTGTACAGCCACGTGCTATTGTCCATCATGTGGTATATTCTAAATGGATTAAGCTGGACTTCTAGTGGTCCTATTGAAAATTTTAAGACTTGTCTACCTATTGCTAGTTGTTTTTTGGTCGTATGCATAACATGATACCAAATCCAAGAGCCTATACTGTTTGTTGTCCCATCTGTTATTTGTTATTCATTGTTTGTTGCCACACATTTTTTTTCCACATGGTAACTCATTTCTATACATTGTTCTTCTTGAGCCTAAACATGAGGGAGTGTCATTTGATGCATCCCAAATCATTTAGGTTTGGCGTTCGTTGTTGCCATTTGACAATAATCCATGCCTATAACTAGCTAATAGTACAAGGGTAGGAATTCAGACTTTTCTTGCAGCATCATGGTACCTTATACGAGAAAGCCAAAAATGCATGGTGCAGCAAGTAAAACACGGAACCACCAATGGCCCCAGCTAGATACAACTTCAGCAAATATTGAGGTCCAAAGATTCTTCCAATCTGCACGATACAAAGTAACAAAGGAAAAAAATTAAAACAGTAAATGCTGCTGGTGAGTAAAAGGGCAGAAAGAAGAAGAAAAGGACAAGGAAGAAACACAATGCAGATAAAGCACACACTGATACCAAAATCAAAATGTAACAAGTTTGCTAGTCACATGAATTAAATCCCATCTCACAAAGTTGAAAGGAGGAGATATATTGTAATTTTTACACTAAATTATTGAAACACGATGGCAAGTTTCAACGTTGACCATAAAACAATGATTTCATTTTCTTACTATCCAATTTGAGCATCTCAATCTCAACGCAAGAATGATGGATACTAGGTTGGGTAGCTGATCCTAATTAGGTACTCCAAAATAGTACTCACTTTAACATAAGGTTCCTCTTAGAACCTAAAAGCACAATGAATTTCAGAGACATATAGCAACGCAGTTCATTAGTCAATACTAGATTAAAAAGCAGTGAGGGACAAATTAATATGACAAAGTGTACATCATATTACACTTTTGGGATTCACAACCAAAAATCACATTTAATAAAAAGATGTAAATGTCCAGTCAATTTATAAATTCTGGGATAAATAATTTGATCTCCAGTATCTATATACAAGAAGTCAAAAAATCAAGTGATATCTGTTTCTTAGACAGTTTCGATTTCAAGTTGTCTCTTAAATAGCCATACAAGGTAGAACTCATACCTTAATGGTCCAAAAGATGCAATTTGTAAGACCTAAATATGGTAAGAAAATAAGTTGGAACCAAATAAAAGATTTCAATAATCATACATTATATCCAAAGAAATAAAGTCCGATCATATTAGACACAATGTGCTCAATATCAACATGACTGAAAGCTGAAGTGATCAGTGTGTGCAAGCGTCCACTTGTAAAATTGTCCAATGATACCTGCTCATAAAACATCAAATAAGTTAGAAGGAGGAAAAAAAAAAGGCGAGTAAAGATAAACTTCCAAGAATATCTAATCCCAAGCCATATGAAAGGTCCTTTGGCATGCATTAATTCCCTGTACATTCCTACGGCCTGCAGCTATCTCCCACTGAATGTGCTTAATTATTTTATTAAAAAAAGGATATATTCCACATTAACGCTAAGTTTAGATAGATGTTAGTCAAGGAAAGGAAAGTAGGCTTTTAAAGGAAAGGAGAGGATGCATCTTTCCCTTGTTTGGATAATTAAAATGGGTTAGTGGAAGGAAAGCAAAGGAATGTTAGCCTCAATCGTTTGATTAAAGGGTGGAAAGGAAAATATGCATTTTAATATACATTTTCACTTATGCCTTCTTATTAAAATAAAATAACAATCTAAATATTATTCATCAAATTATAAAAAAATAAACATTATATTAAAATTATGAATGTAATATGAAAAGAACCACAAAAAAAATTACTACAATTTTCAATGTTAATTACATTAAGTATATAAGTCTACAATAGATAATCATTATTTGTAATATTACTTGCAATTTGATAAATGTAAAACAGGTAATCGACATTTCATGTTTAAAGTTTTTGTTTTTAAACTTCCCTTTCCTTCGTTTTCCACCAGTTTGGGGTTTTGGAAAATTGGGCATTTTAAGTGAAAGTGAGGGGTGTTCGGTGTCCTCCTTTCCTTTAACAAAATTAAAATGTTATCCCAACAAGGGAAGGGTCTCCCCATTTCCCCTCCTTTCCTTTACTTTCCTTATGATACGAGCCAAAACCGAGATCAAGAATAACGTGAGAAAAATAGAGAAGAAAATATGGAGAAGAGAAAGAAAGGGAGAAAGGAGACTTTGAGAAGAATCTGTAAGAGGAAATTCAAAAGAGAGTAATGTTTTAATTTCATTTCCCACTCAAAGATTATACGCCTCCCTTTAGAAGAACCTGGCAATGACATATGCTGTAACTAATTACCGTTTAGTTCTATAACCACTGTTTAAATGAACTTACTGCTAAACACACGATAAACAATACTATACTCAAACAACATCAATAAGCTAAAAGCGATACCCTAGAACAATTTGGCACGTATCACCCTATCATCCCTCAATCCAAACATAGTGTTAAGAACTTGGTTAAAATAAGATTAAAATATTACCAGCACTGTACAGAAATAACACTACTATTTAGTCCATTTTTTCCCTAGAACATCGATTTTTCAACTCAGGAGTACATCTACAAGGAATAGGAAGCTGGAGAGCGAAATCTACCATTGACATTTTCTTTTGCCATGCAAGTCAAAAGCTAAGGACTCACCATAAAGTTATTCATCATAAATTGTCTATCTGCAACCCGCCATAATAAAAAAACGGCAACATTAGTTAAAATCAAACCCAAAACCATGTCATTTTCTGTAAACCGTCTGAACCATGATCTCCTACAGACAAAAGAGAAGAAAGATTATTGACATAGCACAGTTAAGCTATAACAACGAGCTGGTTCAACAATAGCAATGCTTTTGCCATAAGCTACTATCACTAGGAGAACCATATGTTGCTTATGAATTTAATACATAAAGTTGTTTCTTAGAACAAAAATGATCAATCATGCAGAAAAGAACGGTTCTTCTGACTATGGAAAAATTATTGGAACTTAATAACAAGGACAAACAACAAAATCAAAAGTTTGAATGATTTTTAGATTTTCAAAGGGAGATATTACTGAAAGAAACAAAGAAGAAGAAGAAGAAGAAGAAGAAGAAGAAAGAAATGGCAGCGTTAAAGCAGTTGCATGTACCATAATTTTGTTATCCAAGAATAGAACATGATCATAATCTCTATCATTACGAAATTCAATGGGTCAGAATTTGAACATAGAATTTAAATAAATGATAAAATAAATTACAAAAAAAAAAAAGAGTTTACCATCGACTGCTCAGAAGACCAAGATTGGGACCAACATCAAATCTCCCTTTAGGAATCTGAGGTCTGAGAAACCAAGTTCTGTAACCCAAAAGGCTTTTCCCTGAAACTTCGTGATGGTTATTCGAGAAATTAAACCAAAAACGCCTTGCAAAGACAGGGTACGAGAGAAATCCCTGAATTTCCTCTGTAAGAGTGGAGTTCGATCGCCATGGGTGTGAGAATGGGGAGCTTAAAAAGTGGTTTTGAGGGTGGGGTAATGGCTTGGCGACGGAAGAAAAGGTTTTGTAAGGAAGGGAATGGAGAAGTGAAGAAGAAGAAGAAGAAGATGAATTGGTGAAGGCTGATGCGGCTTGTTTCAGAAAAAGAAGCCTCTGCATTGTTTTCGTTTTTCGCCTTTGGCCTTCGGGTTGTTTCAAAATTTTGATTTTCAGCAATGGAAGACTTCCCACTTCCCACTCTTTGTAGCTTTGGAGGAGAGGATTCTTTGCTTGGTTTAGTAGTAAAACCCAGGCACACCCGGCAGTCGATGGCACGACCTAGAAAATAAAATTACTAAAATACTACAGGTGGTGGAAAATAAAAACAAAGATAATAAAAAAATACGAATATATTAAATTTATAAAATAAAAAAATTATTAATTAAAATTTATTTAAATATATAATATTTTAAATATAATTATGATATTAAAATTATAGTAATAAAAAAAATTTTAATTTTATATACAATTTAAGAGTTTATCATGTATTTTATTTTTATTTTTAATTAGTTTCTTTTATTATATTTAAGTTATATACATATATATATCATTTTGTTAATATTACTTGTAGTATATAATAATTTTTTAAAAAATATATATAAACATAGTATGAATGTAAAAATTTTTAAGTCTGAATATAAATAAACCTACCATGATTGGATTGCTGTCTAAAAATACCCAAGCTCTTTTTTGAAAAAATATTAAAATATTAAATCAATTACATTAATATTTATTTAATTATAATTAAATTTAAATAAAAATATATTCATTAAATAAATAATAATTTAATTTGAGTAAAGTCGATTTAAATTAAAAAAATATCTAAACTTAACTTACTTTATCAGTTGAAGAAATAATCTTGTCTTTACACAATTGATACGGAAGAAAGTAAAATGAAAAAAAATATACAAAATGATTTCATTTATTAAAAAGGAAATAGCATAATCCATTATATTTATTTATTTTCTATTTGAGGATTCAAATATAGGAAAACGTAATGGTAGTGGTAATGGAAATGAACTTTATATAATCTAGGATTATATTAGGAACGGTAAAAATACATGAGAAGTTCGTGTGATGTATCATCTATTGTAAATTAATTTTTATATTGAAAACTAATTAATTTAGTGTTTATATTTTTAAAATTGAAGCAAGAGGATAAAGTTAATAATTGGAATAAGTTTTCTCATAAAAAAATTTTTTTTTTTTTACCATCATCTTAAAATAATATAATTTATTTTTGCGAGTTTAACATTAACTGTGCATATAATTATTCTAACAAAGATCCAATGACACGCTAGCTTTTGTTTTATACAAGAAAATGTCACTATGATTATTAATTTTACCTTTTTGATTTCATTATAAAAATATAAGAACTAAATTATTTAATTTTTTAGTAGAGGGATTAGTTCGTAATAAATAAAATAGTATAAGGGCTTCATAAGTACTTTGACTTATCAGGAATACTAATTATATAGCTTTTAACCATAAAAGTAGGCATGATGTTATTGATAGACTCTTGGAGTTTGTGTACTCGAAAGGGCTTACCCATGTAATATCCTATAAAAATATATATAATATCATCTTTAAATAAGTTAATTAGATAGGAATTTATTATGAGTAAATTAAAAATATAAAAGTGCATATCATATATCTTATTTTTAATTTTTTTAAATATACACTAAAGATATATAAAGTTAAAAAACTTTTCTCCTAGATAATAATCCTATAATTTACCTAGTTTGAAGCCTTTATTTATATGTTTTTTTTTTCTATTTTTAATATGAATCATTTATGTTTAACACTTAATCTTAAAAGAGGTAAAAGGTAAAGACAATCATTAAATTGATATTTATAAAAAAATAATTAATATATTATTTTTTTAAAAAAAATTTATCAAAAATAAGATATTAAAGGTACATTTTTTAAATAATAACTAAATAATCTTTAATTGAAATTTATAGACATGTGTTATCTGAACCTTTAAATAAACCTGTATAATTTTATGATAAGCAAAATATAAATTTTAAAGCTTAAAATTTAAATGCTTTTATTCATAAATTTTCAATTCATTGAAATTCTCAATTAAAATGAAATATGAAAATACTTGTTTAATTATGTAGTGTTGTTTTAAACCTTTAATTTTTTATTAAAAAATATTGAAAGTATTGTAAATAAAATGAAGAAAGAAAATAAAGAGTATCACAACATGCCCCTTACCTTTGCGATAGGATGGAATGCACCGACTTAAAATATCCCTTGCTTGGGATTTTATTTGGCATGATAATGTAAGAGCAAAAAGGGTGTTTCCTGTGATTCGAGTGGGAGACTATCAGGCAGATCACTTATCTAATTAGTCTTTAATAACCACCATGAAGTGAGTAAAAATTTAGAGTCGCCACTGAATATTTGGGCTAGGAATAATCGAACACCTATTAAAATTGGTATCTTGAGTTATGAAACTCAAATATTCAATTTTACGGTGTACATGTTTCAAAGTTCATTAGGAGGGTCCGCGTAGGGAAGGTTAGCACTCCTATGATGGCCTAATTTGGTACCTTTTGGCTATATCATATCTCGATCTTGATGTTCTTGGTTTTTGTTACATCACTATTTATATATAATCCCTTTTTGTGAGGTATGAATTTTGAAAATAAGAAGTTCAATTTTTGTACAAAGAACTTGATACCATTGCATACCCTAGAAGAGTGGCAAAAAGTAATGTTAAATATTTCTGGATTTAATTTAAAAAAGGTGTTTCAAATTGAGCACTAAAGGGATACTGATATGAAACATTCTCTTGATAATTTTTTTTAAAATTTAATTAAAAACATGAATGCAAAGCTTCTAACCAACAAAGAAAATGTGTTGGTAAATCATAAATACATATAATAAACATTGCATAAAATAAACATAGAAAAGCATAGAAAAGATAGATAGTTTGGATGCATCCCATAATTGTCTTTGGTTATTTAGGAACAATAGAATTAACAATTTTGAGATGTGTTTGGACTTGTTGGTCACTTAAAGAGTGAAAATCAAGGTTTCGATTGGAAAAATTCAAGGTAACCCGAAAGAGAGAAAATATAATTTGTGAAGAAACGGTTGAAAATCCATGTGGATGATAAATTGAGTGATTTAGGAAAATGGAATATTTTTAAATATAGTTAGAAATGGATGGATTTGAAAAATTAAAACTAGTAATTTAAATAAAAAATTAATTTTGGAAGGTGCTTGGCCTTAGCTTAAGCCTAATGGGACTCATATTACAATGTATGACTCCATGGAGGAAACAATTGGATTCATTCCAAGGCATCTAAATGCCTTGATAAGGAAATTCAAGGAAATCAATTAATTTTACTTAATGCTAAAAATAGAGGACGGCATCGTGCTATTCGGCTTCTTGAAATTATTTTGAATCAATTCCAAAGGCTTCAAGTGAAAACGAGATACCTTTGGAAAGGTAACACGATGAAGATTAATATAAAAATATTTCAAAAACCTTAGAAAATTTGTTAAGAGGGAATAATTTTTGAACTCAAGCTTGGTTTGATATTGATAAAGCAAGCAGGGGCAAAGGTGTAGCAAACTTTGAAAAATCGTTATGGACTAACTTGTATCATTGAATCTTAAACAATATCTTTTTGGAAAGAAAATTTCATGTAGTTTTCCGGATTTAGAAATTCTAGAAGAAATCATTTGGTAGGCCCAAATGTTCTAAATAGAATGTTAATCACTGATTTAAGGGGTTCTAAGCAAAGATTTGAAAAAACATAAATCGTTCATCCGAGCACATGGCAAATGAGATACTGTTGGAAAGTTAATTTGATTCCTTTAAGGAAAAAATAATAGAAAATTCAATAATAATCATCTAGGGTTCAAAAATAATTTTCTAACTTAGGGCAGCATTGTTGCCAGTACTAAAACAGGGGACTTTTTTAAATTTGGGGTTTTTAGACACATATCAAGGTGTTGGACACATAAATGTCCAACAATTAAGGTCTATGGTAATGGCATCATGAGTCTATCTGAATTCCTAAGGAATTTGGTAAGTGAACGACCCGTTACCTATGCCATCAAGTCACAACATAAAAGCTCAACACCAAAGCATTCAATCGAGCATATTCTAAACAGAAAATTTTTAAAAAGCTTAAAACAAATTTTATTTTGCCTCGTTAGGCCTTGATTCCAAATTTGTAAGCATGATTTTTCCTTAAGATTGTAGAAAGGTTTTGTCGAAAAAATTTAAATCAACATTAATCTTATTTGTTTGAGATTAGGTAAGCCTAAATTAGGGAGGTTTTATAAAAACAAAACATGGCAGCAAACATACCAGAAACAAGGCACAAAAAAAGTATATTTAGTTAAGTATAGTATCCAACCACGGCATCAAACGGCAAAACTATGTTGGAACATCAAAAAAACAATATTTCTATCAAAGATAACATGTTAAAAATGCAAAAAACGTATGAATAATGCATGAACATTCAAGGACATGCTTGTAATAGCCTAAAAAATGATACAAACATGGAAGAAACTATTTTTATTACGTGGAAAACATGGAAGAAAATTTATAGAACTAAAAACATGATACTTATGTCATTAAGCCAACACAAAATATCATCAAGCCAATAGAACATCAAAGCATTTTGAAATAACAATGCATCATCAAGGATTAAACATGGATGATGAGGGAAAATGTCACATATCAATGGAATAGTGGCTGTTATAAGATGAGCAAAAACAAAAAAGATTTTTAATTATTTAAGCAATAGTAAAAGATCATCCAAATAACATCAAATCAAAATACCATGAAACCGAACTCAAAGATACATGTTTTCCTAAAAAGGTCATGGTTCATGAATATTGGTCTAAAGAAAAGGTAGAAAATATACCAACAAAGCTTGCAAAACTCCTTTTTGCCTTTGTCAACTAGAAGATGTGATTTTTGTCTTCTATGGTTTTTGTTTTTCTAGATTTTGGCTCACTCTTCTTTTCTTTATTTGCTATAAATTAGCAAGGAGTAGTAAATATAAGTTTTAATGTAGTACTATGGATCAAAAGGAGTTTGGTGAGAAAAATGAATGGGAAATAAAGGTTTTTAAGTGTTGTCAAGGAAAGCTACAAAAAGGAAGTTTTTTTCTTGTAAAATGTGGTCTATATGTATATTGTTGAGACAAAGTTAACATTTTTATAAGCAAATGATAAGCTGATGCTTTAGAGCAAAAAATGAGGACATTTTAAAGTTGTCCACTTGTACCATAGAACAACTTTAAGTACTACATTCAGCATTCTTCATTTTCATTAGCTTTGGCAACCAAAGTGTTGACAGCTAATTTTGCCCGACCCCTTTCCCTAGTAGTCCAAAAATATCCAAGACCAAGAATAGCGGTCGTCCGGTGGAGGTTGACTTTTCAAGGTGGATTGGACATTTTAAAACATTTTTAGTCCTGCCTAAATGACTGCATGTACATGTGATAGAAAAATTACTATTTCAAGGGTTTTAGAGAACAAATTTCGTATAAAAAAGATGAACAACAACATAAAAAATAAGTTTTTAAATTTACTTTTTTGATTTTTTGAATTTTGATTCTACAAATGTTATCCTATCAAATTTCCCATTTTTAGAAAATTTTTTAGAATTTTTGATAAAACTTAAGAAGTTGATTGTTGTATATTTTTATCGATGCTTGTACAGTATTGAAACTAATACTCACCCCAAAAAATCAAAAATATTTAAAAAAATTAATATTAGCATTTTTTACCACAATGCATTAAGTTGTAAAATTTTGGGACTTAAATTTGAATTTTTCATAACACCGTAAGTATCATACTCATAAAATTTTTCGGTAAAAATTGTTCTGAATTTCAAGTTTTCATATTTATTATTTTTATAAATAAGTACTTTGATTAATGTGTTGGATAAAATTCATTTTTATAAAATTTGAATATATATTTGAAATTTTTTCGTTCTCAAGATACATAGTTTTTTTACTCCATAAACTTTTTGGAGGGATTTTTATAAGTTTATAACTTTTAAAATTCTTCAAATATATTCATTAAATTCATATTAAATTATTTTTAAAAAAATTTAATTTATTTTATGAGTTTTTTATTTTTTTAAATAACAATTTTCTTTTGAAAAGGTTTTGCTCATAAAAATTTAAGAGTTTAGAATTTTTAGTTATCTTTTTCTTGCACATAAAATTTTTTCAAAAATTCTTTTATGAATTGTTATATTGATTATTAATTTTATTTTTAATGGGTCAAAATTTATTTTTCTATTTCATAGGCCTTAAACTTGTAAACTTTATGGGCCCAATAAACCAATTAACTTTCTAACAAGCCCAATAGCTCAAGAAATTTATTTTGATTAATTTTTTAATTAAAATTGTTATCTGAAATTTTTTTCTTTGAATACATAATTCTTTAATTTGTTATATTTAGTCCTTATAATTTGTTTTTGATCAAAATAAATTTTTTCTCTCTCATATTTTTAAATGATGATGTCGTGCATGACATCTCATGCATAATGACAAATTCATTAATTACACTTTAATCAAAATGAAAAAAATAAATAAGTAATAAATAAATGAATAAAAATAAAAAGGAAAAATGCTAGAAGTTGGTTGAACCATTCACCAAGGCAATTTTTTATGCCTTGGCTGACTCTTTTCTTTTATAAATAGGGGGAGAAAATTCTCATAGAGGCGTTTTAGGCGTGAGAAAGAAAAAAAATACTAAAAAAACCTTAAAATTTTTAATTTTTCAAACTTTTAAAGGTAATTTTTCTTGTAAAATTTTTAATTTTGTTCATTTCATGTTTGATTCTTCATTTTAGTGATCTTTGTGAATACTTGAGTTCATGGATTTTGATCCATGTTGAAAAGCCAAGTATGAAAGCCATGACCAATATTTCTTGATTTTTTTTGTTAAATTTGATTTTTGCTAGAAATAGTTTGATTTTCATCAAATTAATTCATGTTTGTCAGTAGGAATAATATTATTTTCATGTATATATTTTTATTTTATTTTTCTTAATATTTTCGTGTTGATTTATGTTGATTTATTCATTATTTATCATGTTCTTATGCATATTCATGCTTGGTAAAAATTATTTCATGTATTTTTATTTGTATTGATATTCATGAAAATATGTAATGAATAAAACTGTTTTAGTTAATATATATGCTAGCTGGATATGTTAGAGACCTTTGATGAATTATTATTTCATGTTTTTATAAGATTTAAGACTATTTTGTAAAGTTTGAAACTTGTAGGGGCTTAAAAATAATTTTTTAAACTTTTAAAGGCCTTGGAAGAGTGATTCCAAGCTTAGCTGAATCTGATCTTGATGATTTTGTGATGTTTTAATGATTTTTAGGTTATTTTGTAATAATAGAAAATATAGAGACTAAATTGCAAAAAATTGTACAATTTTTTCTAGGCCATTTAAGCTTGGTCAAACATGTCTTGTAAACTTTAGAAGTGTTTTCATGCTTATTCTAATATGTATAAATATGTTTTATATATTTTTAATCATTTTGGGGTTATTTTATAGTTTTAAAAACTTTAAGGATTTATTTGTAAAATTGTAAAATTTTTGTTCCAAGGCCATTGATGTTTGGCCAAATTGATTATATAATTTTTTGTATCTGTTTTATGTTGATTTGGATTTGTCCAATATTTGATTTGGCGTTTTATTATAGACTAAATTGTAAAAATGAAAAAGTTTTGTTTTAAGACATATAATGCTTCGTCGAACCACTTGTAGACCTTCAGGGGTGTCTTTCATGTTTATTTAACATGTTTAAATGTGCTTTTATATTTTTGACCATTTGGGGGTTTTTTGTAATTTTAAAAAGTTTAGGAACTAATATGCAAAACTTGAAAGAAGAATTGCTCTAAAGCCATAAGTGGTTAGCCAAATGCTTGTTATGATTTTTGACAATTTCCATATTTTTGTGATGAATTTTTTGTTTAATTATGTGTTTATTTTATGTAGGGACTAAATTGTAAAGTTAAAAAATTTTAGAGATTGTTCGGAAAAAGCTTTGTATTTTAGGGTTAATGAAATATTTTTAATGTTTTAAGAATATTTCTAGTATTCTTCTAGTGTTCCGGAGAGGTGTAGAAAATATTAAAACCTTTTGTATTCATTTGGTTTTCCATAATGGTACAAAATGCAAATTTTCAAAGATTATAAACCTCTTAGCAATTTTTGCATTTTAGATCAATCTTGATGTCCAAGTTACCAATGGAAGGTATAATTATTATTTTATAGTATTTCCAAGTCCTTTATGGTATCGCGATACTTTTATGTCTAATGTACTCCTTGAGGGCATTTTTGTAATTTATCTTAGAATCAAGTTCTATGTGATCACTGGGATATTTTTATGTCGAAGGTGTACAGTAAGAATAGTTTCATTTGTTTGCGAAGTTATTAAGTCTTTTAGGGTATCAAGATATTTCTATGTCGAAAGTACATTTTTGAAGCATTTTAGTATTTTACCTTAGAACTAAGTCATTTATAACTGTCAGGATACTTCTACGTCAAAGGTGTATAATAGGGAAAGGTTCATCATTTTCTAAAGTTATCAAGTCTTTTAGGTACCAGGATATGTCTATGTCGAATGTACACCTCAAGGGTATTTTGGTGCTCTAACTTAGAACCGAGTCCTTTATGATCACTAAGATGCTTCTATGACGAAAATGCATAATAGGGATAGTTTAGTATTTATTAGAGTTGTTGAGTCCTTTAAACTTACTGTGATACTTCTACATCAAAGCTAAACCTTAAGGACATTTTAGTAATTTATATTAGAACCAAGTCTTATGTGATCATCAGAATACTTACACATAGAAGGTGTATAGTAGGAAAAGGTTTGTTTGTCTATAAAGTTTTATAATCTTTTAGAATACTAGGATACTTTTAGAATACCATGGGTATTTTGGTAACTTTATATCAAAAATTAAGTCCTTTAAAGATACTAGGATCCTTTCATGTCGAAAGTAATCTAAAGGACTTTTTGGTCTTTTCGACCATATTCGAGTCTTTAGAGTCGAGTTTAGTACTTTTCATCTAAATTGGGTTTTAAGGAATTTTTATAGTATTACTTAAGTGAAATTGAAATTTTTGCAAATCAAGGCAATGTCTCTGATGTTAAATAATATGTAGAATTTCTCCAAGCATAAGAAAATCCAGATTTTTTTCAAATTTTAGAAAAATAAAACCTTTGGTATTCTTCTAGTTATCCAGTGGGGTACAAAAGAAATTTTGATTTTTTGAAACCTTTTGCATTCCTTCAACTCTTCAATGGGTTATAAAAGAGAATAATAAAAACTTTCGTGTTCTTCTGGTTCTCCATAAGGGTTTCTCATTCGAAATAATAAATTTGTTTTGTAAAATTTTATTCTTAAATATGAAAATTATAATTAAATATCAAATATTAAAAAATTGAATAAAAATCAAAATTTATGTTAACCCATGATAAATAAGGTATGCTTTTGGGTATCACGAGAAGGTCAGTCCTTGTTATTGTAACCAACTCTTGGACCTTTTTATATAATCTCTAGTATTCTCATAGATCTTGAAATCTATTTTTAAGGATTTCATAACCCTCAAAATGCGAACTTCAATAGGTGACCAATCTCACCTAGCAAAAATAGATTGGTGATGACTTTAAAATAAATGGTCGTTTCCTAATGACTATTTAGACTTTAGTTGAATGAACAATTCATCTCGATAACTCAATCCCCAGACACAAAAAAAAAGAATGATAAGAAAAATAATAATGATATGGGCCGTAAAAGTAAAAGAAAAATAATGATATATATATAGGAACAAGAGGTACATTCGCCATTTTAAGTCAGACTGGTTTGGATTAGTATCCGGACTATGTTGCGACACCAAAGTGGTGAAATAGACTACTTTATATAGTCTACAAGGGGAGAAAAGTCAATCATACCCTTGAACAAACTAGATTTTGCTATGAAAATTCCTATTTTCTACCCACTTGGGCCTAAAAAAATTAATCAAACTCAATTCTAAACCCCAAGGCAAGGCCTAGTATGAATTTGAGTTATTTTTGGAATAATAATCAAATTTGTGCTTTGAATAAATATTGTATAAGAGAGAAAAATGGCACAAGTCAGGCTAAAATGCCTAAATGTATCATACAATAGTGATTGTATTGATACATATGGTCATTTTTGAGTGAATGTATGAATACATTCACTAGTGTATTAATATATTCACTTATGTATTGATACATTTAGGTCCAAAAATCATTTTTCAAATACTGCCAAGCCTTGTATCAATACCTTTGCCCAATATATCGATACACCAAGCAAATGTATCAATACATGCCCCCTTTGCATCGATACAACTCAAGGTTTTTGCATTTGATGACATGGCAACCATTGTATCGATACCTTAACACCATGTATCAATACAACTAAGCAAAAATGTGAATTTTATGTACCTTTAGCTCCCCAAACACCTTACCTAAGGTGAGAATGATAGGGAATAGGTCCATGCTTGCCCCTTCGGATTGTTGATACCTTGAGACGCTTGTGTGGAGACATGGACAATATCAAGTGTCTACAAAGAGAGATGAAAAGGACATATGAACTTTAATAATTTAGTTCCTTAGGAACTAACTATGCCATCCATCTTTTCTTTTATCTTTACTTGAATAAAAGCTTACCTTTATATAGAACTCTAAACATAAATAAGGCGAGAAGGTTACATTTTTCAATAGTATACATCATAATGCATGCATTCTTGGTAAAAGTTCACTAAGAGTCCCTGTACTATAGCGAAGTAAGCACTTTAGTCTCTGTACTATTAAATTAAATATTTTAGTCCTTATACTCTTAAAATTATAGCAAATAAGGATAATGGACAATAATGTTAAAAAATGGTTTAAATGTTGAAAAAAAAAACTAACGTGCCATATGATGTAAAATTTTAAATTTTATACAAAATTAAGTTTAGGTTTAGGGTTCGATTTAGTTTATTTTTTTATATAAAATTTAAAATTTTATACCGTATGACATAATAACATTTATCAATATTTAAACGGTTGTTTAGCACTGATAACTATTTTTCCTTGCTTGTTATAATTTCAAAAGTAAAGAGACTAAAATATTTAATTTAATAGTATAAGGACTAAAATGCTTCCTTGCTTATGATACAGGGACTGTCAGTAAACTTTTACTAAATAATTATCAGGAGTACTAAAAGTTATCTAAAGGTTATAACGACAAAGTCAGATTAATAGCATCTTTAGCATCAAGTAATTTACCACACGCAAAATATGCATATTTTTCAACACTTTCCTTTAAATGACTATTCACTATGATTATGCCTCATTAAAACAGTGCAAGACAAAGTCAATGGAATAAAAACTTAGCAAACAAAAAAGAGTACAGTATTTATAAAGAACTTCCCCTTAAAAATAAATCCAATTATACAATATCTTTAAATGATGCATTCTAATATTATGCATATACTTTCTGAAAATTAGAAACTACCTTTTTAAATATTTGGTGGTTTGTCACTTAAACTAATTTTGTAAATATCAACATTACCTTTCTTTAAGATTCATGTGTGTAAAAAAAACAAAACTTTAGTGAAATATGTTTAATTCTACCACCTTTTATGTTGTCACCTTTGATTTGTGTAGTGCACGTTGCTTTATCTTCATGCAAAATTGTTGGATTGTCTTTTTTCATGAAGTATCCACATGCTCTAATGATGTGTTGAACAGCAATTCTTAATAGTATGTAATCCCTAGCTTCATGAATAACTAAAATTTCTCAATGGTTTAATAAGGTGGCAATAATTATTTGTTTTTTCTTGCCATCACGATATAGTAGTATCGCCACATATAAAGACACAACTTATTTGCAATAAATGTGATTTTTATTTATTTTTAAATTTTTTCACTTATTTTAATTTTTAAATTAATTTATATTGTTTTTCTATCTTAATATTTTTATTTTTTTCATAATTACATTTAAAAATAAAATAGTCATTATTAGGCTATTGAACATAACTTAAATAATCTACTATTTCATAATCTTGACTTGCTCCATGAATAACCAAAATTTCTCAATGGTTTAATGAGGTAGCAATAATGGTTTGTTTTTCTAGCCGTTATGATATAGCAGTATCGCCACATATAAAGTTAAGACTTGTTTGTGATAGATTTGATTTTTATTTATTTTTAAAACTTTTTTTTTACTTATTTTAATTTTAAATTAATTTCTATTGTTTTTCTATCTTGATCATTTTTATTTGTTCAATAATTACATTTAAAAATAAAATATTTTTGTTATTACGCTATTGAACCTAACTATAACAATCTACTATTTTTTATAAATATTTTACTACTTTATTTATTTAATATTTAAATTTTTGGATATTAAATACTTATAATTTTAAAATTTATATTTACATATAAATATATTTATATGCATGTAATGGAAATATATTAGCATGTGTATGTTATATATATATATATTTTATTAAGGAATCTAAAAATATGCTATAAATTTATATATAAAAAAATATTTTGAAAAATACTAGTAAACTTAAGACGGTATGTTAAAGCACATTGGTACCAATACATACCAATACTAGAACAAAAAGGCTACAAACATAGTACAATAATGACTACTTTGGTTCTGATCTAAAAAAGAGAGAAAAAAAAAAGTTGTCTAACATACTTATGGGTTGATTGTCGATGTTAAAGGTAATAGAGGAAAATATAATGAATAAAAAAACGGACTAAAGGTTAAATTGATAAGATCTTCGAATCAACGATTTTAGTTGGGTTGTTTAATTAAAAAATAATTTTAATATTAAATATATAACTTTAATATTTTAAAAAATACTAGTAAATTTAAAATGGTATGTTGAAGCACATTGGTACCGATATATACCAATACTAGAACGAGAAGGGCATGATTGTGGTACAGTAATGAATGCTTTGGTTCTGATCTGAAAAAGAGAGAAAGAAAGTTGTCTAACATGCTCATGGGTTGATTTATTGATGTTAAAGGCATCAGAGGAAAATATAATAAATAAAAAAGTGGACTAAAAGTTAAACTAATAAGATCTCCGAATCAACAATTTCAACTAGATTGTTTAATTAAAAAATAATTTGAGTATTAAATATATGATTTTAATATTCAATAAGTATTAAATATAGTAATTAATTAATAAAAATATGTATTTTATTCATTGTTATAATCTTTTATGTATGATGACTAAGAGATTAAAAATTCAAGTATTACAACAAAGTTTTTAATAAAAAACTATAATATAAATATAAATCTTTTACTGGTTTACTCTAATTTTTGCTTTTTTATTGATTAAATCAATTTTTATTCATTCACTAATTTTTTAAATTTTTTAAATGTATCGAATCAAATAGACTACCAATACACAATTAAACCAGTTGATTTATTCGAGATTAGAAAAAAAAAGAAAGGAAAAGTAACCTGAAATAACAAGGGGAAGACGAAAATTGGAGGGTAAGGTATGATCTCACTAGTTAGAAAGGAAAGAAAAAATTTTTAAAAAAAGGAAGAAAAATATCCTAGATTTATTCCTTTTTTGTTCATTTTACTCCTTATTTTCCCACATTATTTTATACTATATGTTTGGATTTTGATGTTGTATGGCTAAATGTGATTTTTTTTTAATTCCTCTACATTTTTCAAACTTTATGCAAAAATTTAAAGTTGGTAAATTTAAAAAATATACTGTTTCTTTTTTTTCATTTACAAGTATTCACTCCTAAATCAAGAGAAAGTTGAGGAGTGAAAGGAGAAAAAAGCTTACTCTGTCTTACACTTGGGTCAGATCAGTTCATCAATTGAAAATTTTTATTTTTTTCAATTTCGAATCAGGTTTGAAAGCTCATTTTATTATTTATTATGTTATTAAAATATTATTTGTATATTATTTACATAATTTTTATTAAATTTAAATAAAAATTATATTTTTATTATTAAATAATAATTTGAATTAAGTTTACTTAAATTCTCAAAAATCTTGTCTAGACTTGTTCCTTATGGCTTGGACCAAGCAATTAATCTGATCTATGGATAGGTCTACTTCATTTAGAAAGGTGAGAGCATAATATTATTTCTTAAAATTTGATTTATCAATTTTTGATAGGATACAATTACATGATACAAACATACGCAAAAAATAACTAAAACAAGACACAACCCAAAATAGTAATACAAACGCAATATGAATATACGAATATATAAAAAATCTATGTGAAACCAATTAATAACAGGTTAAAATAGATGTAAATATATGATACTTTAAATATGATTATAATATACAAAAATATGCAAATATTACACGATAACTATCAGGTCTACTAGATCTAATATCGGTTTTTCAACAATAAGCAAACTGCTTGA
>JBBYHO010000006.1:0-28091 GCA_038382025.1 Adansonia gregorii
AAATACAATAAATGAAATGAATTAATACATTATGGAAATTATGAATGCACGAACATATAAAAATGAGAACTTTATAGGTGCATGAATGAATTTACAAGTTTCCATGGGATATATATAAATGTGATGCCAAGAATTAAAAAAAAAACTCTTTGATAATATAACAAATTAATAAAAGTAAAATATATCATAATAACATAACATACAATTAATAACATGAAGAAAATCAAATCATAATAGTAAAAGGTTAAAGCATTCCCCTATGTGTAACTAATTTGGTATCCTCTAAAACCAAGTGTGGCTCTAACTAGGTGAGTTTTCTATAGCTCCTTACATGAGGTTTGGGTTAGACATCTAAACAGGTTCTTAAATTATTTCCCGAGTCCAGAAAGAACTGATAAGGTACCCTAATCCTGACACATCATGGGTTTATGTCGAAAAGGGTTCAATTCTGGTAAGCTTTTCACTAGCCCAAATAGAGGCTAACACCTCAGAAGGTAGAGCTACTTTGGCCCCTTCTAAAATATTGGGCGCCTATGCCCCTTTCATATATGTGAAAGAGAATCTAATGCTTATGCATCTGCACTGTGTGTGTGTGTGGGAACAACATACCTTTTATGACTTGACACTTTTCAAAAATAATAAAACCCCAATCCTAAATTTCCCCCAAAAATAATGCTACAAAATAAATAAAAAATGGTTAGTGAAAAATATGAACAATATATACTAAATTTATAAGTTGGAAATACAATAAAATTTTTGTTTTCAAAATATCAAGAATTATAGTTAAATATCGATTTTAACCAAATTAATCAAAATTTAGTTAACATGTAATTAATTTTACTCCTGACTCTCTAACTCAACCCTGGTGGTTGTCGTAACATGGCCCGAATACAAATCCTGACCAACCCAACTTAAAATGGCGAATGTATCCATTATTTCTATATAAATATCTATATATAATTATTTCCTTTTATTTCTAGAGGCCTATATCATGATTATTATTCTTTAATTTTGGTACCTAAGGATTGAGTTATTGAGAGGAATCGCTCACTCAACTTTTCTGAATAGTCGTTACGAAATGACTATTTTTTGTGGAGTCTCTACCAATTTGTTTTGGCCAGGTGAGATTGGACACCTATCGGAGTTTATATTTTAAGGATTACGAAACCCATAAAAACAAACTCTGAGGTCTACACTCATACCAAATATCACTTTAAAGGGTCTGGGAGTCGGTTACAATCAAAAGGATCAACTTTCTCGTGATACCTGATAATCGGTACCTTATTAATCATGTGTTAAAATAAATTTGATTTTTATTTGATTTCAATATTTAATATTTAATTATAATTTTCATAATATTTTATTAAACAAATTTATTACCAAGGAAAGTTGGATTTTAATGCTTTTGGAAATCACAAAATTATTTGTACCTTTCCAGGGAACCAAGTGGATACAAATTCTCTATCTTATCCCACTAAAGAACCATGCGAAATATGAAAGGTTTTTTTTTCTTTTTGAAATTGATAAATCCTTACTTCCTATTTGAAAAGGGTATCTCACTATTAAAATAATCCATAAAATTCTTCACATATTCTGATAGGAATCCTATGCATTAATTTAATTAGGAGACATTGCCTTATTTATAAAAATAATTTTGTTACTAAAAATACAAACTTTATGACCTAGAAATAACGTAATATGATGAACATATTCTTACTGTGTACTTTTGACATGAAAGTATCTTAGTAATCACATAGGACTTGGTTCTAACACAAAATTACGAAAAGTGCCCTTAGAATATACCTTCGACATGAAAGAATTTCGATAACCTTAAATAACATGAAAATGATTATGGAACGTTGAAGCTATCCTAAATGCACATCTTTAGCACAAAAGTACCCCGATGACAACCTAAGACTCAGTTCCAGTGAAATTATAAAAATACCCTTAAGATATATCTTTGACATGAAAGTATCTCGATAATCCTAAAGGACATGAAAATGATTGTGGGAGGTTAAACCTATCTAAATGCACATCTTTGGCATAAAAGCATCTCGATGACTACCTAAGACTCGATTCTAGTGAAATTACCAAAATACCTTTACGGTATACCTTCGACATAAAAGTATTTCGAGAACCGTAATGGACCTTAAATTGACCTTAGAAGGCTAAACCAATCCTTAAAATATTTACATTTGGCGTAAAAGCATCTCAGTGAGGTAAATTACCAAAATGCCCATATGGTATACCTTCGACATGAAAGTATTCTAGTAACCCTAATGGACCTTAAAGTGACCTTGGTAAACTAATCCCATCCTATATGCTCACCTTCGACGTAAAAACATCTTGATAAGAAATATTATCAAAATACCCTTAAGATATACCATCGATATGAAAGTATCCCGGTAACTCTAATGGACCTTAGAATGATCTAGGAAGGTTAAACTAATCCTAAAAATTCACCTTGGGCATAAAAGCATTCTGATTAAAAAGTACCAAAATACCCTTAAGGTATACCTTTGTCATGAAAGTATCCCTATAACCCTAATGGATCATAAAATAACCTTTGGCGTAAAAGCATCTCGATGAGCAAAATTACCAAAATGCTATACAAGATACCTTCAATGCGAAAGTATCCTGGTAACCCTAATGGATCTTAAAATGACCTTTGCAGGCTAAACCAATCCGAAATATTCACCTTTGGCATAAAAGTTTCTCGATAAATAAAATTATCAAAAAGCCCTTAATGTATACCTTTGACTTGAAAGTATCCTAGTAATATGAATAGACCTTAAAATGACCTTGGAAGGCCAAATAATCCTAAATATTCACCTTCAGTATAAAAACACCCTGTTGAGCAAAATTATCAAGATGCATTTTGGGTATACCTTTGACGTGAAAGTATCCTGATAAGCCTAATAGACTTTAAAATGACCATAGAACACTAAACCTATCCTAAAATACTCACCTTTAGTGTAAAAACGTCTCGGTAAGCAAAATTACCAAATTACCCTTAAAATTTTAAAAATTACATTTGTATCCTTCGAAAAATCGAACAAATACGAAAGTTTTAAAAAATTTTTATATCCAATGGAAATACAAATCTTTAAAACTGGTCAAATGTCCATTTTGCCCTTAAATATGAAAATTTACTATTTAGTCCCTACACTTTTCTAAATTTTCATTTTAGTCCATATATAATAAAATAACCTAAAAAAATCATAAAAATCACATGCAAGTATGTATGAAAAATATAGCAAAATACCAACAAATATTCGACCAAACGCCTTGACCTTAAAAAATATTTCTAGAATTTTCAAATGACCCCAAAATTTTATAAAATTATATTTAAGTCCCTATATAAAAAATCATAATAAATTATCTCAAAATATGATTGATCATATAAAAATCAGCATGTGAATCATAGAAAACATTCCTATGAAGGTTTGATCAAATACCTTTGACCATAAATAAAAATTTTATATTTTTGCACACTAGTTCTTAAAGTTTGCAAAATTGTAAAATGAACCCTGAAGTGTGAAAATATCTAAAACATGTTTAGAAACACATGAATCAATTTTTTCATGGCTTATGAAAGTTTCGATCAAGCCTAAAAAATAGTCTAGAAAAATTTTACACATTTTGAAATTTAATACCTATGTTTATTAATATTGCAAAATAACCTAAAAAAATATTACATTATCATGTAATAGGCTCAAAATGATCATCAAAACAATCTACCATATTTAGCCAAACCAAGAAACATAAAATCTAAGCATGTTTTGATATATAAAATAATGAAAATGAACATAAATAATTACTACCAAGTTTAAATAAAAATAAAATCACAAAAATAAATATACAAAAAGTATTCAACAATATATTATCATACAAACTTCAAGAAAAGAACAACATAAACACTCCTACATAACAAAATTAAAATCACAACAACAACAAATATATATATATATATATATATATAAAATCAAGGCACAACTTAAAAAAAAAAACACATAGAATAACAACAAGTGTATAAAAAATAGATCATTGCCAACATGTTTAGCCTTTCAACATTATGAAATCCATAAGCTTTAACATGTCTTTTGACTCAACATAATGAAGAAAAATAATGGAAATAAGCAAAAATTACAAGATTCATGAATGAAATTACCCAAAAAGCTTGAAGACTTAAAATTTCTTAAAACTTTCTAGGAAAAATGGCTAAATTTGGCTATGAAAGGCCTATGTTATTTGAAAAAAATTCTCCATGGTTTTCCTAAATGGAGGACGGTAAGAAAAATTGGTGGTGTCCATGGCTGAAAGTTTCCCTCGAGTTTTCTAGGAAACTTTCTCTTTTCTTTTTTTTTTTAAAAAAAATTTTTTATTAACTTTTGATTTGATTTTTTTTATTAATTTGATTTCTTTTTGATGGATTTGAATTAAATGAATTATTTTTTTCCTTTAGTGGATGATGTCATGCATGACAGCATCAAAATCTAGAGAATTTTGAAAGATATTTGTATAATATATAAAAATTATACCGTAAAAGTTAACTACAAAAACTAAATTGTAAAAATTAAAAACTACATACTTACAACAAAATTTCATCTAATGATAAAAATATTAAAATAGAAAACTTGAAAAATTTTAGGACAAAAACCTTTACCAAAAAAATTTATTATAAACGAAAAAATACAAAACTCATAAAATAAATTTAATTTTTACAAACTGATTTAATTGGGATTAAAAATAATATTTAAAGAATTTTAAAAATTATGAACTCCAAAAAATCCTACTGAAGAAATTTACGAAGTATAAACTTCGTATTTTGGTAACAGGAAAAATTTTAAAACTTAAAACATAAAATAAATTTTTCAAAACTAAATTAATATAAATAGAAGAATAATGTTTTAAGAATTTTAAATATTATAAATGGAAAATAATTCTCTTAAGAAATTTATAGAGTAGAAAACTCCACATTTTTAGAAACAAGAAAAATTATTGAAGAAAATCAAAACTCATAAAATAAAATAAATTTTGAAAAACATATTTAATATGAATCAAACAATAATATTTGAAGAATTTTTAAAAACTATAAACTCAGAAAAATTCTATAAAAAATTTATGAATAGAAAACTCAGTATCTTGAAAACAGAAAAAATTTTAAAACCCATAAAGTAAATCAAATTTCTTAAACCTAATTTAATATGGATTAAATAATAATATTTAAAGAAATTTAAAAATTAGAAACTTGAAAAAATATCACCAAAAAATTTACTAAATATTAAACCCGTATCTTAGTAATAGAAAAATTTTAGAACTCATAAAATAAATTCAATTTTTTATAACTAATTTAATATAAATTAAATAATAATAGTTAATTAATTGTAAAAATTATAAACTAAGAATGATCTTCCCAAAAATATACGAAGTAAAAAACTTCTTTCTTCAAAAACAAAAGAATTTCAGAGGAAAAATACAAAATTGATACAAATGAAAGGAAATTTCCTAAACTGATCTAATATGAATTAAATAATAATATTTAAAGAATTTTAAAAATTATAAACTAAGAAAGATCTTGGAAGAATTTACGGAGTAGAAAACTCCGTATTTTAGAAATGGAAAAAAAATGTAAAATTTTTAAAATAAAATAAATTTTGAAAAAAAACTGATTTAATGGCAGTTAAGTGCAAATTTTTAAAGAATTTTGAAGTTGAAAACTTGAGAAAATTCCATCATAAAATTTTACAAAGAAAGGAAAGTTCGCATTTCAGAACTTAGAAAATTTCAAAGAATCCACTAAAATTTATATAAAAAATGAATTAAATAAAACATATTATCCAAAATACTAATTTACAAAATGGTATAAATGAGGATCCAAAACCTGAAATAATTTTATTAGGAAAATTTTACGAGTATAAAACTCGCAATGTTATGAAAAATTAAAAATTAGTCACAAAATGGATAACCTAACTCCCTGCGGTATAAAATGCCAATATGATTTTTTCCTTGAATACTTTTGTGGTGTACATATAAGCATAAGTACCATACAGTTATTGGTATAATTATACTACGGTAAACTTTCAAGTTTAATGAAAAATTCCTTAAAAATTCTTAACTTGGTCGCGATATCGTTCACAGGAACAAATTCTCAAAATTTTGACAAGAAAGATAAATAATGAGTTTTCTCTTAAATATTTGTCCTATATATCCGAAATTAGAGATCAAAATATGATTCTTTTTTATCACGTGAACTTGCAACAATTTAACTATGAATAAAAAGGTTTTAAAAATGCCTGATTATTTGGAAAAGGTCATTCACAATGAAGGTTGTTGTTTAGTCCTTAATCTCGGATGTTAAGGATTACTAAAAAAGAAAAAGGGAACCTGGATGAAATTAGGTGTCGATAATTACACAAAAGATCAAATGGATATTTTCCTTGGTCAATGTCACTCAGCTAGGAAAAAGATTGGTAAAGTTTATGGTCCTTTCGTATTCTTCATTTGACTAGGTAAAAGGTTGATTAAGTTTGTTTTCTTTTTTTCCTCTTTATTCGATTAAGCAAAAGATATGTCAAATAAGTTTTTTTAGTCAAGCCATCTTTATATGGCAATGTGTAAGTTTATTGAAGTAAGCATTTTATGTAAGCCTACTCTATTTGGTTACATAAGAGACTGATAGAGTTAGCAACGTAAGTCCTCTTCATTTGGTTAAGTAGAAGACCAATGAAATAGGCAGCATGTCAGTCCACTTTATTTGGTTAAGGAAAAGACTAGTCAAGTCAGCATTTTTAGTTTTCTTTGTTAAGTCTAATCTATTTAGCTAGGTATAAGACTAGCAAACTTAGCACCTCATCAATTAAGTATGGTGAGGATTGATGATATTCCTTCACATTTGGATTAATTAGTTAGAAAAAGCTTTCCTGTAGGGGGCTTATTAGATCTCCAAACAAAATTATGTCTATTATTCCTAAATTCTTATCAATAGCCAAAGATAGGCAGCTATAAACAGCTTATTTTGTCTAAGCTCTTGATTGATTTTTTTAGTTTTAGGGTTAAATGGATTTTTTAGGTTTAGATCTTCTCAAATAGGTTAGAGATAATAGAAAGGTCCAATTGAGGTGTTAATTAGTTTTCATAAGCTTAGTTAAGGTAAAAAGGCATTTAAACTTAATTATCTAATTTAAAGGTAGTTGCCAATTTGGGAAAATCAAAACCTAGGTCTTAAAAATTTGAGACTATCAGAAGTTAACTGATATATATCTCTTTAGGTGATTAGATTGTTTATTGATGGCATTTGCATGAAAAAGATACTTGTTTTAGAAGTCATAGTCAAAAGTCAACAAAACGGTAAAAAGCAACTCTCAACTCTAGGTAAAGTCAATTGTAAAATGTCAACTTTCTAGCCTATAGTTAGATTTTGACTTTGTAACTCACATTTCTAAATTGATTAGCCAAAATGAAATTAAATATGGACTTTATGTCAAGAAGGTGTAATCAATATCGGGCTATGAAAGGAATTTAGTAACTTAGAATATTGGGAGCACTTGAGGGCTTAATGCGAGATGGCTAGGATAGGAAATTTTAGATTTTTCGAGAAAAAGTCATTATGACACAAATTTACTATAGGCTGGAACATTCAATTACATTTTTCGATGGACATATCACGATCAATTAAATGTTGCAAGTTGTATAAGACTAGTGTAAAATATAGCTATAGTTGAATTCAACATGCGTTTAATATGCCAAAATTTACTCATCCATTTATTAAGGGCATTAATGTTATTTTTCTCTAATTTTGTGATGGGGTTAGTGATTAAGCTAACGTTACCTTAGGGTGATTTAAGCTTAAATCACCAACTTGGAGTTCTATAAATAGAAGTGAATATCCATATTTTATAACTTTTAAAGACATAGCAGATTGTAGAAAATCTAGAATCTTTATCTCTTCTCTCAAGCTCTTATCATCTTTAGAAGATCAAGCTTATAGGTATAATCTTTCACTTTTCCTTTGAATTTCAATTCAATTCATGATTTAGGTGTCGGATTCATGCTTTTATTGCTTGAATATGATTCGACCAAGGTGTTTTCATGTTCTATAGCATTCGACCATCTTGAATCTTAACGCTATGATGTTTTAATTTGATTTTGAGCTATGATTTATTTGATGTCATTTTATTTTAACCATGATAGAGCTTAATCTATGTTCAAATAAGAGGAAATTCCTAGATCTAGGTTTGAGCGAACCCAATTTATTAGCATCTTAATGATTTGATCTTAGTTGAGCTAGAATCTAATGATATTGATATGAAATTAAAAAGTTAAATAATGAAATCATGATTCTTTAGCTCAATATGGTGTTAAAATGTGAAAAATTTTGAAAGAGCTTGGTTTGGCTAGCTTAAGTTAGGATGAACTTGAGTTTCATTGATCTAATCTTCCTTAATCTTGCTAATTTGAGTTAGTATGAGCTAATGTAGACTAAAATCTAAGTCAACAAAACTTGAATCTAGTGTAATTGATGAAATAATAATTCTTGAACTTAGAGAACCATTCAAACAAGCTTAACCTTTAGCTAGGTTCAGCCATGGAAGAATTTAGGTGAATTTAGATGGGGTTTTTCATAATTTATGCTTAATTCATGAAACCTAGATGAATTAGGTTGAATTAAACTTGGGTAAGCTAAAACTGATGCTTAATTAGGTGAATTTATAAGCTTACTTTTTTAATTGTTGAGCTCAAATAGTTAAATTATGTTTTGGTTATTGATCATGTTGATTAAATTGAATCCAAGCTTTTTTCTGTGTGTTTGATTATTAAGTAATGAGATTTTGATGAGGAAATGATGTTTAGATGAGCATAATTAGTATTTGGTAGATTCAGCTATGGTAATTTGGGTTTAGATTAAGCTTTATGGATGATTAGTTGCTAGAACCATAGGTGGTGTTCTACATGTCGATAAAATGCATGTTAGTGTATTTAGAATGGGTGAAAACCTTGTTTTCTAAAAAGCATGTTTAGAATGCGTGAAAACCTTATTTTCTAAAAAGAACCCTTAAAGGCAAAGCTTGGGTGACTTAATCAATAGATGATCAAGGTTTGGTTTTGTTTAATAAATTCTTGTACGAACAACCTGGGGATATTAAATAAAATAGCTTAGTTTAAAGCTGATTTGGAGCAAACAAAAATATTTTCTAAGTTTAAATACATGTCTTGTTGAGTCTAAACTTAGTAAGCCCTAGTATGGGTCATTAGGTAATGTTTAGATAAATCAAAATGCGTTGTTTGGTGTTACTATAGGTGTTGGTTATAGCACAAAATGTGAATGGCATTAGCATGCCATTCACTTGTTAAGAATAAATAATAAATAAAAGCGATAAAAGCATATACATTCAAATGACTCCGATCACTATTGCTGAGAAACATAGTTCTAGGTCTTGGCACCTAGAAATCTTTGTTATTTCCTCATATAGAACATTCATGGAGTCTATTTTTCATAGAGTCTATTTGGTCTCATTGCTAGACATTCGAACATCCTTTAAATTTGTTTTAAAAATTTGACAAAAGGCTTCATGATCACAACTTGTGTCAGAGCTACTGTTTCAATCAGGCACGGTAGTCTCATAAAAAAGAAATATTTTGATTAGGTTACAGACAATAGAAATTTTTGCTTGTATTTTTCCTATAATCCTCATTGACTAGGCTTCGTAATAGGCTCTAGAAATGTTCAATTTTATGATTAGATGACTACAAAAAACCTTAAAACCTATTCTACGCCTTTTCGGTAATATAAATTGTTTTTGATGAGGATAATCATTTTTATGCACTTTTCTAATATTTTTAGATAAAATGAGAGTGCATATGCTTTTAAAGCATTTATATCTCATCCAATGGGTATTCTAGACGAATCAGGGAAGAATTTTAGAAAGTAAGCTAGTCGGATATGCTATGTGATGTAGTAGTGTCTAATTAAAAAATTTACATGATAATCAAAATGATTTTTTGGCATTTTTTGAATATTTTTGCATTAAATTATAATGAGTTAGCATCCCTATAATTTGATTTTGTGATTTTAAGTGATAGCAATAATCTGAAATAAATTCAGAGAACCAAAAACGTAAAATTTTTCCAATATTCTAATTCTCTCCGAGTTTGGTGTTTACTATTTCAGGACATTTGGATGCCTTGAAATTGATTCTAGGAGTCATGTTAGCTTGTCCATAGGTCTAGGTGTGTCCTATAAAAAGTCCCTAGTGTCTCACACAAAAGTGTCTAAGTTGAATTAAATAAGAATAATTTTTAATTTTATTCTAAAATATGTGGTCTCCTCAATTAAGTACGAGAAAGCTATTTTTGTGATTTCTGTTAAATGAAGTCCAAATTGATAAATAATATAGAAAATAGAGTCAATTAGTAGATTTTTTTTTGTCAAATGGTTTTATAAAATTTTCCTTCGTAAATGATTTTAGCTTAGAATTAGTTATAAATTCAAGCTAGTCCCATTACGAGTCGGCATTTTTTTTTGGCAATATTTTGTTCGATTTTGATAGAATAAATATATTATGATTGAATACAGATGATTAAAATTGATAAAAACAAATTGGAATATATGTGATTAGTTTGTACAAAGTATTAGGCATCATGAAAAGGATCGAGTCCTTACTTGTAGTGTAGCCAACTCCAGAACCTAACTATATAGATCTCTGATATGCAGATTGTGTCATTCCTTTAGATTTTTGTAACTCCTTAGTGAATCATTTAAATAGATGACCCATCACACTTGGTCGAAAAAGATTGATAGCGACTCTTTATTTTGGTATGAGTGGTTCAGATAAGCTATTCATCTTATCGGTTGAGGCCCTATAATGATTCAAAGTGTTGTCTGCTTTTGTATGTTGAGGTTCATATTTTGATATAGTATGACATGGGGTGCTTTTTATGTAAAAATAAGTTCATTGAAGATAGCCTATCTGAGAACTTTATTTGGTATTAGTCACTCAAGTGCCTATGAAATATGTTCTTATGTGCCAATCATGTAACTAAGCATGAGACTTATGATACTAGGTCATCTCATATTGGGAGTGTTATACTTAGAGAGCATCATGACCAGGTTCTTAAAGATGGATGCCAAAGGAAAAGTGGTTTTTGGTATGGCATAAAGCATATGGTACATGGATAAGTGATCTAGAAAGGATTCACCACTCTTAGAGATATTGGAGACGTATCCTGAATCTTCTTTACTATGGTTAATTAGATTAAAATCTCTAGCTAAAGCACATTGAATTATGAGGAATCATTCTTCATAGATTCATGATCACTAACCATAAGCTAAAGGATCTAACATGAGGATTGGAGCATGAATAGACAATGTGCTATGTTCATACTTATTCCAAAATACATGGTCAAAGAATCATATTATACTAATAGGCTAGTTACTAAAAGGTTTTATTAGGTCATATTTCTACTCTTTAACATTTGGATGGTCATGATACATTGTCAAATCGTACTCTTGATTGATTAATGAACTTAATTATGTTCATTGCTATAATGTTAGGAATCTAATGGGCCACAAAATAAGGTGAAATTTTGGATTTAATCCAAGATTTAATTAAGTTCAACTTAGTTAAATAGAAAGAAAATTAAACGACAGACTTAATTGAATAGTTCAATTAAGATTTTTTTAAGACAAAAAAGTAGATTTATGAAATCTAAATTATTTTGTCTTTTTTAAGAAATGGTGGAATAAGATTGTCTTATCCAAATAATGTGTAAATTAAGACGTAACATGTGTAGGTGGATAATGCTTGTCCAGGTGAAAATAATTTCACCTAGTTTGAAAGCTTGTTTGTGAATCAAAATTCTTTCTCCTTAAATCTTCTTGGCTAATTGCTCCTTGAATAATCTTGTAATATGTTAATTATTTGTTAATTAATATTAAACAAGATCAATATTAAGTTAAAAATTATTTTTAACTAAATATGAATTTTACAAAAATAAAATTTAGAGATAGCTTATTTAGCTTCATATTTTTCATCTAATTATCTTGTTAATATAATTAAGTTTGATTTGATTTATTAAAGATAAATTAAGAATTTTAAATTTTAAATTAAAACTTTATAGGAACCTACATAAGTTGATATAAATATGGCACACCAAGCATAAATTATGAATCCAGCATCATGGCTTGGTAGAAACCCTTCATGTCTATTATGTGTGCATGGTTCAGCCACCTTGGGTAAGTTTCATGATTAGTTTAAAGTACTTAAAAATTGATAGAGTTTTACCTTGTTAAGCAATTTAAGATTAATCAAAACTTTCATCTTAATTAGATTAAAGTGAAGATTGACTAAGTTTAGTGGCATAAGGAATGCACCTAGACATTGTGTTTTTATAATTAAGAGAGTTGAGAAAATAAGTTCTCTCATGCTATATCTATTGTCATTGCCCCTAAAGAAGGAAAATACCTATATCACCACTTTCTTGCCTTCTTTGGTGCCATTCTTCTTTCTTCTTGAGCACAGATGCTATCGCATAATGTTCTTGGGTTATGTGTGTGAAGATATCATCTTTGAATTATATTTTGGTGGAGGCTTGACAAGTTTTCTGGGTAGCATTAGAGAAGCACTAGGCTTAGAGAAGGTTTCAACAACCATTTATGTGGATAACCATTAGAGGCAGGATGCATATGTTGCTCGTGATCTTGAAGATCCCTATAGGAAGCCATTGCCGGCACTCTTCAATGATCTTCTTGATTTGTGCTAACTCTAGATTATGATATTTAAAAGTCAAGTATTCCATAAATAGATGGATGCTTTAATTTCAATAAAAATTTTTATAGTTTACTACATGTAAGTCTTTCTAAAGGTCAATAAGGTAGATTTTACGTTTATGTCTTCGATTGCCTAGTTTACTTTATTTTGTTGATTTTTAAGATCCAATATATACATAAGGCTAGACTGTACCACGATAGAACCCCTTTTATTTTATTGATTTTTGAGATCCACAAGTTTCAAAAATAAAAATTCGATACTTTAGTAGTCTTGAAAAGTCTAAGTTTATTTGTAGATAGGGCCAACAATTAACCCTTATTAGTAGGATAAAAGAGCATTGAAAACACAAAATTAGATTACTAATACGTATCATACTTATATTTTTTGTATTTAAAAACAAAACATATTTTATATAAAAAATATATTTCATGCACATACTTTCTTTTTACGTATAAATCATTTAGTAGAATTACAGTAAAATTACAATTGTAAAAATATATAGATAAATAACATAAATATTTTCATATCCAATTCTAAAAAACTATAGCTTTCATTCTTAACTCATTTGCTAAAACATGGGACAAAATATTATATTTTTGCATACATAATATAAGAAAATTAAGGACTAATTTTTTAAAATTAAATATTGAAAGAATATTTGAGTCACTTATCTAATTAGCTAAACTCACGCTTTAGCTACAAATTACACAAATAACCTAATAGCCTAAAGATTAAGAAAAATATGTAAAAATCAAAATTTAACATAAATATGAATTCAACAAAGTACAACTTTTCATTAGTCATCTAGAAACATTTGGGTTGTATGGCAATGTCCTTAACAAATCAAAAATATTTGGTAATATTTCTTTCTTAATAATAAGAAAATATTAAAACTAAGTAAAACAAAAAAATTAGATAAAATGAGTATCTACATGAATTTTATAAAAATATAAGTACCATCTAGATAAATTTCAAATTTATGAATATATTTATGTTATTAGCAAAATCAAGTAAAATAAAGATAATTTCATAAATATATTTAAATATGTTCAAATTCATTAAAATTTGAAAAATTGAAATTAATATCATTTTCAACTAAATATTTATTTTAGCTTAAAATAATTTCAAATAGTTAAAAATGAATTTTTTTTCCAAATTCTAAAATTTTGCTAATCCATGATCATTTCGCTTAACTGAAGCCATTATAAATCCAAATCTGTGCAAACATTGGTGACGTTTAAAAACATAATTTCACATTACTATAGCATGAAATTTTATTTCAAAAGAAATAGTTTTAGATAAGCTATGTTTCTGAAATCTAAACCTTGAAAATCATCACAAATAATCTAGAATTCTTTTGAGTTTCCACATTTATAAATTTATTTTACTTTAGGGCTTTGGTTCTCTTCATAGAGAACCTATATGAGCAAGAAAATTTTACTAGTAGTAAGATAGCATTTCGTGCTATAAAATTTATCTAAGTTTTGATAGAAATGGTCATCAGATAATGGTTTTTCAGTGACCCAGAGTTGGTTGGTCAGAATAGTTAGAAAACTAAATCAATAAATTTATAACTCCTGCTGCTCAACCAAATAAAGTACCACACATAAAGTTAAAAGATCTCGAAGAGACCTTTTTACACGTATTGATAATGTCACCAAAAATTTAAAAATATTTTAAAATCAAAATATTTCAAAACAAAAAAATGGGTCTTACGCCAATTAATCAAAAACATAAGTATTTCACAAAAATTAAATACAATCTTATCTAAATCAATGTGTTTTCAAGATGGATTTGCACTTTTATTGCCTTTCTTCTTTCTTTTTAGGGGTTAACCTCTCCTAAAACTTTTTTTTTTATAAAAATAACATAACCAATGTAATTCCAATTTTTCATTAGCTTATCACACTAGTAATTCCACTAGGCCTAAATCAAACTTTATAAATGGGTTAGATCTATAATTAAAAGAGCAATGTTTTCTTTGTATTCATGGGCTTTACATCCTTTTCTCTTTAAAAGGAGTTTAGTCCTCTAAACTTCTACCTTGGCTTTCAAAAAGATGAGGAAACTTTTCTTTCATACTTTCTTTTAACTCTTAAGTTACTTATCGCTTAGTATGATTTCTCCCTTAAACTTTAACATATCAAATTGTTCATCTCCTCAAAACTTGCTCTTTTCTATTCAAAAGAGGTAAAGGATACTTGCCACAAGGCAAATCTTCTCTAAGTCTCAAAAGTGCCAACTCCATCACATGACATGGATCTAGAACATATTTTCCCAACATGGAGACATGAAACACATTATGCGTTTTGAATAATGCAGGTGGAAGTGCCAGCCTGTAAGCAACATCTTATCAAGAATCCCAAGAAGTCTTATATAATAAGGACTCTATTCTCCAAGAATTTCAAACGTCATCACCTTTCTAGTTGGAGAAACTCATAAAAATACATGATCTTTTACCTTGAATTCTAGTTTTCTTTTTCTACTGTTAGCATAAATGTTCTATTGGTTTTGATCCATGCAAAGATGGTCTATAAATACATGAACTTTCTTAGTGACTTATTGAACAAGATGTGGACCCAATAATTGTCTTTTGCCTATATCATCCTAACAAAGAGAAAACCTACACTTTCTTTTACATAAATCTTCAAAAGAAACCATATAAATGCTAGATTGGTAACTATTATTGCAGGCAAACTCTACCAATGGCAAATGACAATCCTATGAACCCTAAAATCCATAACATAAGCTCTTAACATGTTCTCCAAATTTGAATAGTCCACTCGAATTGTTCATCTATTTGTGGGTGAAAGTAGTGCTAAATTTAGTGGAATGCCTAAAGCATTATGCAAACTCTCCTAAAATTTTGCCAAAAACATGAATCTCAATCAGAAACTATAGATATTGGTACACTATAAAGTCTCACAATTTGCTTAAATAACTATGCCAACCTTTCCAATGACATACCTATATGAATGGCCAGAAAGTGCACAAACTTTGTTAATATATCAATAAGCACCTAAATACTATCACTTTTCTTTGGTGTTCTAGGTAAACCTCATATGAAGTCCATCGTGATTCATTCCCACTTTCATTTAGAAATTGGAAGAGTTTCAACAATCTCACAAGTCTCTAATGTTCAGCCTTAACTTGTTGATAAGACAAAGAATTCACTACAAATTAGCCAATCTTTCTCTTCATATTATTCCACTAGGATATGTTTTTAAAATCTCTACACATCTTAGTATAACCAAGATAGATCATATAGTTATTGTAATGAGCCTCCTCCAAAATCTCTGTCTTCAATTCCAAATCATTTAAAACATAAATCGTACCACCAAACCTTAAGAAATTGTCTTTTTGAATTTGAAATTTTGGTTTTAAAGCAGACTCCACTTCGCATTTGGTTTTCAAAGCTAAGAATTAATAGTCTGAGCATCTTTAGTCCTTTGAATTAGGTAGGTTAAATTTGTAAGTTAGCCAAATAGGCTCTAGAAACCATGTACACACACATCAATATCCATTCTCTTTAAGTCGTCTAAAAACTAACTTTGAGAGGTACTTACTATAGCCAAATTCCCAATAGATTTTTTACTTAGAATATTTGCTACCGTATTCACCTGACTAGGATGATAACTAATGATCAAATCATAATCCTTCAATGGTTCTAGTCATCTCTTTTGCCTCATATTCAACTCCTTTTAGGTTGTTGCAATATGACCTAGAGACGAACCTTTACTAGCCTAACTTGAAATGCCAGATAACCCCACCTTCCTATATATATCTACATATAATTATTCTTTTCTTTTTTAAAGGCCATATCATTATTATTTTATTGTTCTTTATTTTTTTGTATCTAGGTATTAGGTTGTTGAGATGGATCACTCACTCGACTTAACTTTAAACAATTGTTACAAAACAACCATTTTTACGGAGTTGTCACCAATCTTTTTTTAGCCAGGTGAGATTGGTCACTTACCAGAGTTTGCATTTCAAGGATTACAAATCCCATAAAAACAAATTCCGAAGTAGGGATTGACTTTCTCATGATGTTGAAAAACCAGTACCTTATTAATCATGTGTTGACATAAATGTTGATCTTTATTCAATTTCAATATTTGATATTTAATTATAATTCCCATATATCAAAAATGAAATTTTATTAAACAAATTTATTATTTCAAATGAGAAATTAGGTTTTTAATATTTTTTGAAAAATCTCTTAAAATTTTTTGTACCCTTTCAAAGAACCAAAAGAACATGAATGGTTTTATCATTTTTTTTGTACCCAGTTGAAAAGCCGATGGAATACAAAAGGTTTTAAAAAACCAAAATTTCTTTTGTATCCCGTTGAGAGCCAGAGGAATACAAAAGGTTTTATTATTTCAAAATTTATAAAAGTTTGGATTTCAGTTTGAAAATAATATCTCATTATTAAAATAATCCATAGAACCCCTCTCATATTCTAGTAGAAACTCTACGTATTATTCTAACCTAAAGACATTGCCTTAGCTTTCTAAAAGATTGTTTTATTTTATTAAAAATATTAGAATATCCTAAGACCCAAAAATGGTCTAACACGAAGAACCTATCATAATATATACTTTTGACATGAAAGTATCTCAATAGTCACATAGGACTTAGTTCTAATGCAAAATTACCAAAAAGCCTTTGGGATATACTTTCGACGTGAAAGTATCCAATAAACCTAAAATACTCGAAAATGATGTAAAAGGATGAATCTGTACTAAATATACACTTTTGGCATAAAAGCATCCCAGTGACTATATCGGACTTGATTCTAAGGAATTTACCAAAATGCCTTTCAGATATGCCTTCGACAAAAAGGTATCCCGACAACCCTAAAAGATTAAAAAATGATCATCAAAAAGTAAACCTATCCTAAATGTACACTTTTGGCATAAAAGCATCACAGTGATTATGTAAGAGTCGATTTTAAGAAAAACTACCAAAATACCCCTAAGGTATACCTTCGACATGAAAGTATCCTAATAACCCTAAAAAATTAGATGACATCATAAACAAAAGAATCTATTCCTACTATACACCTTCAGCATAGAAGTATCCTAGTGATCATATAGGACTTGATTCTAATTAAATTACTAAAATAACCCTTAAGTGTACCTTCAACCTATAAATATCTCGGTAACCTAAAAGACTCGAAAATGATATGAAATGACATTTATAACTTTCATAAGTAAATTAGTTAAGATTAACCTGAAATGTAAAACTATTAATAGGTCCCTAAACTTTTTAAAATTACATTTAATACCCCAATGGAAAACCAAAGGAATACGAAAAGTTTTAATAAGTTTTACACCCTTCTAGAAGGCTAGAAGAATGCTAGAAATATTTTTAAAATATAAAAATATCACATTAATGATCCCTAAAGTTTACAAACTTTGCAATTTGGTCCCCATACAAAATAAATACAAAACTCATCACAAAAAATTTATTGACATCATAGCTAAGGTGATAATATCAATTTGGCCAAGCAACTATGGTCATAGAGCAAACATTTTACAATTTTGTAAATAAATCCTTAATTTTTTTAAAAATTATAAAATGACCCCAAAAATATTAAAAATGCATAAAACCCATTCAAATATTTTAAAAAAAAGCATGAAAACACTTCTAAAGGTGACCACAAGCAATCAACCAAGCTTATATGGCCTAGAAAAAATTTTACAATTTTTTGCAATTTACTTCCTATATTTTCTATAATTACAAAATAACCAAAAAAAAGTAAGACATCACAAAAGCATCAAGGTCAAACTCAACCATGCTTAAACCTTTTAAGGCTTTAAAAATTTAGGAAAATCATTTTTAGCCCTTAAAAGTTTCAAACTTTAATAAAAATAAGGTTCTTGGACATGTTAAAAAAACAAAAATGGGCTCATTGGTCTTTTCAAAAAATTGATAGGTTTATCAGGCCCATTTGAAAAGTTTATAGGTTTTGAAGCTTATGAAATGGAAAAAAATAAGTTTTGGCCCATTAAAAATAAAATTAAAAATTACCATAAAATTCAAAAATGAAATTTTGAAAAATTTTACTTGCAAGAAAAAGGCAATTAAAAATTTAAAACTTGTAAAATTTTGTGAGTAAAAACTATTTCGAGAGAAAATTGTTATTTTAAAAAATGCAACACTCATAAAATAAATTAAATTTTCAAAAATAGTTTTATGAATTTAATGAAAATATTTGAATAATTTTAGAAATTATAAACTTAGAAAAATTTACAGAGCAAAAAACTTTGTTTCTTGAAAACAAAAAAATTCTTAAAAAAAAAAAGCAAAACCCATAAAATAAATTGAATTTTGCAAATCTAATTTAATATGAATTCAACAACAATATTTGAAGAATTATAAAAAATATAAACTCCAAAAAATTTTCTCGAAAATATTTATAGAGTAGAAAACTTTGTATCTTGGAAATGGGAAATTTTCAAGAATATGCTTAAATTTTATAAAAATAAATTTTATCCAACACATTAGTCAAAGTTTTATTTTATAAAAAAATAAATATGAAAATTTATAACTTAGAATAATTTTTACCAAAAAAATTTCATGAGTATGATACTCACAGTATTCTGAAAATTCAAATTTAAGTACTAAAATGGACAACTTGACATGTGGTATAAAATGCCAATATGAATTTTACCTTCAATATTTTTGGTTTTTCGGAATGCATGTCAGCAAAAATACCACATTGGTATGGATAAAATGTGCAATAGTCAATTTCCTAAATTTAATGAAAAATTCCAAAAAAAAATTAAAAATGAAAAATTTGATCATGATAACATTTGCAAAAATAAATTTTCAAAATCTCACAAATTAGCTAAATATTAACCATTATCAACTATTGCCGCAAATATCTTTTACAAACATTTCTTATCAACCAATTAACTTACAAAGCAAAAAGAACTCATAAAGGAGTGTGCGTACCACTACCATAGAAACTAAAATATACTTCCCCAAAGATTTCAAAAGCTACCTTTCTTTTCTAGTAATCCATTTTTGCATAGTAAGCAAAAAACCAATCTATCCCTAGAATCACATCAAAGTTGTGCATACTCAAAACATGCAAGTCAGCTACCAATTCTCTATCCTTAATTTTTATCACACACATTTTACAAATTTGATCAAACAAAAATTGAACTTTAGCTAGTGTGTCAACACATAATTCATATTCCAAAGATGTATAAGGAGAAATAGAGTTTTAAACAAAAGTAGATGGAATAAAAGAATGTGAAACACCCATATCAAACAAGACATAAGCATAAATAGGAGCAATTGGTAGAATACCTAAAATAACAGTGTTTAATGCTTTAGCACCCTACCTAGTTAAAGTAAACACACGTCCTTGAGTTTAAATTCTTTTGCCTCTTTGTAATCTAGATAAAGGTGTTTGTGCAGTATGAATAGCTTGAATAGGTTGCATCCTTTGAACTATTTATGGTTCAAGGGCTTGAAAGTTCTAAACCTTCTAAATTAATTATGAATCATAGTAATTTATAGTGACCTACATCTAAACCATACTCTATGACATGCCTACAATAATACACTACTATAATACACGCCACCATAACAACCCATGATCACCAAACACACATAAAGCAACTAAAGTTAATGTATAAGGAATACTAGGACCAGATGCTTATTGACCAGATAAAATATAGGTACAAATCATGAAGCTCATGGAGATATTAATAGTGTTAAGGAAAAAGGATAGCCTAGTGCTGCAGAAGCTAAAAGAGAGCCGACTAACCTAAAAAATCATTTTGCCAGTAGTATTGAGGTTACTGAGGAAGAAACTTGTCAAGAGCACTAACCTAACATAATGCTAGCCCTGCCACTACCACTCCCATGGCAGTAAACCAATTTATCCTTGATTTTCAAAGAATAAATATGAGGGCTTCTTTCATCGGTCCCATAGCTCTCGATTAGGATGAGCTATAAAAAATAAATGGTAAGAAGCCTCAACAGTTACTAAAGAAATAGATAGGTATCCGCTATTAGAGAAGCATCTATAAGCCATCAAAGGGAGTGACTAGTTTGAAGCCATTGATGTGACATCTTTGTTTCTAGTGTCCAACCTTATCATTCCCCTAAAATTCAAGGTACCAGATTTTGAAAAGTTCAATGGGACTACTAACCCCACCATGCATATTTGGATGTACCTCAAGAAAATGGTCAGGTATGAAAAATATGAAAAACTCCCTATCCACTATTTTCAGCATAATTTAACCAAGGTGACTGCCTGATAGTACATCGCTCAACAATATCAAGATTCAGTCTGGGTCGACCTAACTAAGGCCTTTTTGAATAGTACCAACATGTGTCGAATTGGGCCCCTAAATGCTTCTCTATTATGAGCTTAGAGAAAAAGTCAACTATAAGTTTCAAGTAATATGCTCAAAGGAAAGAAGAATAGGTAGCATTAGTCCAACCACCTTTTACTGAAAAAGAGATGATGATGACATTCATTAACACACTACACACCTCATATTATAAAAAAAATTATGGGTACACCATAAACAAGTTTATCGATCTGGTCTTTTCTAGTGAAATGATTGATGTAGCAATTAAAAGTGGTCGACTGTTAGCAGATGAGTCATAAAGATTGAGTAAAAAGCTTACTACTAACAAGAAGAAAAAAAGAGAGGCAAATACCATAAGTTACACCAACTTGTCTTAAACAAGCTAGTAGCATATGCCTAATCTCTACTACTTAGGTGTATTCTACTCAACACGGTGATGATCCCCCTCAACAAGTTTACGTCACCACCTATAACTCATCCTTCACAATCTTATCAAATCTCCCATAAAATAACCAACCGTAAGCCAACTAAAATGTCAAAAATCCTATCAACAATGAACTAAACAATCAAGGTGCAAACCAGTGAAGATAATAGTTCAAACCTATCCCAATGACATACAAAAGGCTTTATTAGGTTTTACTATAAGGGCATCTAGTTGTTCCTGTGTATGTCCTAAAAAAGAAACCTTTATACTCTCAGTGATATGCCCTAACGCCTATTGTGACTGCCATGCTAAGGCAGCAGTGCAAGATACTTCAATCTGTATTTCTATTAAATAAAGGATACAAAGCCTCATTGATTCAAAGGTTCTGTAATTTAGGATGAATCAAGGGTTGAATGTTACTGCAAATCTCCCAACAAACCATGCCAAACCACTGTGAATATGATTGGTGTCAAAGACAATTGAGAGGTTAAAAAGAACATAGAAGAAGTTAGGATACCAACGAGTACGGTTTAGTGCATATGATTTTAGCAAGAATGCTTAACGCAATTGAAAGGTTAAAAGAATAACATGTTGATTTCTATGACTTCCACACTATTCGTGGCCATACTTTTTATGCATGCAAAGAATTCTGCGTAATGGTCTAAAATATAATGGATGAATGTAGAATTGAATTCTTTAAAAAAAACCAAGCATCTCTTACCAAATCTATGAATATGATTAGGGAAAAAATGACGTAAGTAATATACATGAAAGGATGACCCCTTATCCTCTATGGATAATCAAATTTTGGAGCAAGTTCCTTAACACTTACGCTAAGGCTGGTCATAGAGACTCTTGTACCATTCCTATACAAGAAAGACAAAGTCGTTCCTTAGAAATATAAAGGCTGAGTCATGACAATCAAAGAGCCTACTCAATTAACCATCATTACTGACTTGTCAAAAGTTAGCCATTTAACTCGTAGTGGCAGATGTTATGCACCTCTAGCTTAAGATAGTGAGAAAAGTGAAGCCTTCCTTACAATTGATATATTTCAAGACAAGACAAAAGACCTGGAGTCTAAAAAAGTTAAAAAGATAGTGGACAAAAAGGAAGCCATCAAGTTTTTGACAATCGTCAAACATAGTGATTACAGTGTCATCGATGTGTAAAGCAAACAAACAGCTAAGATCTTTGCACTATCCTTACTTTTCACCTTAAAAGTTTATCAAAATGCATTATGGAAAGTGTTGAACGAGTTATATGTACCATCAGGCATTTCAATAAACAACTTGGATCATCTTATGAACAATATCACCATTAATAACTACATCTTATTCACTGATGACGAGATCCTTCTCAGAGGTACGAGTAGCTATAAAGTCCTAAATATCTTCATACACTACAAAGGTTGCATTCTAGCAAAGTTTGTCATAGACAATGGCTTTGCCCTCAATGTCATGACCATGGTCACTTTGATTAAACTTCTTGTTGATGCATCTCACATCAAGCATAATCATATAGTAGTGCATGCATTCAATGGGACTTGTCACGGACTCATTTAAAACATTACCATTTTGCTCTAGCTAGGCCTGTGCACTTATGTGGTCAACTTTCAAGCAATGGACATTGTTCCATCATACAACTACTTAGTAGAGAGGTCTTGGTTACATTCAATCGAGGCAATACTGTTATCTTTGCACTAAAAACTAGAACTCATAATTGATGATAAGTAATTAGTATTGGGCTGAAGACAAAATGATAGCTGCCATAACCATTGATTACATTTACATTGAATCAAATAAAGACACACTAGAGCCATCATTCCAGTTATTTGAGTGTATAAATGCTAAATTCGTAACAGAAGGCCTACTGATAGTTAAACCTCGATTGTCGAGAAATATCCTTGTGGGTTTAAAGTTGAATGTTGGCAAGGATTGTCAAACCAAAAAAGGGCTTGGTAAGAACATACAAGGTATGGCTAAAGCTTTGAAGGTCATTGGCCAGGTTGACATAAAAGGCCTAGGGTTTAAGCCCAATATGTCATACAAGAAATAGCAAGTCAAGAAGGCTAAAGACCAGAGGTTGATCCATCTGTTAGGTTAAAAGCTGATATCAGAACCAAGGTATTTCCACCGATGAGTAAGATGTTTTGTTCAAAAAGATGTATAGATCAGAAATAGTTAAAAAAGATAAAAGCCAAGGATGTCATGATCGTTCTGGATTGAGCACTCTGTAACCTTTACATTTATGCCATTGATGATCAGCCAAGACTATTGAAGCCAAGCAATGAAACTGATCCCTATCCACCAGAGTCTATTTTTAATAGCGGGGATGTTTTGCAAACCCATGTGCATTTTAAATCTATTTTCATTTAAAGTCAAGAATTAAAAACCTACTTGCTTCTACCCAATAGCATGTAAGGATCCCATGTAATGGGCATCTTTTTATCAAGTGTTATCAATAAAAATGACTTTCGCATATAGCATGTCATCTTGTGTGCCTATCTTTATTCTCACTTTTTTTTTCAAATTTTTACACATAATTTTGTTTGAATTATTTATTTCCTCACCATTTTAAATGCTCTAAAATGAGCAACATGGATGTTTTCAATGAGCTTTCAGAGATCAATTTCGAATAATCAATCTATATTGGTGAAGTTGATTCTGATAAAGATTCCAAAAAGGCTTTTATGCCACCAGATCTGTTATGTTTAGTTAAGCATGAAGAAGAACATATTTTCCCACATGAAGAGCCAACTGAATTCATAGGCCTAGAGACTGAAAAAGATCAAAACTTCAATAAAACCTTTTACTAAAATGAAACAGATACACCTGCTTCGGGAGTACTATGATGTATTTGTCTAGTCATATCAAGACATGCCTAAATTAGACACTAACATTATGGTCTACAGGCTTCCCCTCAAACTTGAATGCAAACTAGTCAAGCAAAAGCTAAAAAGGATGAAGCCAGAAATGCTCCTTAAGATCAAAGAATAAGTCAAAAAAGAATTTAAAGGTAGATTCCTTGCTATAGCTAAATATCCAAAATGGGTTGCCAATATTATCCCAGTCCCTAAAAGAGATGACAAAGTACGAATGTTTGTTTATTATCCAGATTTAAATCCGGCTAGCCCAAAAGACAATTTCCCATTACCTCTGCGTGACTTTAGTTGACAACACCGCTAAGAATCTTTATTCTTCTTGATGGAAAAATTCTTAGGTTATAATCAGATCAAAATGGCATTCGAAGACATGGAAAAAATTACTTTTATAATCACGTGCGGTACATTTTGTTACAAAGTCATGCCTTTTAAACAAAAAAAATGTTGGCGTAACTTATTAAAAAGCCATGGTACTTTATTCCCTAACGTAATGCACAAAAAGATTAAGGTCCACATGGAAAACATGATCACAAAATCAACATGAGACGATGATGATGTCTTTGATCTTCATAAGCTCTTTGAACTACTATGAAAATTCCAACTAAAACAGAAGCCTTTTAAGTGTACCTTTGGCATCATATCTAGAAAACTACTAGGTATCATTGTCAACAAAAAATGGATCAAAGTCGACCCAAATGAAGTTAAGGCTATTCAAAATAAGTCACCATCTTGTACCCAAAAAAAGGTGACAAGCTTTATTGGGGAGGCTGAAATACATTTCCAGATTCATATCCCAGCTCATTGATAAATGCGACCGAATCTTCTAACTCTTTCACAGAGAGGATCCCAGGGAATTGAATGAAAAATGTCAACAAGTTTTTGACAAAGTTAAACATTACCCGTTAAAACCCGTATTGTTAGTACCGCCAGTCTCTAGGCAACCCCTAATCTTTTACCTATTAGTCTTTAATAAATCCATTACTTTATGTCCTCGGGCAATATGATGAGTTAAGAAAGAAAGAGCAAGCTATTTACTCCTTAGGAAGTAGCTCAAGAAGTATAAGAGTAACTACTCTACAGTGGAAATTACTTATGCCTTGGCTTAGATCGCCTAAAGACTCAAGCAATAAATGTTCTCCCACACTACATGGATTATCGGGAGGCTCAATCCTATCAAGTATCTATGCAAAGCCCTTGCACTGTTAGGAAGACTGGCTAGATGGCAAGTTCTGCTCTCCGAATACGACTTTGTCTATGTTAACCAAAAAGCCATTAAGGGTAACACAATAGTGAATTTTTTGGCAGCCTAGGTAAGAAGCTACTATAAGCTATAGGACTTTGATTTTTCACATGAAGACTTGATATGTATAACAAAAGTGGAAAAAACCCCTAGTCATGACTAATCTTAGGAGATGTACTTTGATAGGACATCAAATGTTCTAAGGCATAAAATTAGGGCAATATTTATGTCACCTAATTAGAGTCACTATCCTGTCATAGCTAGATTGAATTTTGAATGCACTAACAACATAGTGATATATGGAGCCTCTATCATAGGACTTTAAGCGACTATCGAGAAAAATGTTAAAACTGTACAGATTTTGGAGATTTAGCCTAATGATTTGCCAACTGAAAGGAAAGAGGCAAACTTCTGATGCTAAATTGATTCACGTTAAGAAACTAGTCTTGAAACTCAAAAAAGAATTCGAAGATGTCAATTTTCAACACCTCCCTTGGGAAGAGAACTAAGTAGCTGATGCCCTAGCTACCTTGTCATCCATGTTTAAAGTTAGTTAGACATCAAATTCATTTATTTTCAAATGAACATTTTATACGATTCCAACACATTGTCAAAACATTGAAGAAGAATGATGGTTACCATGGTATCATGACATCTTTTGCTACATCAAGGATCAACTATACCCTAAGTATACCATGCAAAATGACAAAAGGACTATCATAAGAATGTCTATGGTACTCATTCTAGATAGAAAAGCATTATATGAGAAAAGTCAGGATCAGGTGCTAATCAGATTTATCGATGCTTTCGAAGCTAAAAGAATCTTAAAAGTTCACGAAGGGATCTATTGCACCCATGCTACTGGGCACCAAATAGCTAAGCAAGTCATGAGATCAAGCTATTATTGGCCAACTCTCGAAAAGAACTACATTAATTCTGCCTAGAAACGTCACTAGTGTCAAATTCATATGGACAAGATCAATATCCAACCTTTACTATTTCATGTCACGATAGCACCATTACCTTTCTCTATGTAGGGCATGGATATGATTAGGCCCATTACCCTTAAGGCTTCCAATAGGCATTGGTTGATCCTAGTGGAGATTGATTACTTCACTAAGTGGATAAAGGCGATTTCACATGCCAGTGTCACTAAGTTAGTTATGTGCAAGTTTATGAAATGGGATATCATCTGTCAATATGGACTTCCGAAATAAATTATCACCAACGACGCTCACAACTTGAAAAATGATGTGATACAGCTAGTATGTTCTCAATTCAAAATCCAGCATTTAACTTGATGCCACACCATTCGAAATGAACGAAGCAGTCAGGGTAGCCAACAAGAACATAAAGAATATAATCAAGAAGATGGCTAAGACCTACAAAGATTGGCATAAGAAGCTACACTACACAGTCTATACATATTGAACGTTAATTCAGCCTTCCATGGGTGCTATCTTATTTTTCCTTGTCTACAATATGGAAGCCATTTTACCTGTCAATGTCAAGATCCTTTTTCTAATAGTCTTGATGGAAACCAAACTAGAAAAAGTTGAATAGGCCAAGAACAATCAGCTGAATCTTATTAAAAACAGCGGAAGGCCATTTAGCACAGGCAAATCTATCAAAAACGCATGATAAGGGCCTATGACAAAAAGTCCACCTTCTCTAGTTTCAAGAAAGCAAATTAGTGCTCAAGAAATCCTCCCAATCCACAAACACGTCTAATGCAAATGGACCCTTAATTGGGAAAGACCTTATATTATGGAACAAGTCTTATTCGAAAAGGCCCTGATCCTAACAAAAATGGATGGCAATGCTTTTGGTAATCCAATCACTTCAAACTCCATCAAAAAATACTATGACCATCAAAAGGCATCCTCTATCCAAAAAAAAAACAAAAAGGTTAAAAACAAAAAAAAAAAGAAAAGAGTTTAAAAAAGAAAGAAAATCAAACAAAATAAATAACAAAAGAGAAAAAAGGTCCTAGATGAAAACTTGAAAAAGTGGCCGAGTAGCCAACCTAACTTGAGTTGAAAACCTGAAAAGATGGCTCTACAAAACTACAATTTAGTAGACCCAAACCATATCTAAACTAAATCAAGTCTCATCTAGGCACTTGTCAAACTTAGTCCTAGCTCAACTCAACCAAGTTGAAACCACTATCAAATCAAATAAAACCTTAGCCAAACCAAAGCCAAACCTTATCAAAACCTAACTTAAGTCTAGAGGGATAAGGAGGTAAGGTGTTCAAATCTAGGGCAACTATAAAATAACAGGGTAATCTTAGAGATCTTTAAAAGATTGACTAGCATTACACATGTTAATTGTTTAGAAGAGATCTTAGGGTGCATCGAATGAAGCATTCATGTCATGACTATCAAGGGCATCAATCACCCAAAAGATTACCTTTTTGTCATTATACCTT
>JBBYHO010000006.1:28191-49988 GCA_038382025.1 Adansonia gregorii
CATCGAATGAAGCATTCATGTCATGACTATCAAGGGCATCAATCACCCAAAAGATTACCTTTTTGTCATTATACCTTTTGTCAAACATCAATATAGTTGTATCACCTTTCTTGTCACTAATAAAACACTATCTTGTTTCTTTTTAACCTTCTCTATATTACATTTGTATTGCATTATGCTTGTCATTTAATTGATAATACTTGATAATTGAAAACATTAGGATTTCTTGATATTACATCAAAAAAAATGAAGAGAGCGCAAAGAGCTTTATTAATATTTTGATTGTCAAGATCATAAACCCCTCGCACTCAACATATATCAGTTATAATTATGTGTCGAACCATTCTCAACCTTCTAAAGTAATCAATTATAAAAAACTATAAACCCAAGCTAAGCTTATACACCCTAGTCAAAAAACCTGTCAAGATTTAAACACTAACCAAACCAGTTAAGACACACAAATAACAATCACCCAATCCTCAAACTGTTAATAAAACTGGCTAAACTTGTCAGAAAATCATCACATATCTTGAATCAAGAAACATAAATATTTAAATTGTTAAAAAATTCATCAAACATCCCGAGTCAAGAAAATGGTCATCCAAATTCTCTTCTTGTCAGAGAAAAACCATAAATGCCCTAAGCTAAGAGCATGATCATCTAAACATTAAATCACCCAAGAAGAGTCATGATCCCAAAGCCCATCAAGTCTTCGTCAACACCTTAAACTGTGGCACCAAAGAAACTGTTGTTAGAGCACTCAATCAAAAATATAACTTGCAATGTTCATTCCCATATTGATTTATGTCATAACCATATAGTCATATCATCAAAAAAGTTACACTTGCATCATCACATCATGCATTCATATTGTCATTACATGATGTCATTTTGTCAACATCACGTCAAGCAGAATCTATCAAACTTTAAAAACTTCTTGGTAAGAATCTTTGACATCAAAAATTTCCAAATAAAAGGATCACTCAGGTAAGAACCTTATCTCTCCAAACTATTATGTCATCAAAAGTTTAAGCCCAATAATGCCAATAGGTCAATCCTAGCTAATTAACCCATGTCATTGTATTAAAGGAGTCCAAACCTAGTGATGTTGGTAAGTCAAACTTGACTAATGGCCTTTTTTAAGAAACTTAGTCGAGAATCTCTGTGAGACCCTCTATCAAGAAATCCTTTCAGAGTCCAATGTTACTGGAATGCCATGATTTGTTTATTGGCACCTTCATTAAAAACCTTTGTCAAGAATCTTAATCAGGAATCTCTATCAAAACCCTTTATCAAGAAATCCTTTCAAAGTCCAATACTGCTAAAATGCCGTGACATGGCTTATTGGCACCTTTGTCATGTTAGGAAACTTAGTCAGGAATCTTAATAAAAACCCTTTGTCAAGAAATCTTTTTAATGTTTAATGCTACTAGCCATTATTTGGCACATTGGCATTCTATCCTTTTTTAGCCAAATCTAGGGATAGATCAAGCCTAGTATCATAGTTTAGGTATTTTATCCAAAACTTGTCAAGAAGTCCTTTTAAAGTCCAATATTATTGGCCATGATTTGGTGCATCGACATTCTATCCTTTTTAAATCAAACCTAGGGATATGTCAAGCCAAGGATCGTAGTTTAGGTTTTTCATCTAAGAATTAAATAACATTTTGGCAAGAATCAAAATCATTGCCAAAATTATGTTTTTCTCGGCATCATATTAACATTGGTCTTTCATCATAGCTACTTAAGGCAACAGCAAGCACACCTCAGATAAATAGTGTCTATCAGTCTTTTCCTTGTTCTTGATACTTAGAGGCAGTTAAAGAAAGGTAGCTGTAGACACTTCATTTTGTTTGAGTCTATTTTAAGGCATCAGAAGTCACTGCTAGAAGTGTAATTGAGGTCATTTGAGCAATCACGGATCACTAAGCATAATTCCCTACTAAGATGAAGTGCTAAAAAAGCCAAAGCTAAGAAAAATCTACATTCTTGCATGTAAGCAATTGATCGATACGAGGCCTTCATGTCACCAAGTTTTAAAATTCTTTTATTTGTATCAATAAAAGAGGGGAATTTATCGATACATAAGTCAATGACTCAATACATAAGCTAATGTGTTGATATAGGCTAAATTATAGCTAAAATTTGATTTTTAACCAAAATGTATCAATACACAAGTGATTACATTGATACATTCTGCATTTTTGCCCAAATGTATAGATACAATATACAATGTATCACTACATCCTATGTATTTTGCACATCCTATGTATTTTGCCTAGTTCTTGATGTTTTGCACCCTTTGGCCCATTAAATTAAAACACGAATTTGGTTATGGCTTTGGCTCTAAAAATCATCCAATATCAATATAACTTCCTAAAAATCATATAGACCTAATTTTTAGGCTTAAAAATTGGGTTTTAACATTTTTGAATGGTCCATTAAACTTGCTACAAGGCATTTCATGCAATAATGTAGATGGATGAAAGGCAAGCCTGACCTTGTTCTGCATTTCAGCTTATGCATGGTTTGTTGTTGCTGTCAAAGGTGTGTAGCAACCAATGAAATGCTGAAAGGTTATTTTTGGTATAATGAGTCACCATTTTATCCACCCTAAATGTCCCAAATACCTTCTTTTACTAGGTTTTTAATGACTAAGATTTAATCATATATAAGATATTTTATGAGCTCAGCCAAAAAAAACACATACACATTTACATCAGCTGCCATACTTAAAAAACATTCATTCTCATAGCCTTCCATCAGCTCTCCTAAAAAACCATTCTAAAACCCTCCAAAACTATCACCATCCCTCACAGAACACTTCTTTATTGATATAACAACCTTCAAGCTCATTTTAACCACTTTTTCTTGCTGAAATATGTTCTACTCACAATTTTAATAGATCTCTAAAGTTTTGAGGGGTATATCTCTTATCCTTTCTTCCACTATTTACTTGTTTTTTCAATTTTATCATTTTAATGAGCTTTGATATGCTGACCATGACTGTATCTAGGATTCTCATGTATTTTGTGGCCTTGGATGTGTTAGATATGAGATTTATGTTGTTTCATTGACTCCTCTATCATGTTCCCTCACTTCTTTATACTTGGTCTATCTTAAAAATATACTTTGATGTTGTCTTCAAATTTCAGCAAGCTTTTCTCTTTTTGTTCAAGCATGTTTATATCATCTATTTGGCATGGCAATATTCTTGATGTCATGCATTCAATTAACATCCCCATGCATTTTTATGCTCATTTCTCGACATATTATCATCATTTTCATACTTAAACATCATCTTTGGATATTTGAACACGATTACAATGTTTATTGTCATCAATATCATCATTAGTTCATTACATGTTTATCAAAATGCTTGTTTTTTGCTTATCAAAAATCTATTTTCTCAAAACCCTGAGTTAAGGCTATGTTAACCTAAAATAATAAGGATTAGCATGGACTTGAGGTTTTCTATTCATTAAACTTCAAATCGTGGAGAAAAATCAAGTTTTCCTTATTTAGATTCAAGGTTTATTAAGGCCAAATGTTCTACTTTCAAAAATAAAATGCCTTTCAAGTGTCTAAACTTGTTTATGCCTTAATTTGTAGCTGAAACTCCTTATATCAAGTGACATGGTCAACGAGCTATTTTATCATCCCAAACTACTCTAAGATTGTGTAAATGAGCTCATGAAGCCCAAGTCAATTACCTTTTTTTACCATGGGCATTCTAATGTCCATGGCCTAAGTTAGCCCTAAGGAACCCAAAAAATAAAAAAAATTCCCTAATTTTTGCCCTAGTAACACTGTAGCTACGACTTGAAACCTAGAACCATTTTTCACAAATTTTAGGATTTTTCCCCTAAAAGTTATCAAGTTTTCCCTTCGATCATTTCGAATGAGAAGGTTATTATTTTTGGAATTGATGTTGTCTCAAACCCTTGGAATTAGTGATTTGCATTATTTTTGGGCCATTTTGGCTTGTCAAATGATTTTTTTTATTTTTAAAATATTTTTCCTAAAAATTTTTGAAATTTTCTTTCCAAAAAGGTATCATTCATGATTTAATAATTCTGTATGAGTTAGGAATGATTTTTCAAAGTTTGTCACACATTTTCCCTTTCACGTGTTGTCAATGTTGCGTTTGACCTAAATTCAAAATTTATTTCCACCTAAAACGTGATTTTTCAAGATTTTTAGAATATTTTTACATTTAATCTTATTGAGTAACTTTTCCAATGGTACATCACTCGACCTCTAACACCTCTAAATTTTACTAGAATAAATTTAGAAAGGCTTTTCAACTCTAGCTAAAATTAATCAATTTTTTGAAAGTTACCTCTGTATGACATTTGAATGTCTAGAAGCAATCCTAATTACCTCTCATGGAGTTAAAAAAACATGTGTTAACCTTCATCTAGGCTTAGATCCAGCCATAATCATTTTTTATTTCATCGATTTAATTTTTTGTTAATTTTTATTTTTTTAAAAAAAATCACCTAGTTTTGTCAAGAATTAGCCAAAAATGTCACCTTGTCAAGAAACTATCAACTTTTATCAATTTAAGTCTTTCACCTGGTCAACAAACTATCAAACTTTTATCAATTTAAGTCTTCTAACTCCATTTTTTATTTTTGAATTTACTAGAATTTCCACCTATGAGGATACTCCAGCCTTATTTTTTGAAGGGATACTTTAACTTTGCTTTTCAAAAAATGTCAAGACTCAAAATTTCTTTTCCTTCCCTTGATTTCTTCTAGACTTTTCATAAATTCAAACCCAATTTCCACACCTTCGTTAATCAATGGATTCAAACACATCTCCAAAATTGTCAGTTTCATTACTTTAAGATAATCGATGACAACTACAAGATACATTTTGACTGTCCTTCCTTCTTTCTTTTATTGTTTTGTGTGATATATTTATGCAATATTATCTCATTCTTATCGTATTACTAATACATTTCCTTTATGATGATCATCTCGCATTCATGTTTTCAAAAAAATCATTTTCAATGAAGGCAATGTTTCGCATCAATATCTCTCCAGTATTTGATACAAAATATTCGATTTTCAAAATTAAATCCAAAAAAAAATTTAATCAAAAAGTAAATCCCTTTGCTCCCTACTTCGTCATGATGCATACGTGATTTAAGCTTTTGTCAAAACCTAGATTTATTTTGCACAAATTCATACCTAAGAATGGGATTATATTTAAATAATGATAATTCAAAATAAGAAAAACGAAACTAAATTAAGACATGGCTAGAAAGTACTGATTTCAGGCATCATAGGAAAATTAGTACCCTTTTGTCCCTAACCAACTCCTGAATCCCACCATCAAATTTTCGGACCACATAGACCATGAAATCAATGTTTCAAGTTTCGTATCTCAAAATATAAGTTTTAATTGGCATTCGATCATGTCTAGCCCCAAATGATCAATGGCAATTCCAAGTTTCTAGCCACTTCATGGTGGCCTTCCAAAACCAGTTGGACGAGCAATTCATCTGATGGTCTCCCTCAAATAAAGACGATGAGAACTCTCACTTTTTCACTCCCATCAGATCAAAAAGGGGGAGTCCCATTTGAGAAAACACTTTTTTGTTAAGGGAAAAAATATTTTTAAGTCTTGCATGCCCTATTTCACAATGAAGGGTGAGGGCATGATGTTGACATCTGATCAAATGCAATGCAGCAAGGCCTTTAACAATATAGACATTTAAACTATTTTTGAACCTTCTAGTTCTACTTTTATCATTAGAAACAAAAGAAGGGGCAAACTTCAACAATTGATAAAACTCAACCTCATAATCATCCAAAATTTTGATAACCTAAATCAGATTAAGACACTCATTTTCCAATTATAGTAATTTACTTCTAAGAAAATATTTAGTATAAAAGGCAGTGCAATAGATGTTCCAAGTAAAGAATCAAGGATCATTTTTATGAGTGCATGCTACTGTTTTCTGCCAATTATTAGCACTCCGTTGAATAAATAGGCAGTGAATCTAACCTTACCTTGATCTAAGAAATGCGTTGCATTAAAAGCTTTCTTCATCTTCTTGTTCTATAACTCTACTTCATCAAGTATTGTAAAACCCTTAAAAGGAAGGGTGTTGTCTTATTAAACTTACTCAAACTTTTCCATTCCCTAGGGTTATCAGCTTGTCACAGTGATGACTAATATTGTCATTGATCCCTCACTAACTTTATTACTTCTTTAATCAAATGCAACACATTATCATCATTCCTAGCCCCTATACCTTGTACTACCACAGTTTAATTCCCAACACCAGCTTAAGCTTTTTTTGCAACTTTTATGCCTTGATTTAATCTTCATTTTGACGTATTCATCATGAGAACTCTTAAAACCACCAGTTCTAATGTTTGTCACAATCTTAGCAAAGTTGAGTTTCTTGTTGTCATAAGCAGGCATACTGATTCAATCAAAGTAACAAACATATTACAACTAAAGATTTTTCACAATCATTGCAATAATACTAAATGTTTCATGGTAACAATCATCAAAATCTCATATCAAGAAACCTATCTCTAATACCAATAAATCTGTCATGCCCTAAATCGAGGCATAATAGACGCTATGCATCTATGAGATATATTCTTACAAATGTGGAAGGATACCAACTAATAAATTGGAATTTGAAGAAATCAGCGTTTATAAAATATTATACATTGAACTATTTAAAATCATGTGCAAAAATGTATTGAACTGCATACCATAAAGTTTAAAAATTAGATCTTTAAATATTGTTATCCAATAATAGTCTTAAAAAGTCTTAAGTTTTCTTTACACACTAAGTTTTGGGGAAAAAAAACTGCACTAAAGTCAAATCGTAACTCCCCAATAATCCTATGTCTGACCATATTTGGATCACATAAAATGGTAAAAAAAAAAACAAATGATTAGTACAACTACTCAGCCAACAGTTGACATCCTTTCAACAAGGTTAAGCACAATTAAAAATCATTAGGTCAAAATAACAAATTAAAATTATGCAATATAAAATTCTAGGTAATCTTATATTTGTAAATAGCTTATTTCAAAATGATATATCATAATATATTTAAACAAAGATTTTATGCTTCAGTCATTGAAATATAGATATGTATATATATATATATATATCCATCTACCTTTACAAGCTATGGACAAAAACCACTATTCTAAACTAGTGGCACGAGTCAAAATGAAAACCATTATTATAAACTGGTGACACAATTCAAAAGTAGTCTCTAATCACAAAGTACAAGTCAGCGTGGCCAACAATTAACTCTCATTAGCAGGTTTAAACATAGTGTATCGCAAAAGCATTCAAAACATGAAATTTAGATTACCCATACTTATCATTCCTATATTATTTGCATTTAGAAACAAAACACATTTGGCACAGAAAATATATCTCATGCACATAATTTTTACACATAAGTCATTTAACAAAATTAATTATAATAAAAGTATAATCGTAAAAATATATACAGATAAATAAGACATATATTTTTATATCTAATTCTAAAGAACTATTGCTTTCATGCTTAAGTTGATTTGTTAAAACATGGGTCAAAATATTATATTTTTGTATACATATTGTAAGAATATTAGGGGCTGATTTTTTGAAAATTAAATACCGAAGGAATATCAAGTCACTTACTTGATTTACTATGCTGACACTTAAGCTACGAATTACCTCAAATCTCCTAATAGCCTAATGATAAAAGAAAAATATCTGAAAATATAAATTTAACAAAGTACAACTTTTCATTGGTCATCTAAGACATGTTGGTTGTTTGACAACCTCTCTAACTAATCAAAATAATTTGGTAATTTTTTCTTAAATAATTAGAAAATATATAAAACTAAGTAAAATAAAAAATTACCAATAAAAAACATAAAATCAGTATCAACATGAATTTTATAAAAAAATAATTACCACATAGATAAATTTCATATTTATGAATATATATATATATATATATAAAAACAAATAGGTCATTTGCGAAATCTAGTAAATTAGAGATAATATAATAAATGTATATTTAAATAAGTAAAAAATTCACTAAAATTAGTAAAACTGAAACTAATATTATTTTAGCCAAAAATAATTTCAAAATAATTAAAAATAAATTTTTTTCTAAATTCTGAAACTTTTTGCTAATCCATGATCACTTGCTTAATTAAAGCCATTATAAATCCAAATCTATGCAAACGCTAGTGATGTTTAAAAACACGATTTCATAGTAAGAACATAATACTATAATATGGAATTTTGTTTGTTGTCGATTTCATCTAGCCTAAGTTTAAGGAGTTTAAACTTTGAAAATTATCAGAAACGACTTAGAATTTTTTAGGGTTTCCTGATTTACAAATTCATTTGACATGCTTTGGGGCTTTAATTCTCTTCACATAGAAGTATGATCAAATAATCATATCAGTAGTAAGTTCACATTTTGTATTATTAAATTCATCTAAGATTCAACAAAAATAGTCATTGGAAAATGGTTTTCCAGCGACCGAAAGTTGGCTAGTCACAACAAAAACCTAAATCAATAAACCTCAAAATTTCATAACTCCTAAATTGCTTAACCAAATGACATCTTAGGCATGACTTTAGAAAGATCTCGTAGAGAACTCTCTATGAGTACTGATCAGGTCATTGGAAAGTCAACAAAAAATGTAGGAATTTTAGAAAATCAAAATATTTCAAAATAAAAGCATGCATTTTTTACTGATTGATCAAAAGCATAAAAATTTCATGAAAATTAAGTAAAATTTTACCTAAAGCTACATTTTCCAATATGGATTTGCCTTTCTTTTGCCTTCTTCCTCCTTAAGGATAACCTCTCCCAAAACTTTATCTGATAAAAAGTAACATAACCAAATTTAACCTTTATTAAGGTTAATTTTTTTATCTAATAGAAAATCACACCAATAATTCCACTAAGCCTAAATGAAACTTAGTAAATGGGTTGGACCTATTATAAAAATAGTTAAGTTTTTTTTTTTTATTTATGGGTTTTACACTCTAGTTTCGAGTAATATTGAAAACATTCAAGCCATTTTGTTAGCATAAAAAGCTGAATCACATTTTAAATAATAAATGATTTTGTATTTTCCATATCAGCAATAATTTTTTATTTGATTGTCGTGTTAGATTTTAGGAATACACATTAGCATTTTGTTAGAAGTCAAATTGCCATGTGGATTATTAGCGGAAAGCAAAGCATTTTGAGTGTTAACAATTTACTTATTTAGTTCAATTTCGAAATAAAAGAATCAAATTTATAAAAATCCTTGACTTACAAAATAAAAATATGAAAAAGAAAAAAATGGGCCAAGGTCTCAATCAATAATTTAAAATTGCAATAGGGCATTGCCATTTGATTATAGAGATAATGAAAAGAAGTGGTAAAAAATGTAGCTAACTCACACAAAGGAATATTTAGCATATCCTTTTTACTCTGCCACTACCCCATAACCACCACATGAAAAGAGTTTGGTATTAGATATCAATTTGATTGGTATTAGTGTAAGTTTAAGATTGTTAGCGTATGTCCAAAGCCAGATACTATCATATTAATAATTACTTTTATTAACTAAAGGCATTCTTTATCTATAAATTAGCAAATATGAGATTAATTACTGCTTAGATAAAGTAAATGAAATAAATATGCTTTACAAGGGACTTACAATAAGTTATAATTACGAGATCATCATTGGATCAAAGCATTATTCTTAAGTTATCCATTAGTCAGTGGTTCGTCAAGATAGGACTTTGAAAAAAGAGGTCAAAACCAGCAAATGATTATATTTTTTATTATGAAAAAGTAATTGACCTCAAAGTTGATAGTTAAATAAACTTAAGCAAACATGTAGGTGCTAGTTATAATAATAAGTTCGCCGAACATGAATTATTATAAGAATGCTTTTCAAAGTAATTTTAATGAATGATTAGCATGTCAATTTCAATTTATCTAGAATGATTTTATGCCTTCAAAATCATTTTAACAACCCTGTAAATTATTTGCGTTCAATCGTAGGTTATTAGAGTGCAAAATTTCATTACAAAAATGCAAGACTCTTAGTTTCAGTAGTTAAAGATCAAACTGTAGTAACCTTAATATTATATATATAAAAGAAAATCAAAAGCCTTTAAAATGTCCTAATTGAAATCTTGGAGAAAGTTTTCATAACAACCTTGAAAAGATAATAAGACCTACAAAAAGTTTTACAAGAGTAAGATTTTTTGTGTTTCTTCATCCATTTATTTTCATCTCTAACTTTGGAGCTTTCAATCTACATACCATGTTGTACTTTAACTTTTATTTGTCTTTTGGGTTTAGACTTTCTATTCAACTGATCAAACCTCATGCCTTAATTTCATCGTTAAGCTACATATGTTTTCGAGTTCTTGACTTTAAAATGAAGCATTTTGTTTTCTTAAGCGATCAGATTAATGGGCACCAAAACTCGTTTCCATCTCCAGTCAATGATCTCAGCTTAGGTTGTCCACCCTTGCTAAATATCTTGGGATCTATATAGAAATTAACCCTCTCAATTAGGGTTGAGGAAAAAATCAATAATCCATTCGAATCATAGTATTCAATTGATTTTGGTTCGAATTTTATTAAATTCGGTTCGATTTCGATTCAGATATTGATGATATGTATTCAGTTTGATTTTTGATTACCAAATAAAAAAACTGCAATTATCTAAGCTAAGCCAAATTTTATTTTTACTTAATTTTTAATTTTTTTATAATATAAAAATAAATATTTCATTTTTAAATTAATGTAGAAAAAACTTAAAATACTATAGAAAAAATATATTTTTTAAATTTAAAAAAAAAATGATGAATCAAATCAAGAAGATTAGTTTCAAATCAGTTCGATTTTATAAGATTTTTAGTTCGATTTCGATTTGATTTTTAAAAATTAAGAATACTGCACATTAATCGTAATTTTTTTTTTCAAAAATCAATCTTAACCATTATCACTCCTACTCCAAATTTGATTGGATCAAACAAAAAAAAAAAAAAACCATTTTAAGCCTCTTTCAAGACTAAAAAATTAAAAGCTCTTTCCTTGGTATTCGGTTCTTATTAATTTCTTTTTTAAAAGCCCTGGCCTAGTCAATTTCTTCTTTGCAGCTTCAACATCTCTTGACCCTTTTGTCATTTATCTTGCTTTCTTCATATCGAGCTTGGATCCAATACTTAGTCACTTATTTGGGATTCTAAATGTTTTGAGATTAAACATATCATTTCTAATCCCAACCCTAAAAGCCCAACCAATCCACCTAAACCTAAATTCAACCTAACCCAAATTAACTAAAAAAAATCAACAACCAAAAACTGAACACGAATCCTAAAAATGACTCAAATTCGAAATGACCTAAAACAAAAAAAAAATTTAAAATTTAAATAATCTAAACCCAAAATACCTGAATGTAAAATAACTCGAACTCAAATTAACCTTAACAATTAACCCAAAATAATCCAAATCCAAAATAACCAAACCCAATAAACTCGAAGATTAAACCTAATTGACCTAAAACCAATCAACTTAAGTATTAAACTCGATTGCCATAAATCTAAAATAAAACAAACCCATGTTAAACCTCATTGACACAGGCCTGAGATAATCCAAAACCACAATGACCCAAACTCCAATAAGTTAAATCCAAAATGACCCTAAACCAAAATAACTTAAAATGATCGTAAACTAAAACGATCCAAATCTGAAAGTGACCCAAAAATTTCAAAATTTCAACAATATGAAATAACTCAACCTAAATTAACTCAACCGGACAAGTAGGTCTGCTTGAGATTTAGTTCCATGGGTAATACAACTTTTACGCCCACCAAAATGAATGGCAGTATTACTACGAAAAGAAAAAATAAAAGAAACGTGTTGCCTATGAAGGTGTTTGCCAGTCAACTTTCAAGTTTCAGTTTTCTCTAAACATATAAAGGGCTTGGTTAACACCAAGGAAGAAATTGAGGCATTGATAACCATTCAATGTAATAAAATCTTAAACTGGTAGGTAATATCAAGGCAAGGAATAATTAACCAGAAGTCATTATGATAATGTGATTCCAAGTAATATTCAAACAAGGTCCATTAGATTTCACCTGTTCATATCATAATCAGGTAGCCACGATTGAGATCGAGTACAATAATGAAAAGCATTTGTAACAAATGTGTCTGCTTTCAATTATTAAAGTTATCATTCGGGCCAGCAAACCCTAGAATCGAGCTACCATGAAATATGGCATCCGCTTATTGAAAGATAGGTTCATTTAGCCAGGAGGCCAGTTCATTTGGCGCCCTCCAAGGAGATGGACGTGAAGGTGATACACAGATTGACCTGCATCGCAAACACAAACATGCCATATAAATAAATTATTCTAAAACATTCCCACGTCTCTGTCCAATAGAAATGGACATTGATATTTCCCAATTGTATGAAACATGCAAGAGAAAAGAATACAAACATCCTTTAGGCCCATCATTGATCACAATCCTGAACCCATCTTCCAGTCCTTCCTGTTTTGCAACAAGCTTTGCAGTATAAAGAAGGCGGCCAAGGATTTCAGTGTGTCTCTCCTCAGCCTACAAAACAGAATTCACAACTATAAGATTCGAGAATGGATCAAGTAAGGATATACCAGGCTACTCCTAATAAGTTTTGGCAAAACTGGAACTACGGTTTCACAAGGCTGGAGCAACAAGCTAGTTTTATCACAGGACAAACCCCAAAACTAGAAGGAAAAGAAAAGGGGTCGAATTAGGAACATGGAAGTTCTCAACTATAGTAATTAGGGTTCTTTAAATGTTTTGGCAAACCAAACTAATTCTACAACAGTTTCAGAAGACACGGTTTCAGAAGCAGCATCAGCGAAATAAAGCCCAATTTATAGGTCACAACCGCAATAAAATTAAATAACACCCTATGCTATAACATGTAGGTAAAACAGTTCCTGGACCATAAGATTAAAGAAGACACTTCAATCATTCAGCCATAAAAGAAGCAGCACAATTGCTGTCTAATCAATCACATACTGTACAATAAGCAAAATATTATGGTCCGGATGAAAAGTTCAAAAATTAAGATACTTCAGTTATGATCTGAAGGGGTTTAAAATAGCAGCCACTGAAATTGTTACTGCCACAATTAAGGCTGGTATATTATTCACAAATCTCAAAATAAGTAGCCATCATCATTATTCATAGTGATCAGTTGCATCTAATGGGAAGTTACAGCAGATTTTCATCTTCTCACGTGTCAATTACAGAAAAACCATTATACTAAGCAATACGAATCATCAAATATAAAAAATTATCAAGTTTTAAGGTTCGAACCCACCAATCAAAAATTTTAATCTTTTTCTCCAATAATTTCTCAATCAGTCCTCAATAACATATGAGAGAGCTCGCTTCCATTTCCACTGATTAACATTTGGTAAGGCAAGTCTCATGTGAATATAGAGAGCAGATTGGTGGTCACCAGTGGATTGTCTAGGTAAACCAGGCTGTGGACCATGACCAATGAGACTATAGAGAGATGGAGATGAACATGGGCTTTGATTTTTAGCCGAAAGAAGAAAGCAAGGAAAAACCGAGGCATTGACATGCTTTAACAGCTTATGACGTCATGCTGATGTAGAAGGAGGGCAAAAGCTATGAAGTACAAACACAAAATACAGGTACAACACGATAGATAGATAATAGACTGATTTTTAGCCGAAAACAATGAAGGAAAAGCTGAGCCATTGACATGCTTGAACAGTGTATGATGTCATCCTGATGTCGAATAAGTAGGGTAAAAGCTATGAAGCACAAAGTCGAAATACTGATAATCTGGAAGAAAAAGAAAGTCCTGATTGTCATATCCATGATTAGCACAACTAGATCCACAAGGCCATAACTATGATAACGTTACATGACCACAAATTAAAAACCAGGTCTATAGCTCTAGTTCGAGAACTCATACCCCTAATTTTGATTCTAGTCCAAGCTCATTTAGAACCAAATAAATTTATCCCCGCCTTAAGTGTTCTTTTTGTGAGAGAATGAGTGAAGTGCACCACAATTAGTTGCATGGATAAGGTAAATGGACCTAATAGATAGTCTAAAAAAAAAAAATCTTGCGTCAAGATCCATCAAAGATAATCTATCCCATGCTATGAGATACTATAGATACAGTTCTGTCCTTCAACTAATTGTTACAGGTACTTTAGTTAAAGAGATCCCTGTAGTCATCATTCCAAGCTAGGAAGCATGGACACAACTGAAGCCCTTGTGTATCATGCCTTATCCATGTCAGACATGGACATGCTTTTGATACACCAAAATGCTTACCTAACTCGGCGAGATACGGCAAAAAAATAAAAAATGCTAAATTTTTAATTGGACACAATGACAGACACCAAAATTTAAAACAGAGCAAAGGAAAAAAAAAAGAAAGCATCGTTCTCGAAGATGCAATAGTGGCCAGCGAAGTTGAAGAAAAAGAAGGAAAAACTTCCCACGTTGGTGCTGCTATTAAGAAGACGCAGAAACTAGATTTGTTGTATAATTATAAATTCGGCTTGGATAATAAGCTGATTTTAGGCCCAAATAACATCTATTAGTCTTAATAGAACCCAAAAAATAAAAAATATTACTTGGGCTTTTGCCTAAATAACAATTATATGGGTTTGAGCCTTGAGACATAATTTTAAAACTTTAATTATTTTTTAATGAAATTATTCAAAATAACACTAATAACAAAAAATTACTTTAATTGTTCAAAAAAACTACAAGAGAGGGATTTTTATATAAAAATGAAAATCATTTAAATATGGAATTGACTTAATTAAAATATATTTTTTATTGTCATATATCTACCAAGTTGTCTCCTATTTTTTAAAAAAATACAGTGTCGCCATGCCCATATGGTTTTGTACGCATATTCTATGTTTGTGACTATGCTTCATAGATTCCAAGTCTAGAAATCCCTAGGTTGGTAACTTCTGGTTGATTTCCTTTTCTAGCATGAAATTTTCTATTTTGACCCTTTCAAATACTTTGCTCAACACATTTCGATGTCCATATTAGAACTAAACAAAAATTTGTACTCGATAACATAAATCGTAGAAATTTGACTTCCACAGGTCAAATTTATAAATTAGAGTGCTTTGCAAATGATCATAGATTAAAATTTTCAAATATATATTTCCAGCGAACAGAAATTTTCAAAGATATATGAATTTAATTTAATTTAAATTACAATTTATTTTATTTTATTTTATTTATTAAATATTTAAATTAATTATGGTCAACATTGGAAAAGTATTAACCATATAAACTCATACTAGGACACCATTTACAGGACAAAAGTAGTGAATTATTAGTCACTTTTTTTTTTATCAACACTAAATACACCTAGTAATATTGTACACAACACAAACACGAGAAAAATATCTAGAACACAACATAAAACATGACACTACTCTACACTACACGAAAAGATAACACAAGCGCAATACAAATACATGAAAGATATCAAATTCCATATAACACGAATTATTAACGTGTCAAATTATATAAATATATCAAACCTTAAACACAAACATGACACAAAAAAAATACACAAATACACTAGGTCTAATACTAAATTACCGCATTGGGGCAACTTTGAGCCTTATGTTTCTTTCGCTACTCTCCCCACAAGTGTTTTAGTGATTGCCATTAACTTGTTGGATTCCAATAACTTGGTGATGAGCTTTTGAATTCTAGGCTCAGCAACATACTACCGTTTTGTTAAAGTGCGGTCATCTATTTTCCTATTCTTTGCCTTATGGAAGGCAAGTGGCATTTGTAATTTAACTCTTTAAAGACAAGTCCTCTCAACTAGGATCAATGATGGTGTATTGCTTTAAGGTTTTATTAGGATTTTTCTTTTTGGGTAAGGGCATATTTGGAAGTTAATTTTATTTAGGGATTTATGGCCTGTACCTATCAATACGTGAATACCAGGTGTTAAGGTTTTCCTCCCATTGATTCTCTTCATTCCTCTTTCCTCTTACACCCCTAATACTCTCTTTACCGCCAAAATTCCTCTATCAATTTTCCATTTAATTTCACTCCAATTTTCATTCTCTTTCTTCCCTTATTCAGCAAGGGAAAGTGAAACACAAAAGGCAAATCAAATTGACAACAATTTAACAGTATTAATTTAGTAATAGTGTATATCTTTCCAATTTAATGCCAAACGATAATTGTAATTTCCTCCCTGCTAGAGAGCATAAATGCTAATTGTTCAATTAGACATGAGATTAAAAATTTTTTTAAAAATTAAAAAAAAAAATTATACCTTAGACAAACCAGTTAGGCCATCCTTTGATTTTGGAATAATTAAAATGTGCGTAGGAGCCTGGGGAGCTATGTCCCTAAAAGCTAAGACCTACAAACAAAAGAAAAGGCAATTAAACATGATTAGTGCAAACAAATGGCGAATAAACTTAAAGCTAGAAGTAAAGACTTAACATATTAAACTGAAAAAACAGCAAGAGAATTTTATATGAACCTACCACCAAACAAATAAAACAGAAAAAGCAAACTTAATAATTCACACATGCAGATGATAGCATGAACGCATGAATCATAGGATCAGAGAAAACAATAACAGAAAAATTCACAAATAGAAAACAAATTAAGCCATCAAGAAAGTGAAACTTTCAGCTTTCATTTATGTTTTTGGTACATACTTATAAATAAAGAGGTGCTAATAAATGTGTGACAAGGATGAAATTGTTAGATATGACTATTAGATATGAAATACAACGAGTCAATGTACGGACTAATCCTTTAAATACATCATTTAAAAATAAAATAAAATAATTAATAAGATAAAAATTTTAAAGTTTTTTTTACCAAACAGGTTAGGTCTGAATTTTAAATTAAGCCATAAGTCAACCTAAGATCAACTCTTTAAATAAATCATCTAAAAACTAAATAAAAAATATCAATTAATAAAATAATTTTATTATGTGCTTGTCATTTACATGTCAAAAATAGACACATAGGTCATATACAAAACAACTTCTTTAAGTATCTCATTTAAAAATCAAATAAAAAATTTAAATATAAAAAATTAAAAATAATTAATAAAATAATTTTTATATTTTTAAGCAAGTTAAATATCAATTCTAAACCAACCAGTGAATTACAGTGAAGATCAATACTTTAATAAAAATAAAAATTAAATATAAAAAATTAAAATAATTAATAAACTAATTCTAAATCGACATATAAATTGTCGAGAGGATCGATGGATTAAGCACTTTCAATATATAATAAAAAAAATTAAAAATAATTAATAAAATAAAATTTTTATGAAGAGTGTTAAATACAAATATCAAATCTGATACGTAAGTTTCTATATAGACTAACCCCTTTAAAATATATAAGATCAAATTTTTTTAAATGTGTAGTATAGATGTCAGTTTTAAATTGAGACATGATACAAACATAACACAAAAAATAATATAAATACAACACGAATATATGAACATATCAAATATACATAAACGCCTAAGTAAAGTGAAAATTTTACATATAAATTTATAATACTTTAAATATATAAAAAATAACACAAATACGATATATATAAAAATAATTAAAAACACAATACAAAAAATTATATGAACATCATATAAATAAACGAACATATAAAAGCATAAATAAAATAACACATTATTGACGCATAAAAATTTATAATATTATAAATATGAATACAAATTTTTTTAAGGAATAAAACAGCAGCCAAAGCAAATAAAAATAAAAATAAAAGGGTAATTACAATCTCTTAATTAATAATTTTAATAATTGTTATTCCTTTTTTGAAATTATTTTTTCTGGTTTCAATCTCTTTTAATAATTATTAGTTCATTATCTTTTTTGAAATTCTCCCTCTCACAAATGGACAAAAATAACCTTACAAATTTTAAAAATACCCTTGAGTCCTAGGACTCAAAAATCATAATATGAGATTATTTTTTCTGGTTTTCATTCTCTTTTGATAATTATTGGTTCATAATCTTTTTTGAAATTCTCCCTCTCAAAAATGGACGAAAATAAACTTATAAATTTAAAAAAATAGCCCTAAGTCCAAGGACTCAAAGATCATAATATATAAGATGTTTGACAAGGGAGAGACGAATAGAGAGGGTTGGTCGGTATTTAATGTGGAGATAATGTTCGGCTAATAAGATAAATGACAGATTATAAAATATTCACCACTAAGGATGGTTTAAAGCTTTTGGCCAATGAAAGGAAAATTCAAAGCTAATTAATGATTTTTCATAAGACGCAACACTGAGTAACCGGATTTATTTGTTGTAAAAGATAAAATGGGGTAAGGGGAATCTGGAAAATTTGCATTCAGAGAACTGAACTTTGGTGCACAACACATGCTGTTCCAATGATAGCTATTTAACCTAGTAAACTAGGTAAAAATTGTTGTAGAAGAGAAAGAAATACAAAGTGGAGAGAAAACATAGGAAATGACGAAGAAATCATAAGAATCTAAGGGGAAATCTCATTGCATATTATCTCACAGGTCCAAAAGCTGTTAGAAACTAAAATATATTGTTGCTCTGAAATACCTCCAAAACCTTAATACTTGGTAAATAAGTAAAACACAGATTAACATACAATAACTAAAACACCATAAATTTAGTTGAACTGCAATCAGCCGCATGAAAATATAAAATAAATAGGATAAATCACTACATATATAATTTCTCCATGTGAATATTCTTGCTCACATCAATAGGCCTTTTAACTAACCTAAAGACTAATGCCATTTTATCATATATTTACTGAAATAACAAGTGCATAAACAACTCATTTAGTGAAATGAAGTAAAGAAAATATTTATCCACTCAAGCAAAACAATAATTCCACATAGTTTATTATTTTTGTCAAATGCTTTTTGCTTCCAAAAGTGCTTAAAAGCAAAGCAAATACTATTAAAGAGAAAAATCATAATTGATTAAAACTAAGCAAACGAATAAAATGCAATAACAATACTAACATGATACCATAAAGTAAAGTAAAATCATGCCAACTATCCCCAAAAAAATTACAGTTTAAATTGTAATTCTTCAAAAATGTTATTTGCTTCAAAATCCTAACACAGTTTTGCTTTTTGCTTCAAGCATCGTCAAACAGAATCTATATTCATGGTCTTTTTTCTTGCTAAGTCAAGGATTTTTATTAAAGCTAGCAGTAGACAGCAAACATTACATGCAGCAACTTTAAAACATAACACAAAACAATCCCCTCGCTGCCATGAATACACACCCTTAAACAGAATAAAGACAGTTGAATACAATAACTGTACATGATTCTAACCAGATAAGCAAGCTTTATAGATTACATCTCTGCATACATATTCCTGATTTTACTAATGCAACAGCAAGATTGTTAGCTTCTCAATAAATTTATTCAAAAGACAACTACTTCAGCAATCCAAGCATTGATCCCGTCCTCCTCGTTGACAACCAAACCCCATCAAAAAAAAAAATCCCTTGATCCAAAGAATTTCCAAGTTTACCCAATAATCGGCTTTCTAAAAGTTCAGCTTTAAGAAAACCCTTCCTACATAGATAATCACAGTCTACTACTTCATTCACAAACGCCATCCAGTTTTTGCCTCCCAGCAATGAAAGCACTCTGAGTATTACTCACCAGATTGCCAACAACTGCTAGTACTGCGAAACCCTGAGAGAAACTCCATCATCTAATTTCCTATGAAACTCCATGATTTTTTAAAGAGGATAAAGCCGAAGCCACCTGGTCCTAGCACCAGAGAAAATTCAAAATGGCAAACAGCATTTTTATTTCTTTCATTTAATTTGATCCTCCAAAAATTTCTGCTGGCATGCTCGAAAGCTTTTTAAACTCTAATCCATTAATGACTGGTCTTCAACAGTTTTCATCATCAAAATGATTTTGAAAATTTCAAAGGTAGTCCTCTTAACTTCTCTAGACACTGATATCCACTTCCCATTAACATTCACGCTGGCAATTGCATTTTTTCTAGCTCTTACTTTTGCTTGAACATTAAAAAGCCTTGTATCCTCTTTCTTGCCAAGACAAATTTCAGCAATAACAGATGTGAGGATAAGAACTCGCAACAGGGAACAGAGGGCAAAGACATCTCAGAACCAATATTTAGAATAAAAACATCAGTAACAAATGTCAACTAAAAGTCGAACACCAAAAAAAACAGATACCAACAGGACACAGCAATAACAATGAAACGCAAACAGCACTCGATAAAACAGAACAATATCAAAACCAAACCATGAAAATACTTCCCTATATACACCCACCTTAGCTCATGCATCTGCTATATCATTTGATTCCCTGAAAACATTTGAACAATTGACTGATCCAATTGACTAAATAAACCTATCAGGTTTGAGGCATAAGGGTCAAAACTTCCATGGCTGATTCTTTACAATCCCTCATCTTCAATACACTAGACATTCCTCAAAATTCAAACAAAGAACTCTCATCCACAATACTCCTACAAGGACCCCTACTGAAAAAGTACTCCTCTGTTCATTAAATCAAAAAGAAGCTCAACCCTATAAATAAACAGCTCTAAAAAAGTCGAACAAAAAACCTCTACTGTCTCCTTCTGACTTAGAATGTGCTATCCCACAAGTTTGACATGCATTACTTTAGGCCAAAAACCGGCCTAATTCTCGAAATGCACAAGGCGAATGAACATTCTCCCACTTAAAAGTTCAGAGGTTGTTTGCATTTCTACCCTTTTAATGGTAAACTCAGAAAAGCTAAAAACTAGTGCTTTTGTTGAATGTAGCTTAATGACTTGAAAAAAATGAGCAAGACCAATTTCCAATTCGATACCAGAAATTGGGCGAAGGAAGTTTGTTTAAAAAATGAAAAAATATTATATACTAAATAAAAATCGGCAGGCATCACCTATTGTAAGAATAACAACAAAAATAATGGGGGGGTTCTATCCCATTAAACCATAGTTTCAAGAAGGAAAATTGGGCATGATTTCTAAAAGACCTTTTCAGCATAGAAATAAGCAGTGATTGACTCCACGGAATTTAAAATCAGAAGGAGTATAAAGGATAAGCACCTTATCATCTTCATACACGACCGTAGCTGGGATTTCCTTGTTGATGATTTTGTCAAATCTGAAAAAAAATTAATAATTAAATGAGAAAGAAAGAAAGAAGTATGTAATTCATATAAAAGAAAGAGAGAAATGGATGAGAAGAAGCGGGGCTGAGCTGACATGGTAGGAGAATCAGAGGGAACAGCAGCCAAGGCTGCTTCTTTCTCCGACGCCATGAGGGAAGATTCAGAAGGTAAATCGGTTAAATGAGAGCTTAAAACCGACAGTCGGCTCTTCTTTATTTCGTCACTCATCTATCTATGACTATTCACTACAATCACTAACCCTAGTGTCTGCCTTGGCCCTGCGGTTTGGATAAATACCTTTAGAGGTGGCAATTGGACGGGTTCGGGATGGGTTATTTTGGGTTTAAAATTTTTAAGTTCGGGTTGATTCAAGTTCGAGTCAATCCGAGGTCAAATTTTTTTGAGTTCAGGTTCATTCGAGTTCGTTTATAAATATTTACATATTTTGTAATTAAATTTAAACAAAATATATTATTTTATTTAAAAAAATATTGTTTCAGGTCGAGACTTGAAACTTAAAATCTAAGACCTAGGCTTGAT
>JBBYHO010000006.1:91762-125437 GCA_038382025.1 Adansonia gregorii
GTAATAGCAGAGGTGAGATGAAATATGGTTAGGAATCCTATTACTACTTTTTAAGCACTTTTATACTAATAAATAAACAATATTCGCTCTTTTAGTTTAGTTTTTTCTTTCCACGTTGGAAAATTCTCTTCTATACTATAAAAGACACTTCATATTGAGAATTTGAGTATTAGCAACTTAAAAAGTTGACAGCAGCTAAAAAGAATTGAAATTTTTTCTTCAAGGGGTGACTAGTAGAGTCTTCCAATGTCAAAGAAAAACTCCTACCCTACAAGGATTTGAAATTAAAACTTAAACTTTACCATGATTGGCGAAGGTTATTTTGGAATAAAGGAGAGCTACCATGACTGAATGAAAGGCGAAGAACAGGCAGTAATCTAAGAGGAGAGTGGTGGGCCAATAACCATCTTCCGACATAGCATTAAAATTCAAGGTTTTACATCATTTCTAAAGAGCTTACAACTTTCCATTGACTCGTGATATGTAATTGGATACTTGAGTTGTGCATGTCTGCGTGTGCGTTTGCTCTTCCATTCCTCAAGATTAAAAAAAACAGAACTCAGAACTGATCTGTATCATCATTTCATTAAAAAGTACTTATTTTGATCAGTTACGAGGAAAAAGAATGTTGAGATGTCAGTAATACTGATGAGTCAAAAATCAGCGTTCTATGCAGATATTCATTCGAGTATTGGTTCAAGAATTCAGTCTCCAAATGTGTAATTTAGCCATCCAGTAATTCCTTTCCGAGCAGTGAAAGAAAAGTCCCTATACCTCAAAGTTCCCGAATGTAGGACAAGACTCAGAAAGTTTATTTATTTTTGGAATGTCCCTCTGTAGCTTTGCAGCATGATCATCACCAGAAAGAATTCTTATTATTGATTGCTGAAGTGGGACCGTTCATTATTGGTAGTCTTCCATCCTATTTGAACAATGGAAGAAACTTGGAAGTCTATCTACACCACTCTTCCAGTCAAGGCAGACTATCTCCTTCCGTTTACCGATTGCCGATTATTGTTCCCAGGTTTCAAATACAGATTCTTGTGGCCAGACCCCTGCTTAGGGAGGTCATTCAACTCCATGACCTGTATTGTCCGCTTGCTCTTGGCTGTTAAACACATAAAACACCCTCAGACTAGGCTTTGGACTTTTGGTAGCTTGATGTAACCACAACTAAGTGGGAAATTTTAATTATATTTGGAGTCAATTTCTAAATCTCACATTTAACTCAAACATAAAACAGACCCTACTCATTTGCACTTAGAAAAAAAGGTTTGAGCTTAAATCAATTTTTGAATTATATATAGAGGATTCATAAAGAATTTAGAGGGGAAGGGACAAACCATTCTCAACCTGTTGATATCGTTCTTGAAGCTTTCTTTTTGTGGCCTCGAGCATTCGCTGGACAGCAACTTCATCCTAAGTCTTGAATGTCTTATTAAAGAAGAGCAATGATCAGAAAAAATTACGAAGTTACATGTTCAAAGTACTAAGAGATTAGGGCATGTTCAATGTACAAAGGGATCCCTAACTTACATCTCGTTGACTGCTGAGAGGCTTCTTGGGGACAGCCATCTTATCTGATTTCCGAGCAACTTTGATTCAGTGTTGGCCTTTTGCTCCATATTACGTTTTGGAGGTTCAGTGCTGGCCTTTTGCTCCATATTATGTCAGAGCCAATGTTAGTTCTCAAGGGCTTGTTATTAGGCCTTGGAACAGATTCTTGCCTCTTCATTTGTTGACTCTTGGCATCCTACCGCGAGCAGATTTGCTTCACTTGAAGTCTACTGTTTCCGCTTTGAAATTTTTAGGTTCGTCTTTGATGTTTTTTTTTTTTCCCCTTGATCCCAGTTCTTTATGAATTCCCCACTTCTTCAAGTATCTGATACAACGGCCCCAATCATAATCATGAACCTAAGAAGTGGGGAATTCAAATAGAGAACCAAATGGCAAAAGCTAACAAAATCACTGGAGACAGCAAATTCAACTCACTTCCATCCATGCTATCAAAAACCCTTCACAAGATGCAGCAGCAGTGACAAGGGGAAAACAAATTCCAATCAGTCACAAGCACAACAGCAAGAAGAAACTCTTACCAACGACCATGAAAAAGAGAAACGAGCGCAGATAAGTTGTTTTTTTAAGACCTGTGAGAGCTCCATTGATGTAAGTTGAGTGGCAAAGAAAGCTCCTACATCTAAAGAAGGAGATGGAAGCTGATAGAAACAGGAAAAGAGAAAAAAAAAAAAAGGAGAGGACAGAGAAAAAAAATAAGTAAATTAGCTACATATTGCAAGGATCTTAAACAAAATACAACTAATAGAAAGAATCTAATTCGGGAGGACTAGTCTCTAACAAATGACTTCGATAAATAATTTTTCTCATGATGGAACAAAACAATTCCTAATCTATTTATACTAAAAGTTTCAGTTATTATAAATAACTAACTAAGCTAAAATAGAGGAGAACATGCTAGTAGTGGTGTTAATAATGCTCAACTACCTGGAGCCAATCTTCCCCCACTAGCAAAGGTGGTTCCTGTTTTTCTACCACTTGTAGGAATGGGTTTTGCAGAGCAAGTAAATAGCCAAGCTGGAATTGGTCTTCCCCTAACGTGTCTTTGTCACGTGATCTATACTTCTTCCTTGAGTAGACACGTAAGGGCATTGTGTCAGTACTTCCCCCGTGGAAATGCGACTTGTCCTCAAGGCGGAAAGATGGAAATTGCCCTGCCAGAAAATCATAATTTTCCTAACTTGCTTCTTCTAAAGGTCATCCTTCCCATTCGATGAGCAGCTCCAAGGTAGGAACTCTAGCTTCTTTAATCCAACGATATGAAAGAACCTTGGCAGGGGAAAGGATAAGTTCCCAGTTCGGTGTAATGGGCAAAGGAGCTAGTGGAGTAGATGGTGTTTGTCCCATTGCTAGTCGTAGGAGGGACACATGGAATATGGGATGTACTCTTGAAGTCTTAGGAAGTTCCAACTTATAAGCCAATAGGCCTACCCGTTGAATGACTTTGTAAGGACCAAAGAATCTTGGAGAGAGTTTTTCATACCTCCTTTTGGCAAGTGATTGTTGTCGGTAAGGTTGGAGTAGTCTTAAAAAAACAACATCACCCTCATTGAATTTAAGTTCACGACTTTTACAATCTGCTTGGGCCTTCATGTGGGATTGTGCCTTTATTAGATTTGCTTTTAAAATCTTTAGCATATCATCACGAAGGATAAGTTGTTTCTCAAGCTCTGCCAACACCGTTTCACCTAGGATAAATGGGTGGAGCGGCGGAGGATCTCTTTCGTAAACTATATGGAAAGGAGTAGTGCCGGTAGAGATGTGGAAACCTGTGTTGAATGAATAGTGGGCTGTTCATGACAAAGCATCGCAAATATGCTTCTAAACACCGATTGATGACTTTGGTTTGTCCGTCTATTTGAGGATGGTAACTAGTGCCCATATGCAAGCGAGTTTTGCTTAATTTGAAGAGCTTTTGCTAGAAATTAATGAAGAATATGATGTCACGATTATAAAGGATGGATCTCGGGATGCCATGAAGATGAACTATTTCCCTGCAAAAATTCTCAGCAACTATTTTGGTAGTAAATGGGTGAGCCAAAGGAATAAAATGGGCATATTTACTAAGACGATCCACTACAACTAAGATTATATCAAAACGACTTGATTTGGGGAGGCCCACAATGAAGTTGAAAGAGATGTCTTCCCAAACGCTTTCTGGTATTGGTAAAGGTTGTAGAAGACCGATGGGCGCCAATGCCTAGTACTTGTTCTATTGACATTGTAAGCAATTTCGAACATAATGTCGAACATCTTGCTTCAAATTTGGCCAAAAAAAATTGGCGGAATAGCGCTTGAGAGTCATTAAGTAACCACTATAACCCGCAGCAGGAGTATTATGAGATTCGAAAAGAAGTTTCTGCTTTAATGGTTCATTGTCAGGAATTACCAATCGATTTTTATAGTAAAGTTTCTGACTTGCCACAAAAAATTCTGGATGTGAAGTGGGATCGGCTGTAATAGACTATATGATTTCCCAAGTGTAAGGGTCCACTTGGAAGGCCTCTTGTAAATCGAACAAATCAAGGTTGACGGGCAAAGCCAATGCAAGAAAATCTGCATGTTGAGGCCTATGGGATAAGGCATCTGCTTTTCTGTTTCCTTTGCTGAAATATGCCACAAGATGCTCTTCTTGTACAAGTATGGCACCAATGCCTTCAGATGAAGCATCACTTTCCACCATGAACGGTTGAGAGAAATCAAGTAGTCGTAACACTATAACTGAAATTAAGGCATGCTTGAGATTTTGGAAGGCTTCCTCAGCTAACTGAGACCACTTGAATCCATTTTTCTTAGTCAGATCCGTTAAAGGCCTTGCTATTAGTCCGTAATTCTTGACAAATCTATGGCAATACCTAGTCAAGCCTAAAAACCCACGTAACTCCTTGACGTTGGCTGGTATAGGCCATGTTTGCACTGCTTGGATTTCATCTTGATCAACTTGGACCCCTTTGGAGGATACCACATGACCCAAAAAGTTGATCTAACTTTGGCCGAATAAGCACTTGTATGACTTAGCAAAATAGTGGTTGTCCCGAAAGAACTCAAATGCCATTAAAAAATGCTGTTGTTGCTACTCCATAGTCTTGCTATAAATAAGGATGTTGTCGAAGAAGACAAAAATGAACTTGCGCAAGTATGGCCTGATGAGATCATTCATGGTACCTTGAAAATGGACAGTGCATTGGTGAGGCCAAAAGGCATGACGATGAACTCGTAATGCCCTGAGTATATGCGAAAAGCTGTTTTGGCTATATCACTCGGATTGACCCGGATCTGATGATAGCCAGAACGTAAGTCGATATCGAAAAATATTGTGGCTCCATGTAACTCATCCAACAACTCATCTATATTAGGAATCGGGTGTTTGTCAAGTATGGTACGTTTGTTAAGGAACCAGTAATCGATAAGCATCCTCTAAAAGTCATCATTCTTCTTAACTAGAATGACAGGGTTAGTAAATGGACTGGAACTGAGGCGTATAAACCCAACTGCTAATAAATCAGCAACCTATTTTTCAATTTCGGTTTTCTGGGAGTAGAGATATCGGTAAGGCCAAATGTTGGGAGGTTTAGAATTTGGTAGGAAAGGGATTGAATAGGTGAGGCTTTGGAAGAGTGGTAAAGTGTTGGGTTCCCAAAAAACAAAGTCAAACTCAATGAGCAAGGCTTGGATTTGGGAAAGTGGGTTACCTGTGTTCCCAGTGTCAATTGACAAGTACTGGAATGAGGCAGTGGTTTGAGGTTTTGTGGGACTCCTTACAATTTATACTTCTACCCATTAAGATTAAAGATGAGAAACGTTTCATACCAATTGGCTTGTACTTATTAAGTGAAGCAAGCCATTGGATTCCCAATACCATGTCGGCACCCCTTATGGAGAATGGGTAGTATTCTGTGTGATCCTCAAGCTTGGTAGCTATATATCAATATTTCGACAAATGCGATTGCAGCAAATGACTTCTCCATTGCCGATCTGTACACCAAATGGAGGAACAAATTGCACCGGAAGGTTTAATTCATCAACAATGGGGTTAGCTACGAAATTATGGGTTGAGCCACTGTCAACAAGAATTAGGACCTCTTTAGTACCGAGGAGCCCTTTGAGCTTCATGGTGGTGGTGGTCGATTTTCCCAATATTGCGCAAAAACTAATTTTAGCTAGATCAGAAGGTTGGTTGTCAACGCTAACTTCATCTCCAGGTATTTGTTCTCTTTCGAGATCATCGTCGTTGTTGGTGATTTCCAACTTCCAAGAGCAATAAAGCTCTAGTCTTGCAATGATGACCAGGGCCAAACTTATCATTCCAGTGGAAACAAAAGCCCCTTGCAAGTCGGTTCTGCCGTTCAAACCCTTAATTTCGAGCTGAGTTTGAGTTGGAGTTTGGGTTGTTGGGCGGTAGGAGTTGACGAGAAGTGGTAGTAAGCTGATTACCCAACGTGTTGCCTTCACGTGGAGGAAGGAGCCACAGTTGTGTAGGGGCTATATTGGGCAAGGAAGAATTTGACCAATTAGGCCTTTTGGTCAAGCATTTTATGCCCAATTTGGACTCAAATTCCATGGCCAAACTCATAGCCTTGTATACTGTACGAGGCTTGTGGATCCTTACATCGACCTTAAGGTCTTCGCGTAATCCATTAAGGAAAACCCCCAGTAAACAGTGATCCAGCCAATTTGTCACTCATGTAGATCGTTTTGCAAACTCCTGTTGATACTCTTGGGCGGTACCTGTCTGTCGGATGTTACAGAGGTATTCATCTGGGTTTTGAAATTTAGCTAGACCATAGTTCTGTTGTGGTGCCTTGACCAGCTTGTCCCACTAGACGATAGTGTGTTCACTGTTGAGCCAAGATAATAAATCCAACGCATCACCTTCAAGGTACATAGCTGCGATGTCGACTTTGAGTTCTTCTGGTGTTTGATAATAATGGAAGTATTTTTCCGCTTTGAGAATCCATCCGTGAGAGTCGCCTCCATCAAATTTGGGAAATTCCATCTTTGTATTAGGTTAAAGAGTTGGACTCTGTCGCCACCATGGGCCGTTATCTTCTTCTCCATCAACATCTGGCCAGCTGTTGTGGCGTTGCTCTTGATAGCCTGAGGCATTTTCCTTGCCCTTGTCTTTACTATTGGCCAGTGGGTTGGAAGCGGATGGGTGGGCAGCATTGGTTTGGGTCTTAAGAGCAATAACCTCTGCCGCCAAAGTGTCCATAACTTCTAGTCAAGAAACAATGGTGGCTAGCTGAACAACAATGGGTCAATGTTAGGGGCCAAGGGTCGAGTGCTGGGATGATGCGTGCTTTGGGTTTCTGGAGGTGGAATAGTGGAAGAGCATGTGATTACCATCTTGGATCGTAAGTGGCTCTGATGCCAAAGATGATAGAAACATGAAAAGAGGAAAAAAAAAGGAGACGATAGAGAAAAAAAAAGTAAATTAGCTATATCTTGCAAGGATCTTAAACAAAATACAACTAATAGAAAGAGTCTAAATTGAGAGGACTAGTCTTCAACAAATGGCTTCAATAAATAATTTTCTTATGAAGAAACAAAACAATTCCTAATCTATTTATACTAAAAGTTTGAGATATTATAAATAACTAACTAAGCTAAAATAGAGGAGAACATGCTAGTAGTGGTGTTAATAATGCTCAACCACTTGGAGCCAATCTTCCTCCACTTGTAGGAATAGGTTTTTGAGAGCAAGTAAATAGCTAAGCTGGAATTGGTCTTCGCCCAACGTGTCTTTGTCATGTGATCTATACTTCTTCCTTGAGTAGACACTCAAGGGCATTGTATCAGAAGCCCTTCTTCTTCCACTTCTTCTTCATCAACAACAGATGGATTAACAGATTCTGGAGTACTCTTTTCATTCACAAATTCACAGATAAATCAAAAACTGAAAAGAAGCAATCCAAAATTTCACGAAATTACCAAATACCAGTAAAATAGGCTCTCATAAGCAACGACCTTTATAACACTAGCCCATTCATCGACCAACTCCTTCAACGTGCACGTAGACATCACCAGACAATATAAAATAATAGAATTTACTGACACAAAAATGCTATTAATATTCTTAGGTCAAGGAAGTAAACAAGTCCAGCATCGTCTAAGGCATCAGAGATGTCTTCTGTAAGCCATCAATAATTTATTATGGAATGCTGAGTATTACTATGTCTGCATGTTTGCAGTACAGCTGAAACTAGTCAAGAATAGCACAACTATCTATCTATACAATTGAAGCGGTCCACTAATTGGTATATTAACAGATTGAAGAGGCAAAACAACACATAATCAGCCTTGTCGTCCGACAGATGTGAAGATAAAGCACAGCAAATGGACTATGTATTAACAATTGAGAAGAAGCTAAAGTAGGCTTTTCTAGCGGCAAAAGTTGATCTTGTCAATAACAATTATACTAATAGAAAATGCAGCGAGAAAAAATAAAATATAATCCATTCAGCCAAAGCCAACAGTTTCACACTTTAACACCCGACCTGTGATTGTCAATTATGAAGCTGAGCTTATGGAATACATGCATCAGAATAAGTAATTTTGCTCGATAATTTGTAGAGGCAGTCAATCTTGCATAGCCGTAAAGGACATACAAAAGACAGGTAATAAAACATACGTGTAAAGCTCAACAAGAACATATTATTCATGTTTTATCACACAACATAATCATTCAATTTCAGTGAAGGCACAGGAAATAAACTCATACTCAATGACAGCTCATGCAAGACGAGGAATCTGCTTCGACGAATGCTTTCTGGCATGATCAAGCCTCTCCAATCCCAGTTGCCTGAAAACTTACAAAAAAAAATTCCCAATCCGAGCTTTCATATGAGTAGAGTAACAAGATGGAATAAAAGGCCAACTCAAAAGAGCGGAAAAGGTTTCAATCAAAGAACCTTCAGAATATCCATAGTCAAAGCCATTACTTGAATGGGTTCGGACAGGTTTGAGTTGGATCATTTTAGATTCAATTTTTTTTTCGGATTCGGATTGATTTGAGTTCAGGTCTATTTAGGTTCTTTCGGGTTTGGACTAATTCAAATTCAGGCTAATTCGAATTCGGGCCAATTTGGGTTCGGGTTCAAGTTCGAGCATGTTTTACGTATTTTTATTTTCTATTAAATATAATCACTTTTATGTAATTTTTAATTCAAAGCCCTAGCTCGAATTTGGCCCGATCCGACCTGAAAAAAATTAGTTTGATTCCATGGGCACAATCATGGCTCAAAAAAATTTTAAATTCCAAGCTTAAGGCTGAATTTGGCCTGACCCATATATTTAAACACAAATCAATTATTAAAAAGTTACTTTTGTATTAATATTTATATATTTATAATCAAATTTAAGTAAAAATATATTATTTTATTTAAAAAATACTGTTTTAGGTTGAGCCTGCTTGAAACTTAAAATTAGAGACCCAGACCTGATTGTGCCAGGCCTTGTCCAGCCTGTAGGTAGTTTTAATTACTAGTCTAATATGTGATTTTTTTTTCATTTTTGACATTGTATTGTATATTATGGCTTTCATTTTTTTAATTCACCTTGTTAGTTTATTACATTTATCATACTCTAATTATCATTATTTGAAATAATAACAATAATAAAATAAAAACAATATTTAAAGAAATATTTAAAGATTTACTACTAACTTATATAAACTCCCATTATTTAATGAGTTTAACTAATTAAATTAAAAAAATGTAATAAATGGATGATATAGAGATAATATTTTTTAAACTGATAATATGATTTACTTTTTAATAGATTATTATTTTATAATTTATAGACCTACTGAAGGATCGAGCTACTCGCCCAGCCCAATTGGGCTCAGGCCTAAGTTCTTATATTTTTATTTTAAACTAGCCTGGCCCAGCTTGGAACAATGATTTTAAATTAAAATAACATATATTTTATTTAAACTTAATTATAAAATATACAATATTAATAAAAATATTTTTTAAAGCAATGAATAGCATTTCTGGGTTAGATGGGTGGGCCTAGGCACGTTAATAAGGGCTTGGCTTAGGATTTAAAAAAAATATGAATTACGGTCTAACCCTACCAATGAGCAGGTTTAATCACATATAAAATATAAATTAAATTTTTAATATTTAATTAAATTACTAAAAGAATATTAAAATAAAATTAATAATTAAGTTTTTGCTCTATAAAAGTTATTAATCTAATCTCATCATATTTATTTTTAGTATTAAATTTATATTCGAGTCAGGTTCAGGTTCTTTTAAGTTTGGGCCATTTCGAGTTCAGGTTTTCTCGGATTTGGGTTTTTTCAGGTTCGGGCTATTAACTTTTTGTTCAAATCAAGTTTCATTCGAGTTCGGATTCAAGTTTTTTGGGGCAAGTTTTTAGGTTTGAGTTCATTTTGCCACCTCAACAAATGACTAGTCCTAGTCCCAGATACACAAAAATATTTGGCTCCAAATTTTACTTTCTAGCATGACCTGATTATCCTAATGAAAAAAACATAGCATAGAATATGTGAAGAGAGAAGAAGAAGAAAAAGAAAAAGAGAGAAGACTAGTTGCCGAGAGAGAAAATGCTCAGAATTTTCATTACGAAGAATAGTTGGCAATAACACCTTTTGTACCATGTACACCTTTTCCCTTAATTACATTTCACCCACAGTGAGGGCTTACTTAAACCTTAAAATTAATGTTATCGTGTATTATTTTGTGTATTTTTTATTTTTGACTCGACATGGTTAAATGAAACATGATCATGACACACTTAAATAAAAATATCTAATCTTAAAACACAAACACGATACGATTCTTATACGTGCTACACCCTACATGACACGAATAACACAAATGAAATGAATAACACGAATGGCATGAATAACATGACTATGACATAAATATCTCCTAAGTTATTATTAAGATTAAATGAAAGTTCAATCTTTTACATCATGAATCCACTTAAGTGTCAAAATCTATATAACATGAATTATTAACATATCAAAATTTATATGGCACGAATTATATAAAAAATTAAATGTGTTAATTTAAATTTCTATTTGTTTATGATGCATTAAATAATCATTTCTTAAAACATGTTAATGGATATGTGTCAACATGTTTATATGTTTATGACTCGTTAAATTATTGTGTTTAAGCGAGTTAATATATATACGTTGACAAGTTTACACATTTATAACATGATTATTTGACCATGTCCAAACCGTGTCTTAAGCGTGTTATGTGTATTTAACATGCTTATGACATAATTTTTATGTCATAAATGTGTTGACATGATTATGACTCAAAACACGATTATATAAAATCCATACATGGTTGAAGTGTTTCATACACGTGTCATGTTTTAGTGCCGGGTATAAAATTGCCAAGTATAGGCTTACTAGCATATTAAAATAATAGTTCATCAACATTTACCTGTATTAGCCCAATAAACCAAGTCCATCGATGTTGACTCTAAAATAACAAAAATAATAGAAAATTAAAATACTCTAACTATGGTTCGTAACAAAACACTCCCGTTAAAACAATACTTGTCCTGCAAAGAGCCATGTTGCTTTTGTCCAAGTTAGGGCCATAACTATTGCAATGCCGTTGAATAATTTAGTTGACAGTTGAGCCAGCAAACTCAAGTTGGGAGTTGGGAAATAAAATCAAACGGGTAACAACTAAAGAGATAATTTTCAATGTACTACTAAAATCATAAGGTAGTACAGTTTTAAAGCTCAACGAAGGAAGGCCAAAAGATTAAATTTCATTCAATCCTAACCCTTTAAGGAGTATTAGTTCTTGAAGGAAATTTAATTAGATTTCAATCAAATATTTAATTTTTGTTGCTGTTATTTTCAAATTATATTCTTTTTACTTCAATTTTGATGTTTTTCACTAATAAAACTAGTGGGGAAAATTCTCTTTGATTGGAACTGGTAAGGATTTAGGTTATTTTATAAAACTTTTAGTTGTAAATATAATTTTGGTGCTCTATAGGAATAAAATTTGCCATAAGCATTGTCATTTGATTATAATTCATTTGGGTTTAGCTTAATTGTTTTCATTTCTTTACTTTCTTTATTGGTAAATGTTTAATAGTTTTTTTTTCTTCAATTCAATTCTTATCAGGTGATTGCAAAACCTCATGTGCCAGTCGTTAAGTTTGCAAAAGAGCATAGTGGTGCTGCATTTGATATTAGGTATTTTTATTTTCTCTGGCATTGTTTTTGAATTGCTTTGAATTAAACTTTTTTGCATGCTTTACTTGCTTGGAAAATTTAACTATTGTAATCTGTAATGAAATTTTAGAGGTGAGGTATTTATGGAAATTATAAAGATAAGACTTTTAAGTAATCTTAATGGGTTTTATAATATATATGTATTAGTATATATATATATATCCATTTCTATTGTTCTTTATTATAATCATACAAATGACTATATTTGTGTGGTTTAGATAGTTGTTTTTCTATGAGGAATTGATACAATTTAAGTTATTTTTCATTAATTGTAGAGTTTTCCTTTTTGATGTTGTAGTCTTGTAGATTTATTTAAGATGGAGGACAACGAAGAAAGTTAAATCTCATAAAAGTTAAGTCCCTTTTGACAATTTTTTTCTCCTTAGTTTTGTCCATTGTCATCAATCTTCCTATAATATTCCTAAGCTATCAAGATAAATTCATTCTTTTAGTTAAACCATCTTTCTAATTCTCCTTTAAGTTTGAAAATATTTTAATTTATATTATTGTAAAAATTTCTTTTGTCAAGTGCTCATGTTATTGGTTTTTGTTGTTACGCATATAGAATGCTTTAAATGGATTATTTTATTTGTTAACTTCTAGCTAATTTTTTAATAGTCATTTTTTGGCCTTCGTTTTATATAATTTGTTTTTGCATTTAGACTTTCTCAAGTAAGAAATTGATAAAAGTTGATGCAAAAGTTCAGGCTAAGTTAAGAGTACCAAGATGGGTACAAAATTTTCTTAACTTTGCTTTTCGTAGAGTCAGCAAAGATAATAGAATACTATGTCCTTGATTAAGATATGCTAATATTGATTGACAGATGTGTGAAATTGGCCTTGAACATTTAATTTGTTTTCATGGAGAGTCCATACCTTCGAGATCATCCTCTAGAGTTCCTCAAAGTTCTACTTGCAACAATCAACATCAGTATACTAGACAAGATAACATGAAGAGCATGTTGCTAGATGCATTTAACATGCATAACCATAGTTTCCAAACTTTTATACTAAAAGTTCCAGAGTTAAATGAGTACAATGTTAGAATGAATAATTTTGTTAAAATAGAAAGATAACTAGGTAATTAAAAGCCTAATGGAGAAGCAGTAAAGTTTTATAAGTTATTTGATGAAATGAATAAAGAAATTTATGAGGGATCTAAGCATTCAAAATTATCTATCTGTATCCATCTTTTTTAATTAAAATGCTTAGGTGGATGGACAGGAAATTCTTTGATACCATTATTAAAGTATCTTAAAGAAATGTTTCCTATGACAAAAAGGATGCTTAGAAGATGATAAAAGATTTCAACCTTGGATACAAGAAAGTCATAGTTGCTTAAATAACCATCTGTAGTATTAGAGTAATAGAAGAAATTAACAGTTTTTTCATGTTTGTGGTTAGTCTTAGTGATTGGGCAAAAATATAGAAGATGATGTGCTTAAGCTTGAAGGTGAAGCACATTTAAAGAAAAAGCCTGCAAAAATTTTATGGCATTTTCCTTTAATAACAAGACTTACAATGAATTTTCATGTCTTTAAAAGCATCTAATTCTATGAGATGGCATCATGATAAAAGGACTGATGATGGGTTATTAAGGCATCTTACGGATTCTCTAACTTGGAAACCATTTGATAAAAAGTTTCCATGCTTTGCTAATGATCCTTGAAATGTGAGGCTTGGACTTGAATTTAACGATTTTAGTTTGTTTGACATGATGAGTACTTTTTATAGTACTTGGCTAGTTGTCTTATTTCCTTACAATTTGCCTCCATGGATTTGCATGAACAATCTTCCTTTATCTTATCTATGATAATTGTTAGGGAGAAAGGTCCAAGGAATGATATTGATGTTTATGTGCAACCTCTTATTAAAAAATTAAACTAGTTATGGGACGGGATTAATGCATAAGATGCATCAAAAAGAGAAAACTTTTGTTTATGTGTAGCTTTACTATAGATTTTTTTGCTTATGCAAATATCTCCAGATGGAGCACTAAAGGTCATCATGCTTCTCCTTATTATGTTGTGCAAACGTGTTAGAAGTGGTTGTATAACAAAGGAAATTCTTTTATATTGGACATCGTTGCTGGTTAGACGAGAATCATAAATTTTGATTCTAAAAACATATCTTTGATGGCATTGAAGAGTTTAGAGAACCATATTAGCCTACTATTAGGTCGATATCTTGTTGATATTGAAAGATATCAATTTCACTTATGGAAAGACTAATAAAAAAAGTAGCACACAATCAAAGAAAAGAATGAAGGAGGTGTATAAAGTTGATGATGTTGATAATCAGAATAATGAGGAAGATGGTGAAGAAGATGATCCAAATATGGTGGATTTAAGGAAAAAAATTATTTTTTTAAGCTATCTTACTGAGAGCATAATTTATTAGATCATAACCTTTATGTGATGTATATAGAGAAAACATGTTTGTGAAAATATAATCAGGATAATTTTTAATTAGGATAGAAGAACAAAAGATAACTTAAAAAGTTGGCTTGGCCTAGTTGACATGGGAATTCATCATGATTTTTATCCAAAATTAGCTCATAATGGCAAGTTAGGGTTGCTATTTGCTTGCTTCAGGATGTCCAAAAAGAAAAAAATATGTGTTTTGTCATGTGTTGAAAGGTATAAAGGTCCTTGATGCGTATGCTTCTTATATATCAAGATGTGTAAATCTTAAAGATTGAAAGGTTTCTTTTCTCAAGTAGCATGATTATCATATCTTAAAGCAAGACTTATTTTCACTTGCTTTATGTTGTTTTGTGTCAAAGCAAGCGACCTCCACTGTAATTGAACTTAGTAACATAGTGAAAGCTATTTGTGGCAAAGTTTTTAAGATTGAAGTGCTTGAAAAACTTCAAGATTGATTGGTTTTAACTTTGTGCCAGTTACGAAAAAATTTTTCTCCATCATTCTTCATCATAATGGCATGTTTGGTTGTCCATTTACCTATACGAAGCAAAAGCCACTGGACTAATTTATTATTGATAGATATACCAATTAGAGAGGTATTATGTTATTAGCTTATTGTAACGTTATCTTTAGCACAGGGTATAGGTGCAATAACTAATATTATTATACATTATTCTATAGGTTTTTAGAGAAGTTAAAATCTAATTATTGAAACAAACACTATTCGAAAGGTTCATTTGCATAAGGATATTTAGTGAAAGAGTGTGTGAGATTTTGTGCAATACATTTGAAGATATTGAAGCAAGATTTAATACACCAGCAAGAAATGTTAGGCTTCCACGTAATAACAAGGTTAAGACATAGTTATTTGAAAGTTTTAAACAACCAATCTATAAAATTAAAGTGACAGAGCTAGATGATAAATCTTGAGCATAAATGCATCGATATGTGCTATTCAATTATGATTCAATGGAATCTCTACACAAGTAAGTTATGGTGTAATGTTTTTTCTTAATGAACATATCCTAAAAAACCTTTTTTTTTCTTAATTTAACACATTTTTTTGGTTCATAGTGAGTATAGAAACAACTTGAGAGCTCATCTACACTCTCAAAGATCACACTTTAACCATTTTGATAATTTATTTATGAAAAATTTTCGTGAGTGGTTAGGAGAAATTATGAGTAACACAACCCCAAAATTCATTAGGTTCAATATGTTCTCCTTTTTGCATAAAAATTATGCTTTTTGGTGTTTTGTAATAGGTTTGGAGTGGAAAAGATGTTAGTGAAGAAGTAAAGTTTCTTTTAGAATAAGTGAAAAGGCAAAGTGCATTTATCATCAATGGATTTAGATTTCATACAAAATCTCACAAAAGATTTAGAAGAACTCAAAATAGTGGAGTACTTGTTATTTCTTCAACTACAAACTATGCTAGTGCTAAGGTTAGTAAACTTGTATAGGAAAATGTTGATCATATTGGAATTATTAATGATATTGTTGAGTTGGATTATTAGGGCAAGTGGAAGGTCGTGTTGTTTCGATGTGATTGGGCTGATGTGAATACTTTTAAAGATATTGAAAAAAATCAGTTTGGATTTTCAGTGGTAATTTCTTTTGACTAATTTGAAAGGAAATCCTAGCTCCTCATATCAACATAGGCATAAAAATTTAATCGGAATTAAACATATGCAGGAATACTCATATTTTTTCAGGATCTTAGAAAGGATGTACACTTGACTAGACTTCAATGTAAAAACACATATCTGTTAAAAATCACACTTGCTTGGAGACTCGTAACACTAAGCGTGTTGATCCCTATACAAATGCACCATGGGTTGATTACTATGATCGCTTATTGAGGCCAAAAGCAGTCCACGTGTTCTACCTCTAAAAATGATTCATACAGATGCTTATTAAAACCTTCACGAGGCCTGGTGATTTTTAGTACTAGCCAAAAAGGCTTCTCAAGCCTTAACCAAAAGATATACTTCTTATAGGTGTAGATCCGATCTGATCTGATAACAATTCTTTTTCCTATTACACCAAGGAGAAGAAGAAATAGCTTTGTAAAAATGTAGGAAATTTTCATAGATCCCAATAAACAGATCTAAAAATCATAATTCTTGATTTTGGTTTATTTCACTAAGATAGAAAACTGATTTTCTACCTTTATAGTGATAAAAAACATTTTGAGATCACTTTGAATACCAATCAACATAGAAAAGGCTTAGAGAAGTAGAGATTTTAGAATTTGGCCAATTTCATAACTTCTGTGAAAAATTAATCCCTAAAAAACTATTTTTCAATCTTTGTTGTGTCAAGAATGATTCAAGAATACTCAAAAAAAAATATGAAAGCATAAAAAGAACTTAGGGAAAATAAAGGTTGCACCATATGTCCTTAAGGAAGATAGGAGGATGGCACTTGGGATTCCTTGTCTTCCTTGTCAGCCAAAAAGCCTTAATAATGTATTTAAATGCACCTTAGGCTAGGTCAGGCTTGACTGATGTGTCAATCTCACCCATCTTCAAGGTTGATGCCACTTTGTTAGTGTCCAAGAGCCCAATTAAAATCATTTTAATTAGCTTGTCCATGATTGGGGTTTAGTATTAATTTATTAAAATTTTAGCCTAATAGCACACCAAAGACAGTTATTCCATGTGCTTAGCCCATTAGCAAGCCTAGCTTGGAATAGTTCAGAACTAAACTCTCTTGACTTAATAATTAACGCTTTTAGCCTAACCTTTTTAGTTTACATGTTAGATAATTTAGTTCATAATTAAGTTTTCTAACCTAAGTAAAACAATTTGACTTCATGTAAAGAATATTAAATAATTAATTAAATAATTATTTTAATTTTTCAAATACAATTATTTGGCTTTATTTAATATTATGCCTAAAACCATGTCTACAAATAAACATTATCTTAATAAGACATTCTCGTCTTTATTGCTATATTAAGACATCTCTTATTCGGTTCCATAAATCTAATTTATGTCTTAAATTATTTGTTAATTGAACTTATTTAATTAAGTCCTCTTAATTCTACCTTATATTTAATCAAGTCATGTTTAGTTAAACTTGGTTTTAATCTAATGGGTTATCTTACTACGTGTGACCCATAAGGCTTCCATCATAGTGGCAATGAACATAATTATCCAATTAAGTGTATTTATATTTATATAGCAGGGTTCGCCTCTAGCAAGACATCTTCGCCACCCGATATGCAAGAAGAGTCAATATGACCTCTTAAAAAATCTTTTAGTAGCTAGCTTCTCAGTGCAATTTGGTTTTTTTGCCAAATATCCTAAAAAAACATGAGCATGATACAATGTCTACTCACGTATCAATCCATATTAGTTCCTGCAACTCTCGGTTAACATGAATTTAGAGAAATAATTTCTTTCAAATTCATCATGCATTACCAACAACTTTATCAAGTTAACCAAAGCCAAGAACAAATAAGATATGTCTGTGATGTCACTTGAAGTGGTGAATCCTTTTTACATCACTCATCCAACTTTATATGGTTCATGCCATACCCAAAACAATCCTACCAAAAGCATCCATCTATTATGGACCCATTCATAATGGAATCAAAGGATGACACTTTCCATGCAAGATGACTTGGTATCACAAGTTTGAAGACTAATATACACGATTGGCATATAAGAACATATTCCATAAACATTTAAGTGAGACAGACCATGTTTAGTGAACTTATTTCCATAAAATATGCATCTATATGCTATCCTCCAAGTATCTTTATGCCTTAAGTTATATGATATCAAAGAGTTGAATGTATCAGCATAGAGGCTTAGCATATGCTAGTCTTTGTGCATTATCAATATCCTATCTTGACAATATGATGACTATGAACATTTTTAGAAACATGACTTAGATGCATAAGGATCTCATTATTATAATTCATTTACTAATTTTGCAAGGACATTGTGTTTCATGGGCTTATCCAATCAGTGTTTGCATGAGTGTTAATCATGCCACTAACATGAAAGAGAACCTTAAATCATTAACTAAAGTGATTGGTTTTCATTATCAATTGTTATATGCCTCATCCAATCTAATTAGCTCTAGGGTACATACCAAAATCTTCTACTTGCACTAAGTTAGTCGCTAATGTATCCAATGTCTTATTGGATAGTGCTTTAGTACTATTATGAGAATATGTTTCGATCATATTCATGATAATGTCATTATCAAAGTCCTTAAGTCTTTGGATCATAATGAGACCTAGATTCTAATGATATGGCTCAACTGTTATGTTAACAACTATTAGGAGTCTTTTATTGGCTTATAAGCTATTGATCCAAGTGTAACTCTTTTCATGAGCCTAAACAAAAGAGTTTGTTTATGATCATTAGGGTATAAACATGCAATTCTTTCTAGTTTGGAACACTTTCCAAATTATTGTGTTCTTTAACATCATAACTATTTATCACTAAGTGAAATTATGATCTTTAGCTTTTAAAGAATTATAAATGCCTCCCACTAAATCCCATGTGTGTAGATTCAAAGGGAATTGGATAAGAAAACTATTTTGAATCCAATAGGTTACATGCCATTTAGTACTCTTAATACTATTACAACTTGTATGTTTGAGAATAATAAGACCATAACATAGAAAAATTCTAAAATGATTTATTCAATGAAGACTAAATCTAAGCTCAGCATCAAATGGTAGCAATCATTCTCAATTGGCATGTAAATGAAAAAAATAAAATATCTGCTATTTATGAATCAATCAATATTAGGTTTCATAAACACCAACTAAAAAGGCAAGCTTTAATCATCTTCAACAAGGTTGCATTTCATATGTTCCATCTTCATTACTCCTTTCATTTATGCTTTACAATATGTCATACATATTTAAACACCAACTTGTATGTATCATATACCAAGAGAAGTGAATTATTCTCATTAGATATTTAATATTGAAACTTTTCTAAGATTCATAATTTTGATTATATCAAAATATTCCTTGCAATCTTTACTCTATTAATCTAGCTTTTCATAATGTAAGCATATACCTTTATCATTTCCTTTTTCTTTTTTCAAAAAAAACTATATAGACAATTCATGGATCATTATCCATCTAAAGTGCTCAAGTTTTTGAAATACATCCTATTATATGAGGCTTGATTTCGTTGCTTTCTGACATCTTGATTATGAGCAATTCCTTCCAAATGTTGAACCTCTCATTAATGATTTTTTTATAAAGAAAAATTCTTTAAGGTTTTAGATGATTTCATGAGCTTAAATAGCTAATTGTATGTTTAGATTTCAGGCATCATACTAGCCATTAACATAATGTGACTTGATCAAGGTCATCAATATGAAATTGATAGGCTACCCTTGACCTAGTGGGCTATTCTTGGATACGCCATTCTATGGGGCCCTAGTCAATGGATTCTGGACCATTAAGCTTATTAGCATCATCTATGCTAGTTAACGATAGTCTATTAGTCATGTTGTGTTTATATCTTTTATGAAACAAAACAATTTATAGTTAATAATTTGCAATTTTAATCATTAAGTAAGGTTTTATAGCTTTAATGATTGTCTTCATTATTTTTTATCAACATTAGAACCCTCAACTATAATATGAGAAGTTCAACATTTAAATCTTCTTAATGAGCTAAGCACCTCTTTCATCCTTCCATGAGCTTAAGGCTAGCCCAATAAACCATGAAAAAACTAATTAGGTAGGTAACGTAGCTTACCAATTGCATCTCTATGCAACTCCTAGATCAGTTAGATGGTAACTATTTACCTGAATACACCATATGTATTTCACCTAGCCACTAACTCTAATGCCATATGGTCAAGTTTGTAAGCTTCCAGATAACACTGCATTAGTTGAGTAAGACCTATTATTCATAACTTAAGTAGTTTGGATGGCAAGGACCTTAGGATTATCCCAATAAGTCTCTCATGGTGGAACTCGGATATCTCGTTATGAATGATGGAAGGTGTATGATCATGCTTGGGCATGGATTTAATATATTATAAGGGATTTTTATCATTTATCTCAGGTATCATTGCTTTGTTTGATTAGCACACTTAGCATTTATTCAATCATATATCACATATATATAAATTCCATAATAAATCTAACACTTGCAATATACTAAAATGATTATGGACTTTATCTATCTAGTTTCCTTGAGCCATTAAGAAACTAGTTGGTTAAATTCCTAAGGATATCATACAAGGTCTTTGTAAGTCTTGATGATTATCTTTTTGGTTCTTTCTTTTTATCGCCTTTTTCTTTACATCTTGGATTTATGTAAATTCTAATGTTAACCTAAATCTAAATCTACATATCCTATGCAAGAAACCTCAAGTTACATTAATTCAAAAGGAGTTAGGTGAGAAGAGAATTTACAACTCAGAATTAAAAAAGAAGACAAGGTTCGCAGACCTTATTTATGAAATAAATACCAAAAGAAAAATTCAACCATCCACAACCTAGTCATACTAAGGTCTAGTCCATAATCATCCTCATGCTAACACAATCACATTAAAAGCATGAATTAATATAAGCATAGACAATAACACTTAGTGATCTTGTGTGTCATTTGCATAAACCTTATCAAATAATATGAGATGATTTATTAAATTATTTAGTAATTTTAGTTCTTTAATGAAAACATTTTTAATGAAATTCCTAATATTTAGGAAATTTTTAAGTTTTGTCTTAATTAGGACATCATTTTAACTTTTACGTAAGTTTTTCTTAATATAAACAAACCATTTTTAGGAAACTAGTTTTCCAAAAATAACATTTTAAGACATTACATTGCACATTATTTAAATTTTAGGTTGTTTGTCTTAATTAGGATATTATCTAACTTTTAGATAACATTTGATTAATTTGGACAAACTACTTTTAGGAAACTTGTTTTCCAAAAACAATATTTTAAGATATTACATTAGACATTACTTAACTTTTAAGTTGTTTGTCTTAATTAAAACATTATCTAACTTTTAGATAACTTTGTCTTAATTTAAACGAACCATTTAGGAAAGTAGTTTCCAATTTTTTCAAGACCTAGTAATTCACCCATATATAATTTAATAAGAAAAGAATTTCTCTTATATGATTAACATTTATTCTAATCACATTAGAATAAATCCTAATCAAATTAGGATTAATCATTTTAATTAAATATATTTTTCAATTAAACAATTTAATTGAATTTTAATTCCATGCTTATTATATTATCCAATTCATAAAATTATACAATTGGATAATAGGTGTTTATGATATGCAGGATTTTTAATGGAACTCAACCTCTCAGGAAGTCTTAGTCTAACTAGGAGTTTGCTCCATGCATAGCTATCTTAGCCATGCTAACTCAGCTAAAAAACTATTGTCTTCCTCCCACTAAACCTCAAAAAATACAACAAATTTGCGACAACATCTTGCTGCCATTGATGCTGCACCAAGGTCACACAAAGAAAGACAACATGTAGCATCCATCACGTGGACATAATCTACCCGATATGACCCAGAATTGAAACATTTTCAAATGTGATTTTAACCTAATTTTTCTAGAAAGTGTTATGAATTTTTCATGGCACTTTCAAGTGTAGAAAAACAAGGAAAAAGTCGCACTAAAAGCTACTAAAATTTTCAACACCATTAAAACACCAAAATAGAGCCATCTTAGAATTAGTCAAGACCAAAACATTGATGGATGGCTCTAATATCAATTTAATTACTAAAATCACATTTTAAACTAATTAATATTGATAATAAACATGGATTAATATGTTGAAAAATAAAAAAATTAACATTGAAACAATTTTTTAATTTTTAATTCAAGAAACAGATCAAAAAAAAATCAAAACAGCTTAAAAGCTCAAGACATGTTAGGCTTTAATCTAAATTAATTAAAACAATTTTAAATAATAACATTTTAAAGCATGATTAAAGCAAAATATTACATGCTGTCTAGCTTTAAAAAATTAAAGAAACATAATTTTTCAAGCATTATACCAAAACTGAAAAATCACCATATTAAAACATAAATCAATCAAATTGATTACCCCAAAACTAACATGCTAGAGATGTGATCTACAAACCTTAGCCTTTGTCACTACTGAAAGGAAATCTTGGCTCATGCATATCAACATAGGTATAAAAATTTAATCAAAATTAAACATATACAGCAAAATTAAACAAAGAAACATAAATTTCTTCAGGATCTTATGAAGAGATGTACATGTGATTGGATTGCAATTTAAAAACACAGATCTATTAAAAATCATACTTGTTTAAAGACTCAAAACTCTAAGCATGTCAGCCCCTATATAAACACATCATGGATTGATTACTACTATCCATTCTAGAGGCCAATAGTAGTCCAAGTGTTCTGCCTCTAATGATGATCCACACACGTGCCTATTAGAACCTTCATGAGGTTTAATGATTCTCCAATGCTAGCTATAAGGCTTTTCAAGGCTCAGGCAAAAGATATATAACTAATAGGTATAAATCTGATGTGATCCAAAAATAATTCCCTTACTTATTATGCCAAAGAGAAGGAGAAACAGCTCCACAATGAAGCAACTATTTTTTGCTAATACCAATAAACATATCCAAAAGTCACAATTCTTGATTCCAATTGATTCACCAAGATAAAAAGACTGATTTTCTACCTTTAAAGTGATAAAAAAAAACTTTGAGATCACCTTAAATAATAATCGACACAAAAAAAGCTTAGAAAAATAGGAATTTCAGGATTTGGCCAATTTCACAACTTTTGTGAAAAACTAATCTCTAGAAAACTATTTGTCTATCTACATTTTGTCAAGAACGATTCAAGAACACTCAAAACAAGTATGAAAGCATAACGAGAGCTTAGGGAAAACAAAACTGCATTGTACCTCCTTAAGAAAGAAGGAAAAAATGGTGCCTAAGGTTTTCTTATCTTCTTTAGTAGCCAAAAAGCCTTAATAATGTATTTACATACACCTTGGGCTAGGTTAGGCTTGATTAATGTGCAATCTCACCCATCCTTAAGGTTAGAATGATGTCCGAGAGCCTAATTAAACTACTTAAAGTAGCTTTCTTATTAATATTTTAGCCTAATAGCACACCAAAGAAAGATAATCCACGCGTCTAGGCTATTAGCAAGCCCAACTTGGAGTAGATCACAACTAAACTCTCTTGGCTTGATAAGTAAGACTTTTAGCCAAACCTTTTTAATTTACATGTTAGATAATTTAATTCATAATTAAATTTCTAACCCAAGCAAAACAATTTTACTTCATGTAAATAATATTAAATATTTATTAAATAATTATTTAATTTTCTAAATATAGTTATTTGACTTTATTTAATATTATCCTTAAAACCATGTCTACAAATGGACATTATCTTGATAAAACATTCTTATCTTTATTGCCATAGTAAGGCATCTCTAATCAGATTTGTCACAACATGACCAGGATACGAATCTTGACCAGCTCGACTTAAAAGGCAGGTGTACCCTTCGTTCATATATATATAAATCTATATATCATTATTCTTTATTTGTAGGGGCCATATCATTATTATTGTTCCCTTTTAGTATGAGGGTTGAATTGTCGAGATGAATCGCTCACTCGATTTAATCCTAAATATTGTTATGAAATGACCTTTTATCATGGAGTCACTACTGATCTTTTTTTGCTAGGTAAGATTAGTCACCTACTACAGTTTATGTTTCGAAGGTTACGAAAGCCTTAAAAACAAACTCTGAAGTCTACACTCATATCAAAGATCATATGAAAGGGTTTGAGAGTTGGTTACAATAATGAGAAAAGATAGATCTTTCTCATGAAACCCGATAATTGATACCTTATTAGTCATGTGTTAATTTAAATTTTGATTTTAATCCAATTTCTCTATTTGCTATTTAATTATAATTCTCATATATTAAAAATAAAAATTTTTTGAAACAAATTTATTAGTCCGTATGAGAAAATGAAATTTCTAATATTTTTTTAAAATAAAACATCTTTCCTACCCCACTGGAGGGCCAGAGGAATACGAAAGTTTTTATCATTCTCTTTCGTATCCCCATTGGAGAGCTAGAAGAATACGAAAGGTTTTAAAAATCAAAATATCTTTTGTACCCCATTGGAGAGCTAGAGGAATACGACTGTTTTTTAAAAAAATCAAAAAGTCTTTTTTACCCCAGTAGAGAGCCGAAGGAACACAAAAGGTTTTATTTTTCCAAAATTAATCAAAAATTCCAATTTTCTCATTTTTAAAAAAGATAACTCGTTATTAAAATAATCTATAAAATCTTTTTCATCTGCTAGGAGAAATTTCATGTTTTACTTTAATTTAGAGACATTGCCTTGATTTTAAAAAATTTTGATTTTATAAAGAGTAATAACATTTTTCCTATTACTTGGTTTCTACTACACATACGTAATTAAACTCAAGGTACATAAACATGGTTGATAAGACTCAAATGTCCTCTAAAGTAGACCTTTAACATAGAAATATCCCCGTGACCCTAAAAGACTTGGTTCTAAGGCAAAATTACTAAAAATGCTCTTGGGGTATACCTTTGACATCAAAATTCTTGATAACCCTAAAGGACTCAATATTATCATAAATGAACGAGCCTATTCATACTGTGCACCTTCAACCTATAAGTATCCCTGTGATCACATATGACTTGGTTCTAATATAAATTACTAAAATACCGTTAAAGTATATTTTCGACGTATAAGTACCTTGATAACCCTAAAAGATTTGATATCTTCATAAAAAGACAAAGCTATCCCTATTATGCACCTTCGATATAAAGGTATCTCGGTTTTCATAAAAGACTCAGTGTTAGGGTCAATTACCAAAATACACCTAGGGTATACCTTCAACATATAAGCATCTCATATCCTAAAGGATTCCAAAATGATATGAAATGATCATTTTACACTTTATAAGGAATTTAGGTGACAAAAATGACCAAAAAAGCAAAAATTTGCTATTAGGTCCCTAAATTTTTTAAAATTACATATTAACCCTAAAATAGTTAAAAATGCAAAAAAAATGTTCCTAAACGATCAAAATACCTTGGATGGGTAATTAGGCATGGGAAATGACTATTCTAACCCTATAAATGCAAGTTTTTCCTAATGAACACAAAATTTTTACAATTTTGCAACTTGGTCCCTATTACAAAATAAACATCACAAAACAAGAATAAACATAGGATAATCAACATGACAAACACATCCAAAATCACATGAAAGGTTTGACCAAACACAATTGGTCATGGAACCTTTTTTCCACCTTTTTGCAAACAAGTCTCCAAGCTTTCAAAATTTGCAAAAAAGTCCCTAAAAGGTTAATAATACATGAAACACATCCAAAAATGTTGAAATAGATGAAAAAAATCCTTAAAAGTACACTAGATAGTTCGACAAAGCATAGATGGCCTTAGAATAAATTTTTCATTCTTACAATTTAGTCCTTAAGATTTTTATATTTACAAAATAGGCTAAAAAAATCAAAAGCATCATAAACAAGCCCATACATGGTTCGACTAACACGAGAAACCTTTCCTAGGCCTTAAAATTTTTGAGAAAATTATTATTAGGCCTCTGCAAGTTTCAAACTTTACAAAATAGTCCAAAATATCACCAAAAAAAACAAAAAATAAATCCTATCAAAGGCTATCATCAAATTTGGCCAGCCCTTAAAAGCAACCAAAATTAATTTTTTATCACATGATTTCATGAATATCAGCATAAGTATATGTCATAATTTTACCATACTTAAATATATGTAAAATCATGATAAATAACGAAGATATCAATATAAATCAACATGAAAATATTATGAAAAATAACAAGAAAAATATATACATGAAAACAGCATTATTTCTACCAACACAAATAATCTTGATGAAAATCAACATGTTGATAATCAAGAAATTTTGATCATAGCCATCATGCTTGGCCTTACATGGATTAAAATCCATGAGCATAAGCATGATTTTGCCTCACTAAAAGGAAAAAAATGGACTGAATTCCTAATTCTCTTGCATTGATACATCTAGGCAAATTTGCCTAATTCGTGGCATTTTTTAGCCTTTGCACCATTAATCTAAAATCTGACTTCGCCATGCTTTTAGCACCAAATATCATCAAAATTCATACCAAGCCTTATTATTGGACTTAAAGTTGGACATCATTGATTTTTAAGGCCCAAAACAAGTAGGAAATAAGACATATTCATGAAATACATAACTTGTCAGAGGAAAAGACTGGACTTTTCTCATTTTGCAAGCTGCACAAAATAGTTTGCTCTGCCACCTTGGCTACCAAAACCAATGAGAAAAAAAGTAGCTGAGCTTAGTACCTATAGCTGTCCTTATGATATAATGGAAAAACTCAAAAAATTTCTTATTTTGGCTCTTCAACATTAGCTAAGCATTTGTTATAACAAAAGCCAACTTTTGCTCAACAAAATGAGACTTCCAACAGATTTTAAACATTATCCAAAACACTCTTTGGCCACCAAAAAACACTTTCATTCTCATCTCTCTCTTCAACCTTCCAAAAATCCTCTTAAAACCCTTCATTTCTTTCACTTCCATCCTCTAAACTCCCTTCCATCAATAGGATAATCAAAAGCACCTTCTTTTCATCCCTTTCTTGCTAATCGTTAGCAAAAAGAGGGGACAAACTGAGCTGAAAGCTATTTTTTGGTATATTCTCTTCATCTTACTCAATTTATTTTCTTTTTTGCATCATTTCCAGTGTCTTAGTGAGCTATCCACGTCATCATGACCTTGTTAGGATTTTCATGCATTATCATGGCTTTGGTTGTGTTAGTTCTAGGACTTTGATGATTTTTTTGGTGCTTTGACATTGCTTAGATGACAATACATGCCATGCTACATTTTTGCAGTCGTGCAGCACTTGTTCATGCATTCTTGTTATGTTTCATTCACTTTTATGTGCTGCTTTTATGCTTGAATATTCCTCTTAACATGTTTTGAGCCCATTCATGCATTTTCTTGTATTTTGGTATGGTTTATAGGGTAAAAAAATGCTATCTTGAAAATTCTAGCAAACTATTCCTTGCTTAAACATGTCATATCACTTTTCATGGCATGGTTCTTGATGTCATTCATGAAGTTAACATTTCTATGCATATTATTTGTCATTTCCTTGCATTTTTATCATTTTGTCCAAATTAAAATGTCATCTTTCTTTGTTTGAATGTGCTATCTATATCCATCTTCATGTATGTCACATTTATTTCATAGCATGTGTGCCAAAATGTTTGCTCGTTTGTTGAAAAAATTTGATTTTTAGAAACCCCTAAAGTTAAATCTGTGTTGCCTCTAATAAATAAAGAATAACATAGATTTGATGTTTTCATTAAATTGGTCCTTTAATCTTGAGGATAAATCAAGCTTTTCATGTCTAGATTCATGGTTAAATGAGCTTAAATATCCTAATTTTCAAAATAAAATAGCTTTTAACCTTTTATTTGTTTTAAAGTGTTTGTACCTTGATCTTGAGTTTAGTACCCTTGTTTGTGACATGGTCAACGGACTATTTCATCATCTCAAACTACTTTGGGATTATGTAAATGAGTTTTGTGAAGCCCATGTCATTCATTTTTTTCTGTCATGGACGTTTGGATGTCCATGGTTCAAGTTTGGCCCTCAGAAACCCAAAAAAACTAAAAGACTCCCCTATTTTTTCCTTGGCAGCATTGTAGTCATGATTTGAAAAATCATTTTTGAATCCTAAACCATTTTTCATGAATTTCTTGATATTTTCCCTAAAATGGAATTGAATTATATTTCCAATGATATCTTTTTTGCCCTCGGATTGTTCTGGATGAGGAAGTTATGATTTTTAAACTTTTGTTGTCCGAAACCTTAGAAACCATCGATTTACATGCTATTCGGACCATTTAGGCCACCAAATGAATTTTATAAAATTTTCAAATATTTTTCTTAAAAGGTTTGTGAAATTTCCTTCTTGGAAAGGTACTATTATGATTTAACAATTCCATATGAATCAAAAATGATTTCTTAAAGCTATTTACACTATTTTCTTACAAGTGTTGTCAGCATTGCAGTAAAAGCTACTTCAAAAAGTTTGCACTTGGAAAGATTTTTCTAGTATTTTAAAAATATTTTTGCACAAATCCTTGTAGAGTCTTTCCAACAATCTTGTTTAGCCTCTGAAGCTTTTGGATACACCATAATGAATTCAGGAAGGGTGATGGCACGATACTATCCTCCATTCTAAGGCTTATAAAAAATTGGATTAATTTCCCTGAATCACTTTTTTTAGGCATGCAAAGGCCTTGAAATGCATCTGATCAATTCTCTATGAAGACAAGTGTCAAAACAAGTCCTACAAGGCGTGGAGCAAGACCAAACAAAAATTAATTTTATCTTTTATTTGAATTACTGGTTTTAATTTTAAAATACCTATTCTCATTAGAAAAAAGAACATATTCCTTCTATTTTTACAAAAAAATTTTGAAATTTTTATCATTGGGGATACTCTAATCCTATCTTTCGCAAACTCCATCACTTAGTTTCTTATCTTTGAGGATACTCTAACCTCAATTTTTTGAAAGGATACTCCAACCTTGCTTTTCAAACTTAAAAAAAAAATGAAACTTTTTCTCCTTCGAACTCTTTCGAGCCTTTTTGATCGAAACCTTCCTTTTCTATAACTCAAATGACCATCGAGTCCGAATGTGTCTTAGAATCATCATTCTAGTTATTCCTTAATAATCGAAGACAATTACGAGAAACATTTCGACCATCCATCTTTTTTTATGCTTTTATGTGCTTATTTTTATGCAATGTTATTATGTTTTTTTTCGTCTTACTAACACATTTTACTTTATGATGTCCATTCTGCATTCATATTTCCAAATCTTTTTTTAAAATTATAAGGTAATGTTCCGTGTTGGTATCTCTCCAGTGCTTGACATAAAATATCCAATTTTCAAAACTAAATCTAAAGATAATTTTTTATCAAAAATCCCTATGTTCCCCACATTTTCGAGGCGTATACATGCTTTAAGTTTTCTTTCAAAACTTGGGTTTGCAATTTTCATAAAAATTCATGCATTCAAAGCGGACTATATCAAAATAATGACAAGTCAAAACTAAAAAAAAAGAAAGCAATATAAGACATAGCTAGCGGGTACTGCTTTCGGGCACTGGGATGCTAATCTTTTCTAGCGTAACCAACTCGCAAACCCAGTCAACAAATCTTTAGACCTTGTAATCGGTGTTTTGAGTTTCGCAACTTGAAATATTGTTTTTAATAGGCATCCAACATGACCAGCCCTAAATGATCGGTGCCGACTCTAAGTCTTCAATCGTTTTGTGGTGACCATCCAACACTGGTTAAAAAGTGATTCATTAGACGGTCCTTCCCCTCATTATCATCTCATCATGCTTGATTCGAATCTCGATCAAGGATAACCTAAAAGGCAATTCTTGACATTCCATTTAAGTCGTGCGCGTCATTATCTGAACAATTCAAGTTGGATGTTAAGTTGAGTAAAGGACACGTCGTGATACTCACTAATCAATTTTAAATCTATACCTAATTTAAAAAATTAGTTTAATATATAATTATGATTTAATTTATTTTTATTAATAATAAAAATTAAAAAAAAACCCCAGTGTAAGGGCCAATTTTTTTAACAAACAGAAAAAGGAAAAAAATGAAAAGAAAATGAAAAGAAAGGAAGATTCATGTATTATATTACTGATATTTCTTGTCATTATTCAAAGCATTATATGTTATTTTTCGTGGAGTATTATGTTTTAGTTATTTCTTGCGTCAGGTTCTATTCGGGTTATGGTATTATATTGAGTTTTAGTTATTTTTCTCTTATTGAGCTCATGTTCTGCTTGAAATTATAAAGTTTAATTAGCACTATTTAAATAAGTTTTAATTTTATATCATATGCGATTCTTTCTTTAAAAAATTGTTTAATTTTTATTTTTATTATTGAATTAAAAAATTATTAAATTGGTAAATTATTGGTAAAAATTAAAGTATTAAATAATAATATGAGATAAGGTGATGTACATGGAGTTAAAAAAAAACTGTGCATTGCATCAAAGAAAAATATATTGTTAAATGATAAAAAAATATGTTAAATGATAATATCAGTTATGGATTATTGTATTATAATTGTTGAATTTATGTTTTATTTATATTATTATCCATGTCTTTATGAAATTCTTTTATTCTAACTTAAAAAATTATCAAAACACAAGCATATTTATTAATTAATTTAAAAATAATTAAAGATAAATGCTTAATTTAATAAATGATAACTAAGATTGCTTTTAGAATTTTTAATATTACAATATTTTAAATACCATAATCATTTGCAATAATAAAAAAAATACTAAAAAACATTTTAATCGATTAATTTTTTAAAACATTTGAAAATAAAATCAGTGTTCCATATTATGAGAAATTGAGAATTTGTTATTAAAATTTAAACATATTTGAAGGACAATAATAATATTAAAAATTAATGCTAATTATAATTAATTGTAACTATGTTGTTCAAATAAAAAAAATTCATTCTTTCATAGTGTTCATTTCATTGTAATCTTAATTTTTTTGAAAAAAAAAATTCAATTCCCTATGATAAATATTTTTATTCATTTTAATTAATATAATATTATATTATTCTGCTCTACCTGAAATTCTTACTTTATTTTTTTTACTTTGTAATAGAAAAAAATTTTATGCTTATACAATATTTCAATAACTTAATAAAAATATTTCATTTAAGCTATTGATTTATAATTTCTAAAAATAAATAAATAAAAAACACAAAAATAATATACTTAATTTAAATTAAATTCTTACTTATTTTATACCTAACCAGTATTTTTTATCACTTGTGACACACATAAATGTTTATTGTTTTATGAATATTCGATCATATTGTAATTTATTTTACAAATAAATAAAATTAATAAAATATTCATTAATGAATTTTGTATTGACATATAAACTTTCTTTCATGCGCAAATAATATCAAATTAATATAAACTTTATTATTTTTAATATGAATGTAAAAAAATTAAAGAATACAAAGATAAAAAGTTAAATTTAAGTTTTAACTGTTTTCATTTATCAAATAACAAAAAAAATTCAATCTAAATTTTAAATCCTTTTTATTTATTATCAAATAAATTTATTATTTTAAATCTCTTAATAAAATTTAAAATTTTAATTAAAATTAGATAAGTATTATTAATATTAAAATAATTTATAATGATAATTTAGAAATTTAGTGAATAATAATAACTAGTTTTCACGAGCTTAATTCACATTTGTGCTTTTGTATAAAAGCAATTGAATTTAAACTTTAACCACTCTTTATTTATTAACAAAAAAGTTTATTTAACAAATGTCTTAAAATAAAATTAAAATTTTTACTTATAAATTGAATAAATCTGATTAATAATCAAATTAAATGAAGATTTAGAAATTTAATGAATACTAATGATTATTTTTGTTAATTGAAAAATTTTTTACGTATTTTTATATGTTATAGATAAACATATAGTAATATAATCTTACAAGTATATGTTATTAATAAAGTATGAAGATAAAAAAAAAATAAAGTTTTAATTCATGTGCAAATTACATCAAATTAAGATAGAATTTATTATTTTGAGGTAAATTAAAAGTACGAAGATAAAGAATTTTCATGTATGTTACTCTTTTTTATTTATCAAATGAATTATTTACCTTTTAAGACAAATAAATTAGAACATTGAAAATAAAGCAACTTAATGTAAACTTTAACTATTTTTTATTTATTATAAATAAATTTATTTAACAAAAGTCTTTTAGTGAAATTAGAATTCTTACTTATAAAATTGAATAAATTTTATTGATAGTAAAATTAAAATGGAAATTTAGAAATATCATGAATAATAATAACTATTTTTATTAGTTCAAATGATTCTATACATTCATATTTATAAATATTACAAAGTAATAATATTCATTGTTTCATTTATTTGAAAAATATGTAGTTGTATATTCTATAAATAATTAAAATCAATAAATTCGTTAACATATAAAATTTGTTATATGTTTAAATTTATAAATTTATTGTTTTTAAATTTTAATATAAAATTAAATTTTATGAGAATAAAAAAGTGAGTATAAATTTCAACTCTTTTTATTGTTTTATCAAATAAATTCATTTTCATTAAGGTTAATGACAAATAAAAAATCTGAAAGAAAAATATTTAATATAAAATTTAACTTCTTTTATTTATCATTAAATAAATATATATAATTAAAGACTTGTAATGAAATTTTACTTATAAATTAAATAAATTTTATGAAAAATAGTAAATATTTACACTAGCGGTTTTAAAAATATAGTGAATACCTATAACAATTTTTATTAGTTTAAAATATTCTTCACATTCTTAGTTTTATTTTCCTAGTACAAGAGGATCGATAAAGATGCATCTTTGGTGTACCAGTTATCATGCCCACATTGAAAGCTAAGTAGCCAATTGTGGAGCAAATAAATATTGAAAGCATCTAAGTAGTAAGCTCACCTTAATATGAGTGTTCTTTTATTTCGACTTCCTTAAAGCCTCCTTTAGTAGCACAGTCAAAACAGTAAAAGGTTCTCTGCCCTTGTGGCAATTAAGTGACTTAAGTTTTGAGAATTCAAGAAGTCACGATGAGACGAGTCATTTATTATTATGATAGGCGTTAAGTGAACATGCAGTGCAAGTCGATATAATTATAATAAATGACATGATGCAAAGGGATACATTTATACTTCTTTTAGTATAATTTTGTAAAGATGATACTTAGCAACTAATTTTTTCATTGAGACATATGTATATTAAACAAAATTTTTTAGTAGTAATTTAATTTTTAATTTATGTTTCATTTTATTTAAAATAAGATCATGAGAGGCTTAATTAATTACTAGTCTTTGAATCCTTGCTTCAGTTTTATTGCCATTGATTTGACCATAAATTACACAAAATATTCTCACTTGAAGACAACTTTTAAAATAAAGTATAAATATACAATAACACAAATAACCCAAATTTAATTCATTATATATACATTATATGTACAAAAATTAAGATAAATATCAAAATTTAATTAATTTAGATTATATTTATATCCACCATCATATTGATGTCAAGAGAAAAAAAATTAATAAAACACAAACCAAACAAAGGTACAATGGATCATTACTTATAACACCCTTTAATTCTTATTATTGAATTATTATAATATTTTTATTTTGATTCAACACCTAAAGTCGAAAAAGATTTAATTACATCAACCCATCTCATATAATTATTGAATATTTTAAGTTTTATCTATTAA
>JBBYHO010000006.1:138690-152449 GCA_038382025.1 Adansonia gregorii
TAAAAGGATATTTAATTAGCTAAAGTGGATTTATATTTATTTATCTTAATTTAATTATGTGATAATTAAATAATAAAAGAGTTTAATTAGTGAATTATATCTCTAAAGAAACCTAGTCTAGTTAAACAATCTATGGTGTACAAAGCTAGAATCATGGTTAGATACACAGTGCCAAGGTCGAATTCCATGGGATTTTGTGTGCTGTGTTCGGCCACCATAGTGAGAGGAGTTGGAATCAAAATTAACTTATTTAGGACGAAAAAGTTTCACCCATACAATGAGTTTATTTTTTATCACAACTCTCATAGAGAGAGTTGTTGAATTCAGCTGAAGGAAAAGTAGAAACACTCAGCATTTTGGTGGAATTAGAAAAACAATTTTGAAAGGACTTTAATTTTGAGCAAAATTGTTCTCTCAAGTCCTCCCAATAGCCACTACCCTAAGAGGAAGAAAATTCCCCATTGCCGCCACCTATTCTTCCTTTTCCTTGTGCAGGAAGAAATAGATCACTATAATTTTCTAGGTAAGACTCGTTGAGTCCTCTACCTAGCACCAGAAAACCGTTGATCCTTGAGAAGGGTCCCATTATTATTCGTGTGGATTACCATTGGAGATAAGACAGCTGTGTTTTCTAGTGATCTCATAGTTCCGATCAAACACTATGAACGTCCCTCTTCAGGAGTCTTTTGAATTGAATTTTACTCTAGATTATGAGATTTGAGAGTTTGGTAAGCTTCTTATCAAATGTGTGACTTAATTTCAGTAAATCCGTTTTAATTTGCTATGTGTTAGTTTCCCTACTAAAGATCCATAGGGAAGTTCGTCTACTTTTGTGTTTAATGTTTCCGCTACCTATTTATTATTGTTTCGCAAATTTTAAATGTTATTTTTGCATAAGGCCAGACTTTATCGGGAATACGGATTCCCTTCAGGCATTTGACAAGTTTTCTCTCTAAACCTCTATGAAGTTCTTCCATCTGTAATTCATTTTTGAGCATTTCTCCCCGCCATAATCAATTTTACGAAACCATTCTCATATTGCTTACACCTACCACTTCCTGCCATTGCGTTCAATACTTCAAGATCTTATCCAATCTTTTTCTCAACACATCAAGTTTCACTTGTTGGTAACACTTCCTCTAGTGACCAAAAAACCCTCTACAACAGTTATTTTAAAGAATGCCTTTTTTCTATCATCAAAATGAATCTTAATGCTAGTGTTTTTATGCAAGGGAATCTTATTGTTTTAAGTACGGTATTTTATGATATAGCTGCATCTATTATTTTCGTTGTCACATCTAAGATATTCCATATATTTGATCCCATACATGCTGAAATGAAAACTCTTCTGTTTGGAGTTCAATTAGCAATTGATATAATCTTTTGCCTTCTAGGATTTTAGAGGTATGGTGGACAATATACAAATTTCAGTTTCAGAATGTGATAAGGCCAATAGTTTGACTCGTTTTATAGCTCACATCTCTATAAAAGAAGATTAAAACAAAGAGTAGGACCTATTATAACTTTAACTATACACTTTTTCGGTTGATTAATCGATCAATTTATTTTGTTGAGTAGCTTGTTAATACTTTCCTACTAAAATATGTATTTTAGTTTGGTTTGGTGTCACGAAATCAAATGATATCAACTCAATTTAGAAATAACAGAAAATTAAATCTTTTATAAATTAAATAATTTATATCTTTTAATTATTTTATGTAACATATTTTTTAAAAAAACCTCACTTGTTAAAATTGCTTCCACTCTTTTACCCACTAGAACGTCATCAGAAAAACTGCCATTCACTTATCTCTCAAAAAACTATTACCTTTTACAAAAATTACAAATCTCTTTTTTTTTAAAAAAAAAAAAACTACATTAAATAAAACTTACTCATTTGTTTTACTTAATGTTTCCGTCTTCACTCACAGAGTGGGTGTAACATCTATTATAAATATACTTCTGCAATGCAAAAAACTTGATATCTTTGGGTTCTACTATTAGTTTCTTCCATCTGCCTCCCACTTATTTCCAATTGACCATGGAGTTATTTACATAAATGGTATCCTAAGTCTTAAGAAATTATCCTAATTATTTATTTCTCCTGCATTTAAATCATTTTTTTCAAGTTTTATTGTTAGAGAATTTTTTAAAGAATCATGAATCCCTAATTATGTAAATCGGTATCCCAGACGGATTGCAACAATTAAAAAGACCTTTCGTAAGAAACTTGATAAAGATACATGAAGTTTCTAATAAAGAATAAAAATCAAATAAGAGGTCGAGCTGGCCAGACCTCTAGTTTTTAGTTTAACTGGTTGGTTCAAAAAAACTAGAAATTCGGGGATTGGCTTCAGCATGAGACATGAGTCTCTTCTACTTCACGTTCTTCAGTTTTCTGGTATCAAACATAACATGAAGTTAATATTTCCTTTAAGTGGTATCAAACAACTCAAACGCAAAAAACATGAGAGAAAAACATGAAATAGGAAAAGAAAGAGGGAAGGAACGAGAAATAGAGAAAGAAACAGAAGGGGAATGGAAAACCAGCAAGGAGTATAGAAAGAAAGGAGAGTGAACGTAAGGGGGGAATGGAGAAGAATAATAGAAAGGAGACAGAGAGAAATTAAAGAAGGAAATGGAGAGGTCCTAAGCAATCAGACTAGTGAGGTCGAATAACTTTACAGGTGAAAGAAGACTGGAGTTTGAATAAACAATGAAAAATCCAAGTTTGACTCAGATTGATGAAAGCAATTAGATAAATTAAAAAAAAAATGAAAAAGTAATAGACTAATGGTCATCTGTTCATGGATGATAGGTGCATTTATGTTTAAGTTGTAATTGGTTGGGCTACTGACCGTAATGTATACAAATTGTAATTAGTTGGGCTAAAGGCAATCATGTTTTGCCTTAAAAATTGTCCTCAGTTGATCTAGAAGAAGGTCGAAAACACTAAGAACTATAATTTCTGGTTTAGTGAGTTTTTACTGGTTTAACCGATTTTCAACTTCTATTTTTTTTCAGTTCGTAACAATTCAACATATTTCGGATTTTATGAATGGTATTGACCCGTCAGACCTATCGGTTCTTGATTGAACCAATCAATCCAATCTGTTTTTATCATTGGTTTCCAACTGAAAATTGTAAGCAGTCTTAGAAAGGCGAAGTTCGAATTTTAAGGTCTAACAAATCCATAGCAACAAGGAGATGACAGCCAGTGATCTGGTCCTTAAAACGAGTAAAACATAGCATGTTTTAATAATAGTTGAAGATGTTAACCTACATTCCAAAACATGCAGGAATTGAAAGATGCCTAACTTGTTCATTCAAATCAAACAATTTTACAAACTTTTTCGACCATAAGCCCCAACACGCAAAACTTGCATCTTTATGCACCTGTAATTTTAGAGAGCATGCATGGGGTAAACGATTTTATAAACTCCTAGTTTTCGGTTGCATTGGTGTATGATTACTTAACCTCAAACTACTACCTACTAACTGAAACAAGTGGGGACAAAATAAGAGACAATAGTGCTCTTAAAAGAACGTCACCGGCCACAGAATTCCAGGAGGCAAGCAGACTGACAATCATCAAAATGTAGATATCTGGTGTGATCAAGCATTTAAACGGATAAAATAGCATCTGGGCATCACTTTTCAACTGGCAATTCTTGTGTTGAATTAGTGGGACTGTGCTTCAAGAAGAATGTTTGTGGCAGCATTGATGTCATTTCTAGCATGCACAAGTGCCTGCCTGGCTGAGTTCCAATCAAAGCCCATTGACACGAGGGTAGCAATGGAGTCCTCTGGTGGCTCTACAGCTGAAGGTGCAGCAGTAGATGGATAGCTTCTCTGAAACCAAAAGAATTAATGACTTTTTTTTACAGAATAAATTATTTGGAAGAACTGAAATTGTATCAAAGAATTGACGTAGTGCACAGGAAAACTTCACATGCATCAGTTTCAAGAGTAGGAACATTCTTCATATCAGTAGTCAGTCAATTTGGTCAAAAAATCTTCAGTTAAATACAGGAAAAAGGCCCACAGGGCCAATGATTCACTGGCACTGTCACTCCAACTTTGCTGACAGTGGTATCAAGCAAACTTTCTCATCAAACAAACAACATTAGAGAAAATTTATCAAGATGCACGGAAATGACTGACCCACTAAATGTACAATGAAATAACATTTCTGCACCCTAAGCAGCTTTTAGTCAATCAAATACCATCCCACAGAAAGTTATCAAATGCTTTGTAAGAAATACTTATGAATGGTACTCAAGCCCCATAATCTAATGGCAACAGACACTTTGAGAATTGAGCTTTGCACCAGTTCAATGCTCACATGTGTTAAGACCAATGCAGTGAAACTTTATGAAGGGGAAAAAAAAATCAGGAAACCATCCAGAAAACAGTCTTATCCTACTAGCAAAAAGAGATATAAAAGCTACACCAAATCAATTGGTAATGAGCCAAGGGATTCAAACCCGAATCTAGGAGATCCTGTTGTTGGAGGGATTTAATAAAACCACCATTTTGCAACTAGTCCTTTTCTTTGACTAAGGGGGCAGGAATATCATGGGCTGACATTAATTAATTAGTGTTTATCTTTTATTATTTATTTGAAGTCGTTACTATCAAGTACAAATAAGGCGATAGCTATTTTACAGTATTATTTTGTAATCACTGATTTAGGAAATATAGAAATTTAGTTGAATTAGGAAACTGAAGTTTGGACAATAAATGGTGCAGGGTTGTAGGCGTGGAAAATTCTTAAATAAAGAACCAAAGTTTGCCTGATCCATAGAGCTTTATTTCCCTCTCCCTAGAATATCCGATATGTAACAGCAACACAAATGAAAAAGCTTCATATTTATGCACGAGTGATTATTATCTTCTATTCATAGATCAGTTCATCATATGGAGTAGGGGTGTCAATGAATTCAAGTTACTTGGGCTCAACTCAATGAGTAATTGAGCCTGACTAGTTTGTTATCGAGATGAGCTCAAGCTTGAGCTACTCAAGTAGCAACTTGGGCTAAGTTCGAGTACTTTAATACTCAACTCAAAAGGCTCATGAGCCTTATCGAGATTTTATTTTTAGACAGATATGTATATATAACTAATATTTACAATGTTAACGAACCTTATCAAGCCTACCAAGCCGAACTTGAGCGACTGAAGTAAATTACGAGCCAAACTTGAATATGAAAAATGGCACTAATTGAGCTCAAGCCAAGCCTCCAGCCCTGAATCTTCAGACCAAGCCAACTCGAGCTTGGCAATGGATCGCCTCAATCAACTTCAACTATAACCGGGAGAAAGGTGCTCAAAAAGCATGCCACCTTCATGCAGACAGTAAGGCTACTAAACCTAGTTCTTGATTCCAAATTTTGGTCAAAAGTTCTGTCCTGGATCAAAAGACTGTTCCCTAAAATGATTTCCACGACCTCATTGTAAAAATAGCAGCTAAGATAATGGCTGAGGTAATCACTTAATGGGTCAACCTTATCTTACTGGAGTCTGCAGATAAAATAAAGAAGAAATATTCCCGTAGATCATTCATATCTATACAAGGCCATTTCTTTGGCATTTCACAAAGGGGAACAATTTGCAAAAAGCTTGTTCAAAGCTGACAAGAGAGTTGCTAGGATGATCCAACAACTCAAGAAAGCCAAGGATTTAAATGATGACCGTGAGTCTATCTTCTCTACTAATGAGAAAATTCCTTAATCTCCCTTTGTGATTAAGATACATAGCACGTTACATCAGTGATTGTGATGAAGATTTCTGCTTATTTTCACAGAAGTTGAATCTTTTATCATCCAGGAAATCAAAAATCACACACCCAATTCCTCTAACAAGGAGTCAGTTATAAACTTTTCAAATATCTTTATAAAGTAAAGAGGCAAAAACTATGATTACCCCTAAAGCTCTTCCCCCACATTTTGCAAACAAATAAAATTATTTCCACAGTGCTAACAAAAAGATCTTCCCACAGATCTTATCAGTGAATCCATAAATATTTGATTTTATTTTTCTTCAATGTCCCCAATATTTTGGGCTCTTCCCTTGCCAGAAAAGACATTGTTAATGGATTTGATAGCTCAAACTCAGAACTCCCCTATACTAATACAAGAAGTTCATCCAAATATGGGCTTTATTATTACCTAAGCTTCACTAATATTAAGTTAAATTTTAGAAGGAGTCAACAAGAATTAATCTCATCTTTTAGTGCTGATTCTCATGCAGACTTTCAGCTTAAATGCCCAAATCTCCTGCAGAAGATGTTAGAATTTGATATTTCTCTTCCTTTTAAGATAGCTTTTTTTTTAATTACTTTTGTTCTTTGTTTATGAATGCTTTTAAGATATCTCATATGGGCCACGAAATCCATGAATCCTCATTAGTTATAGTGATGCAGCAAATTACAGTCATACCCATTTCAAATGTACCAGAATTACAAAGGGCTGTCAGAGAGAGTATGATAAATGTACGGTCATTTTTGCTCTGAATATATGGAAGATTTAGACTTTGACCAACAAAAGACGTATATTCCTCATTATATTTTTTTCAGATTAAGGTCCACTAGATTGACCTATATCAATATCCAACATAAGCAGTGGATATTATATTGCTTCCCAGCATAATATATTTTCATATTCTCCACCTTTCAAAAAATTCATTAACTTTATAGATGAACCAAGAATATATTATCAAATATTATTGAATACCATCGAAATCCAACCATTGAGCAAAAACACTTTTACAAAATGATGCTTATCAGGCAATATTATGACATTAAAATGTAAAACATCATAAGCATGCGATAATATGGAGCAGTTGAACACTGTAAAAGTTTGTATGCAACACAAAATACAACTTGCAAATGCTTTAGAAGAAATATTAGAGTTGTATGCAAACTTTTAGTGCCAACTTGCACGATCAAATTCCAACTTAAGATTCCAGTCACATGCATCATGCATACAAAGCTTACAAATATGCATGCTGTCAGCCTGTATGAAATACAAATACATTCTAATTCATAGAAAATATATGTTGTAAGCAAATGGAAAAATAAAAACATTCAGAAAATACTTGCCTCCACTTGGCGAGTTGTGTGGGAAGTTATATTTCCTGCAAGATTCCTTGCAGGTGCTGTAGGTGGATTCCCCGCAGAAGGCCAAGAAAGCCATGAAAAGAACAATTTAATAAACTCAGGGAACTGTAATAAAATGTTGAATTAATGTTTTTTTAAAAAAAGTTGAATATAATCAACATATAACAGAATCAGAACTGAAAATGATGCCACAAGATGGATAGAACAACTAAATATATAGTTCAAAAAGCTACAGTACAATTCTAGCTCAATTCCATAACACTGCCTTTACTATGGGTAAAATAAATTCAGAATTCTTCAAGACCATTCACTTCTCATCACAATAATTGCAATGTGTTCACTTCCAATGATAGGTCTTTTGAATTGCAAAACAGTTTATCCTTCCGTACAAAATTGTTAATCATTTACTAACCATTCTGATTTAACAATTATTTCCTACCATTCAGGTATATTAAACAAAAAAAAAGACCTGCATTTATAGTTAACCCAATATTAAACCATTTAGGAGGATTTAATGGTATTCATTATGATAAAACAAAGTTCAAATAAAGTAAATTGAAATTGTTGGGATTACTAATGGAATAAGATGAAATCGCTAAGTGGGCCCCTGTACTAAAATGAAATGTTGCTTTTAGTCCCTAACAAGAATATCAGAAAGATGAGTATCTGTGTTACTAGTAGAGATTCGGACTCTTAGTTTCAATTATCAAAATTCAGTCCATGCAACCTTAAAAAACCAAACAAAAAAGGTGATGATCTACGGAAAATCACCAAACACCATGAAAATGAAGCCGTTATGGCTGATTTGCCATTTTTGACAAGACATTTCAAGTCAAATGGCCAGCACAAAATTTCTATTTTCTCCTTTTTCTTTCTTTCTTTCTTTCTTCTCTTCTGTCTCACACATTCCTCTCTATACACCTATCCATTTTTGCCTTGGCCCACCATATCTAGAAAGCATCCACAGCAAAACTCTCAAACAAACTCCAACGTAATTATCATATCAAAGAGAATTCGACAAACAGAACCAGAAAAAACATAGAACCAATTTTAGGTACTATTTAAAAAGAACAAAGCAGCCATTTTTCATGGCAGCGCTTTCTAGCTTTTAGGATGTATGAGTGGAATAAGAACATAATAGAAACAAAAAAGAAATATAAAATCTTACGATGCTAATTCAGTTTGCCAAAAAATAACAAAGCTGGATTATCTTCCCCTTTTTTTTTTTTTTTTGGGATAAAACAAAACCCCATTTCAAGAAGAAACTTTTAAAAAAACCCATGTCAAATCTAATACAAATCCTGCAACAAAGAAACGCAGAAATAAATCCTCATAAATTCCTCAATCTAAAATGGGACGTTTGTTTAAACTCTAGAGAGAGAATCAAACAAGGATTCAAGAACTTCATTTGATCTAAGAATAGGAAGAGATGCTGTCAAGAGCCAGCAGATTGTCTGTACAAATAGCCATAGTAATTGGATCACTTTTTGGCTAATCTAATGACCACTTGCAATTAGATTATAGAAGGATCAAGAGATAGAGAGCAAAAGAAATATATGAAGAGAGAAAAAGATAGGAAGATATAAAGCTGCAATTTTCAGTGAGAGATTAAAGCATGTGTGAGAAGAGATAGAGAAAAAGGAGGGGGGAGACAGGAGAAAGAGAGAAGAAACAGATGAGAGACAGAGACGAGACGAGAGGAGGAAAAGTGTAGTGGCTGCTGGGTGGCCAGATCGTTCACCCATCTGCCCTACTGGTGTCTTGAATAAAAGTCTGACACCAGACATCAGCCATTGATGTAGAAAAGAGAATACAAGAAGAAAAAAAAAGAAAAAGTGGAAAATGAATTTAAAAAAAAAAAAAAACCTAGTAGGCCATAGAAAAATCTACCAAACTATGTGATCCTACATGGACACAAACATGCATCAATTACTAAGCCTCCTTTCGTGCCACTGGCAAATCATCATTAATATGCCACTTCATTTACCATGTATTAATGGATCAGAGTTAACGGAGTATGCTATTTTGCTTAATTCAAGCATCCATAAAGTAAAAGGACCAAATTACAAATTGGAAAATAGGGAATAAAATCAATAATTTGACAGACTAGAGGGACCAAATTCAGGATTTAGGCACTTGAAGTTCAAAGTTTACCTACTTTTCTACCCTTTTATTTATATTCCTTAAATAAAGGACCAATTTTAAATAATTATACCAACCTATATAAAATGCTGCAAAAAGTGGCACACATGCATATACATTCACGTATGCATAACTTCACTATTCCTTGAAACTTAGAAAGTTTATAAGCATAGAAGATATATTGCTGACTGCTGCCAAAATCATATTTCAATCTATGGCTCGGATGTCCATATGTAGTCCTCATGTCTCCATCAAGAAAGGAAAGTTAAAGAAGCAAATTTTCCAAGTAAATTATCAGATTGGAACAACCTTAGCTCTACGGATGTGAAAGACATTTAGACGATATAAGGAACCAGCAAGTATGCCACATATCCCTGGCAAGAGGGATCTTTTCCAAGACAGTAGAAAAAGCTGCAAGAAAGAAACTGAAGTTTGTCACTGGGCCTTGAGTAGAGGGTCAACAATAAGCAGCCAAACTTATTAGTCACTCTTTACCTGAAGACCAGCTAGATAGATGAAAGACTTATCAGAGAAACGAACCCTGAATATATGAAACCATGTTGAAACAGGGATATCAAAATAAAATGGCACGAATGAGGCAAATATGAGGCCATAAGGTCCAGAAGTGAGCAGGTTAACTGTGGGATCTGTGATCATTAAATATCACGTAAATATTCATCGACATTGCTAATTCAGCATAGAGAACTAGAATAGTTCATGCATACAAATGACTATGCTTACATGCTGATGTCTGAAATCTGTCTTCACTAAAAATTTTACGAAGCGAAAGGAAAATCATTTTGCTGGAAGCAATATATAGGGCTAGATCATGAATTATCCACCAAGAGCCCAACATTATTCAAAAGGTATAATCACATCAATGTCAAAAGGTAGATTATTATGGCTACCATATCCACTAGCCAAAAAGGCAATGACAGAATTGATCAATTTGATTCCCAAAGCACCAATTTCTGCTGGTTGCTTAACATCCCCCCATCCTACCAAAATGATACTTACAAGAACCTGTTGCTCAAGATCTCCTTAAAATTTCCCAAACTGCATATATGGAGACTTTAGTACTTTTATAAGGTTAGTTCATCTACCAGAATGTATCTACTTATCCACATAATTTTTACCACAAAAATTATTATCAAAAGCAGAAAAGGGCTCAAGAAAATGGAGACAGGAAACATGAACTGCCAGAAAGACTAAAGTAACATGGATTTTATTGAAAGAGCATGTCATGGACTGGTACAACAATGCATACCTTTAAAGATAGCTAGAGCCATAACCTCAAAGAGGAATGAAACAATTACTGAGAACAAAATAAAAACCTGCATGATAAGGACCGAGAAAAGTTACATAAAGGAAATGAGAAAAAAACACATACATTAGTTTCAGCATGAGTATTAACTGCCAGTTTAAAAAATGTATGGATATAAAGCATTTCGTAAATTTTTAATTGTTGATATTTACACATATATATAATTTCTGAGTACAAAATCAAGATCCATTGATGGTAGCTCTGGTCAGCTGTTTCCCATCTTCCTGTTTGTCCTCCTCCAGCAGTTTTTTTTTTTCTTTTTTAACTTCTTTCCATGGCTAGTATCAGGAAAGCAGAAAATGGGTTGATGGAGTAGGTAAGTATGTGGGAGTAGGTATGTGTATGCAAGCAAGAGAGGCTAAAAGTAAGATAAAAGACTAGGAGACAATAAATGAGAGTGAAAGAAAGTAAGATAGAAGGCAAGGAAACTATAAATAATGACACAGAAACAAATGGCATTACAAGAAAATCCCTCATGTCGTATGGATGTTTTATTTATACCAATATTCATGTTAGGTTTAATGTCCTTTATATATAAACTTGAATAAAATTAAACCTAAATTTCAATCGCAAAAAGCAAGCCAAAAAGATTTGCAGTCAATTTGATTTGATCAAACAAGCCCTTGAGAATTTTAAAGAACTAAATTATGGAGAAAATATTAAAAAGGAATAAATTTCTTCTAAATTATGCTAAAAATGCCAATAAATTCAAATGGTAAACGAAATGCAATTTTATGTAAATATACGATTCTCAAGAAATTAAACTGCTAATTTGTACAGTATTGAATCTTGGTCAAATCATCAAGCAGGTGGGATTTCCAAACGTGAAAAAATTTGTGTTTCACTTCCAATCAGCCAAAATTTGCTAGGCAGTTAATGAGTAGAAATTTTCTTTTCTTTGTTAATTCTTGTCATTTTATTATCCTTCTTTCACATTTCAGTTTAACCTTTCTTTAACACAACAATTAACAGTATCATCGTAGGTGTTTCTATTCCTTTTCTCTCCTAATAAGGTGTTTGCAGAATTAGTAAAGTTTAGTAACCTTATTTTACTCCATCAGAAACATACATTTTATGGTAATAGCTTAACTCTATGCATTTTGGGTGCAACATTAAAGTCAAATATATAAAATAATACAATAGAATGATCTATCACAAAGAGCATGATTACTCACAGAGTACTTGTTGGAACCAATTTGTCGCTCAAAGAGCCTGAAGTAGTATAGTAAATAAAGTCCAAACATCAGTTCTGGTGTAGATGAAAAGGCAAAAACTGATGTCATTAACTTCCATATGCTACGCTTTCTGAAAATGTCCTGTCATAAACATGGTGCGATCCATGACAGTTATACACAATAACATTGAAGAATACATGCCATCTTTTACTCCCCAAAAGTAAAATAAACAAATGCAATGCCATTTAACTTGATTTTGTGTCGAGTGATTACCACTCACAAACTAGAATTGCAGTCTTCTATGATGATTTTCATCATATCTTTTGCTGCTTTACAGCAGAGTTCATGTCCAATCCCATCACAAATCCTCCCCCACCCCCTTTCAACTCCCTTTTCCCTATTTCGTAGAAAATTACCGTGGCTTTACCATGTGACTTTACTCTGACAACAAATCATAAAATTCCTTTGAATGAGACAAACTAGGCTTTTGATAATGGGAAGATACTTACCACATTTGTTTTATTTACAGAGAGGGACGTAAAAGAAGGAACAAACCATTCTGTTTTATTTATATAAAAGAAAAAATGTCTGTACACTCAAAGAAAATAACAAATTGAACGGCATTCATAATACTCGCTTAAATGTCTTAAAAAACAAAAGTAGCATCAACAACTTCGATATTAATTATTATTCCTAAAGAGTTGCACAAGGAAGATTATAGTAGTACAAGAATGTTATCATGTATAGATTGAAACATTCAAAGAAGATAAAATACGCTCTATTAATTGCTTCAGGATAAACTCAGAAGTAGGCTACCTTAACACTAAGAAATGAGTTGAAACTAAGGCTGTTATCTTATAAGGTGAATTCCAGGTATCTTAGTATTAGCATTACAACAATATCTCAACAAACCTAATATCTTCACTGTAAGATTTGTGGAAACTAATTGTAAAATCCATGAATGAACTAAAGAAATTCTGCAACCAATTAACTAAAAAATCATCTCCATGTTAACCATGTCTGAGCAATGCCATCCCTCAAACAAGTGATGATAAAAAATGGGGAAAAAATTACTTGACTGAGATTAATCAGTATGACTATTACAATGTCATAGAACATATCTTTAGCACTTTAAGTTTAAATGTCAAAGAATACAGAAAGGGTGCTGACCAACAGCAAAATATGAACAGCAAGAGATCTTTTTTAGCACAATGGAGATTACTGCTCAACATGAACTCTTGTAGATCAGCAGCTAATGGCGCATAGAAAATTTTCAAAAATATACTCTATCAATTGCTTCGGGATAAACTCAGAAGTAGGCTACCTTAACATTAAGAAATGAGTTGAAACTAAGGCTGTTCTCTTATAAGGTGAATTCCAGGTATCTTACCATTAGCATTACAACAATATCTCAACAAACCTAATATCTTCACTATAAGATTTGTGGAAACCAATAATAAAATCCATGAATGACCTAAAGAAATGCTGCAACCAATTAACTAAGAAATCATCTCCATGTTAACCATGTCTAAGCAATGCCATCCCTCAAACAAGTGATGATAAAAAAAGGGGAAAAAAAAAAAAGGGACTTGACTGAGATTGATCAGTATGACTATCACAATGTCCTAGAACATATCTTTAGCACTTAAAGTTTAAATGTCAAAGTATACTGAAAGGGTGCTGACCAACAGCAAAAAATGAACAGTCAGAGATCTTTTTTACCACAATTGAGATTGCTGCTCAACATGAACTCTTGTAGATCAGCAGTTGATGGCACATAGAAAATTTTCAAAAATTAAAAGAAAAAAATGCTTGCGCTACTTGATGCGTAGATATCAAAAACAATTTGCATTCAATAATAGATCCACTATAAAACCTAAAAGGAAAGCAAAAACTCGAAAGTTCCTACATAAAAACATGAGTAAGATTTCGAATTCAGTTTTCAGAAAAACAATGGTGAACCCTTGTAAATTAAAGCAATTGAAAAACAACAGCTCA